>JAQNBH010000004.1:36443764-36918235 GCA_028752905.1 Cladorhizidae sp. MBARI D1340-BT2 | reverse complement strand
TTCTTTTATAGAGACTTTAAGACCATGACATAATGGACTGAGTTAAAAATACTGAGAGAGAGTGGGAAAGAAGGAGGGAACTGAAGAAGTGACAAACCTACAAAGGAGAACACGTGGTGGTGTGTGATGACTTTAAGACCATGACATAATGGACTGAGTTAAAAATACTGAGAGAGAGTGGGAAAGAAGGAGGGAACTGAAGAAGTGACAAACCTACAAAGGAGAACACGTGGTGGCGTGTGATGACATCATGTCTAAGATTAGACTTGAAGACCATGACATAATGGACTGAGTTAAATATACTGAGAGAGAGGGAGTGGGAAAGAAGGAGAAACAAAAGAAGTGACAAACCTACAAAGGAGAGCACGTGGTGGTGTGTGATGTCATCGTGTCATGACACATGCTCTCCTTTTTCCAAGCAGCTACAATATCATGAGAAATATATACAGTCTAGCCATAGTTCGGTATAGCATAATGCCATTGGTAGTCAGTCAAAATAGCTATCCTCAGACATTGTAAAAGCAAAAAAAAATATGGGGGGATCTTCCCCCCAGACCCCCCTTTTACGACTTATGAACATGTTAAGAAAATATTAACAAAAATTAGGGCACCAAGTGACCAACCATTTCCACCCCCCCCCCCCCCCCCCCCCCTAGAGAACTAGAGAAAAATTGTGTATGAAACCTGTTGTCCATGATTTTGTAAGAAAATGCATGGAATGCAACATAATTCGATTTCACAAAAGCCCACCTCCATTATACGAGTGACAAGTGACTATATCTAATCTATATATGCTGATTGCCGTAGCATGCAACTTCAGCAAATATTTAAGATGGAATGTTGTACTAAAGATTTTAGAAAAAGTGCATGCCATCATAAGTAGCAGCTATATATACAGTTAGTACTGCAAAAATACCTGTGGGTAAAACACTTTCGTACTCCACGCGGAAGCCCAGGGTGCACGTCCCCTTTCCGCACCATCCAGGCTCTCCGCCCCCCCTTATTTTTCCATATCTCAAGTTCGCCCCCCCTTGGCAAAATTTCTGTATACAACCCTGTAAACCTATTCAGATTGATGTCCGTACATTTCAACTCTCATGTGACCTTTGTCAACAAGTTTGACCTATATAGGCAAAGTATGTAAATATAATAAAAAAATAGAACTCACTTAATCAAGAAGAATTTTTTATGCTCAATATATTTTATTCTCAATTATGATCTATTTTTTTAAGTAAGCAGGTTCTGTGTCAGTTAAGCTTATACTGAAAGGATTGTAGTTGGCCCAGGCAAGTAGGTACAGGTTGCCTTGTATAGTACATAGTTACTGGCATACTACATGTGCCAGGCAATCTTGTACTGTAGCAGGTAAGCTTTTCTGTGTCAGGTAAGCTTGTAGGATTATTATGATTGTAGTCAAGTAGGTACAGGTTGCCTTGTATGTTACACATTTACTGGCATACTATATGTACCAGGCAATCTTGTACTGTTCCAGGCAAGCTTGTTCTGTGTCAGGTAAGTTTGTAGTTAACCGAACATGCTTCTACTATTTTCCAAGACTTTACTAAGCATACCTATACAGAGTATCCAACTATCCCGCTTTTGGCTAAATTGTCCTGCTCACTGCAATTAAATCCAATTATATCCCACTTTCCGGCACTTATATTCCAGTTATCACATTGTCCTCTATGTTGGGCCGGTTAGGTTGACAAACTTTCTTGAAACATCAAGTTCCAGGTGCTAATTAATAACAATTGACACAACAATAAAAGTAATCATGTGGACACACATGACTAGAATAGTGAATGTTTTCATTTGATGCGCACCATGCAATTGTTTGAGGCTACATGAACCATAGAATGGGGGAGTCCGATTCAGAGTGTGAAAGCAGTACTGAACCCTGTTGCAGCAAAAAGCAAACAAAGAAGTAAATGGAAGGATGAGACCTTCACTGTCTATAAAGCAGGAAAGAAAGAACAGCAGTTCCTTGGGTAATGAAGGTGGGGATAGTGCCACTTGTTCTGTTTTGTAGCAGCAGTTTTTTAATGAAATATGCAGGTAGAAATGATGTACTAAAACATTTCTTATGTAATAGTCACCAAAAAGCTCTGACTGCCAAGTCCCCTTCACCTTAGCTAAATTTGGTTTGGGGCACAGTGAAGCTGCCATAAAGGCTAGAGAGAAGCAAGATAACCTACAACAGCAAGTTTAGAACAGTACCCTCTCTACTTGCAATCAAGTTAAACATTACTGAAGAGTGCTGCACTATGAACACCACCATGAACTTCTTAGGGGGGACTATACCTGAAACTGGGGGGGAAAACGTCTGTTGATTTAGACATGCCCATAACTTTTTTTATAATTACTCTGTCCAAATAATATTATGCCCATATTGTTCCTTGATCTATGTGCTTTCCAACGATATAAAAGATTAGTCTATAGGCATATTTTCTCAGAAGATACATGCAGAAATATCAAGGCATTCCAAAAAACTAAACACTTCGGCCCCAACACTTCCCCCTCACCCATACTTACAAACCAAAAGCTGTAAATTGGTCTGTGGTTTGCCTAAGCTATTATAATTATGTTGGAGACAATTTTTTTTTTTACTTGATGGGTTGGTGATTAGAAGAGGTGACCTTTGCAGATTTATCGTTAAGATCGCGTATTCACTAATACGGCAGGATGCTCCACTCCCCCCCAGTTTAGTTATTGCATTTTTGTCTCGCCCAGCTATTAGCTTAGGCAAACCACAGACCAATTTACAGCTTTTGGTTTGTAAGTATGGGTGAGGTGGGGCAGAAGTGTTTATTTTGGGGGGAATGTCTTGATATTTCTGCATGTATCTTCTGAGAAAATATGCCTATAGACTAATCTTTTATATCATTGGAAAGCACATAGATCAAGGAACAATATGGGCTAATATTATTTGGACAGAGTAATTATAAAAAAAGTTATGGGCAGTCTAAATCAACAGACGTTTCCCCCCCCCCCCCCCCCCCCAGTTTCAGGTATAGTCCCCCCTTAAGTTAAAAAAGTCTTGTGTGTGAGACTGGATGAAGGTAGTTATAGCAAAGCAGCGTAAGATAATATATCCCAAATGCAACACAATTGGTATGTTTTTGTATAAAAACCAAAGAAG
The DNA here is from genome assembly GCA_028752905.1 of Cladorhizidae sp. MBARI D1340-BT2. Classification (NCBI taxonomy): domain Eukaryota; kingdom Metazoa; phylum Porifera; class Demospongiae; order Poecilosclerida; family Cladorhizidae; species Cladorhizidae sp. MBARI D1340-BT2. Next base: position 36,915,096 of record JAQNBH010000004.1, on the reverse strand, counting down.
CCAGTTAGTTACGATAACCCTAGACCAGACTGGCTAAGTGGGAGTGTAGTAATACCGGTTGCCTTCTATATAATATGCTTGGACAGTAACTGCCTTGGTTCACTCTTCTGTAAGGAGATATAAAAATAATATGGAGTATCTCCCTATTATACACAAAATAATTAGTTACTACTATGACAAATGCCTATTTGAGTGTTTAGAAAGTTGCCTACAGCAGTCAATGTATAATTTAACATCTTAGTTTGGTATAGTACATAGATTCTGCAGTTCATCAGTGGCATGAGTAAAGTGGAGGTCTCTAATGTTGGGTAGTATATTTGCTCTGACACCTGAACAATGAAATTAACTCCAATCAAGGGGTGTTATAGCTAATGTCTCCTGTCTGCTATGCAGCAGAACTATTGTATTGTGATGTAGTATGAGAAGTCAGCAATCTACAAGTCTTACAGAATTGATATTACAAAAACCTAAAAATGTTTGGGTGATACTCTAGTGCATGCGCTGTATTTATCAGGCTCCATACAGATTGAGTGAGATATTTCATCCGTGATATAAATTTCCCCTTCCCCTTTTCCTCTAAAGTCTTCTTGTGACTTACTTTTTTATTTGTGTTCTAGCTAAACATCAAGTAGGGGTCAGTTGTCTACTTCATTATATGTGGTGGGTTCTGAGGACAGGGCTCAATCTTATAGAAAACAATTGTTGAGAGTACTCTTCCAACTATTGCTTGTCAGTTGTTATACCTGCTCATCATAGCCTCAGCTTTCAGGCTTTCTTATCTATTATTTGGCCAACTGATTCAAGTTCCTTTCTGTAGGCAGCTTTTTAACTTACATAATTCCGAAGTATTTCCAACGAGTTGCCTCAAACTCTTTACAGCAGGTGTTCAACACCATCTAGTGAACATTTGATGTTGAGTTGAGAATCAGTCAGTGTTGGAGATTGTGTAGGGGTGGGAGGAGGAAATTCAGGTTTGTGAAATTATCGGTGGTGGGTGTTAGAAATGTGGAAATGCACACTCTGCAGTCATTTCCATGCTCTCCAACCCCCCCCATTTAGAGCAACTTGACTCTATTGGATATTGCCTAGTGTATTGGATAGGATACTGGTTACTTTCTTCCCGTAAAAATAATATAGCTAAGACATCTCTTTACTTCCATTGTTGACAGTCTGAGCTGAACTTCAATATTTTCTTAAGGGCCATATTATTTTTCATTATTGTATCTTTAGGGCAGTTGGATATTCTAGACAATCCAGATCTTTCAGCGATTTTGTTATTGTTTTTTTGTTGTAAATTCTCCATTACAAAACCAACTCTGATTGCTGTACTTAGACTTAGACTCTCATGCAACCTTTGTCAACAGGTTTGACCTCCATCATAAAAAATAAAAGTAGATTCGATATATCTTCTTTTGCTCATTTTAACCCCATATATCTACATATATTTAATCCCAATGATTATCTATTTCTAGGAATAAACTTATATTGCATCTTGTAGATGAACCACTAGAACCTCAAACCTCAAAACAAAATTTGTGGGAGACTCACTACTAACTGCACTGCTATCTATCACTCTCATACAGTGTGTGCAGATTCCACTGTAGCCTTCCTCCCCTAGATGGTGTTTGTTTTGTTTGTTTGTATGTGTTGAAAACCTCCAAGATGTCATCAAATATATATCACTTATTTTTGCTTCCTTTTCAGGCACAAATATTATTTTTTCTCGCTCTCATTAATTTTATAAACCCTGTCAATTTGCTACACTACATAGCAAGGTCTGGCCATTGAAGTAAAAAACCAGCCAGGTAGGCTCAAAGCAATGAAAAGATTCTGGCAAAGAGGTTGTGCTCTTGTTTGACAGAGAAAATGGTCAGTCATAAATATCGCTTACTCCCGTGGCTCACATGTGCATAATTGGTCAATATGTGAAATTAATGAGGCTTTATTGCCATAACATACATAGTTTCTCATGTATACATGTTTGAGTGGACATGTTTGAGTGGGTATGTATGTGTGTGTTGTTTGTGTATGTATGTATGTGTGTGTGTGTGTGTTTGTATACTGTGATTTGTGTATGCATATCTGTATTTATGTGTGTATGTGTGTATATCTGTTACTCTATGTTGTCTGGGTGAATGTATATTTATATGAGTGTATGTGGTGTGCGTGAAGAGTATGTGTGTGTGTGTGTGGTGAGGCGCACGTAATTAAATGAAAGTTAAAACTATTGGGGTAGTCGCCATCTGAATGAAGAGCTGCTGCAATTTTATATTGTATTTATATTTTCCTGTTTCCTTTCCTCTCCCCCTCCCACACATTTTTTAAACTGTTAAAAATAATATAAAACAAAGAAATAAGCAAGACTGCATCTAGACTACCAGCTATTAGATGTGAACCTTTATTATATACACTAATTAATTTCTACCATTTTGTCATTTAATACCATGTACTCATTAAAGAAGATTAATGATTACTAAAGGGTGTGCAAACTGGATGTGGTCTACATGGATATAGTTCATTTCATTCCTTTTATAGCCCATCCATCCAATATAGTTGTTTTTTGTTGTTGTTGTTGTAGTGTTCTCTATATTATTATGCTGCCCAACTAATGCAAGGTTACACAACTTTATACAGCCAGTTCTCTTTACTTGATCTTTGAATCTGCTGGCCAGTTCTCTCGACCATTTTAACTATGATGACCATTTTTAACTACGATGACCATTTCCTTGTTTACATAAACATTTTAAAGCCGATGAAAGGTTAATATATTTTATGGGTGAACTTATGCTACATATATATAGAGCACAGATACAGAGATCTGCTACAATGATTCTTTACCGAGTGCTTACTTTGCTTGCCAAAAATGAACTACATAAATGAGCCATATGGACTCAAAAACAAAATCAAGGAAATGAAAGAGTTACCTTACCTTTTCTTAATATATAATAGTTAGCAAGTAGATGAGTGTTGATTCTTTTATTAGACGCACCTCCTACAATTAAAAGTATTACCATTAGTTACTGTATAGTGGCTTTTCCCTCAGACTCCATGGAATTCTAAGCTTTCATAAAGGCATTCTTAATTGATCAAATTATTGTCAGGAAAAGGAAATCCCTTTGTAGTTTTGTTGATACATGATAAAAGCCTCGGGAAACCATCCTGAATTCAGTCTGACATTGAGTCTAGCTTAATAAATTGCTCCTAAGTAACTACACAGTTCTTTCTTGTCTCTAAAGTGTTTGAAGATGAGCGGTGATGTAGCTGGAGATTGTGACCTCACATATGCTGTGGTGGACAAGACCAAGAAAAGGAACTGCTCTGCTCCAAAGATCCCTCTGAAGCCTCTAGTACATGATGCTCCTATGTATGCTGTAGTTGACAAGACTAAGATATCCAGAGACACTCCAGAGAAAAACATTGCAGAAAATGATGATGTTTCCAATTATGAAGAGAATCTTTATTCCAACACTGAAGCGTCAGAAAATGTTGTAGACTCTACAGTGTACGATGATAATTCAGCTCCTGTGTACTCTATGCTGGATGGATCAGCAGCTAACAGAGCCAACATTCAAGAAGGATTTCAACCTAAAATACAGCAGAGTTCAGCCTTGATTTCCAATGATAAAGTCAGCATGATAAGCGATCTTCCAAAGACAAAAATGTGTGGAATTACAAAAAAGTGTGGAATTATGCTCATCTGCATAATAGTTTTGCTAATAGCTTTTGCTTTCTCCATTGCAGCAAGTGTAGCTTTTATTGTTGCATTTGTGCAGATATCCAAGCTCAGTGCTGAGGTAACTCTACTCCAGTCAATCTCACCTAGCAAGGAGATGATCATGGACAACTCTATCAACATCTCTGAGCTGACTAAAGTGTTAAAGAGCACTATTGATACACAATTCGAAATTGTATTAGATACACTAAATAATAGACTCAGTGCTAATGTCAGCAGGCTAGCTGTGCAGCTACAGAGTTTTGATAATGAGGTGAACAACCAGTTGGAAAACATTACCAACAGCATATCCATCCAGCGCGGCTTTGTTGATCAGATTATTGCCAAAGCTACTGGAGATAATAGCATAACTCAAGAGGCTCTTCTTGTGGATGTCTTAAATGAAACTGGACGTACCTTCACTTCTTGTGCTTCTATTGTGCGAGTTTCTCCCTCTTCTCCCTCAGGCATGTATCATGTCAGATCCTCCAATGGCTCCTCTATTGATGTCTACTGTGACATGACCAGGTCATGTGGTAATATCACTGGAGGGTGGATGAGAGTGGCTGAACTGGACATGACAGACAACACTACCATGTGTCCTAGTAGTCTCACATTGAGGATAACTCCACATCGTACATGTGGAACAAAGAATTCTAATCGACCACATTGTTCTTCAGACACATTCTCTGTGAGTGGTGTTGAATATTCTAAGGTGTGTGGAAGAATCAGAGCCTACCAGGTAGAAACTCCAGATGCTTTTGGAAATTCTAATGGGGGAGCTAACAGTGGCCGTGAGACTAATCATACAAACATAGACACCTATTATGTGGATGGTGTAAGTCTCACTCATGGAAGGTCTCCAAGACATCACATCTGGACATTTTCTGCTGCTAATAATGATGATAGCTATAGTCCTAACTCCAAATGTCCCTGCATCAACACTGCTATATCATACAATAGCCCTCTTATTCCACCATTTGTGGGGTATGATTATTTCTGTGATACAGCTGCTTCAAGTTCCGGTTTGTATGAAGATGATGAACCTCTCTGGGATGGACTTGGCTGTAAAAATAGTAACATGTGCTGCTCCTTTAACAACCCTCCATGGTTCTACAATCAGCTGCCACAGCCCACCACTGGTGATATAGAGATGAGGGTATGCCGTGATGAGCCTAGAGATAATGAAGACATTGCCATTGAAGTGGTAGAGATTTATGTTCGGTAGTGAGGGCCTAACACACTTAATTGACAAATTTGTAGATTAAATTAGAAACTGACACATCAATTATTTGATCATCCATACTTATAGTGTTATATGCTGTTTGACATTTGAATAAATCTGAGGTTATAAAACTTGCATGATAATAATAATATAATTGCTATATAAAACTTAAGCTATGTACAATATCTATTAACATGTGCTCACCATCACTCTCGCATGTGATGATGTATCATAGAGTGAAGGACTTGTGTTTGACATGGCTATAATCCTGAAAAATGCCTAAGTTATATTTGTATGATTAATAAACATTGCTATCGAGGCAAACATTGTGTTGAACTGGACACAACCTCCATTTGGGGCTGGCCATCTTTCAGAGCTATGATCTATAAGTGGTCAAAGGTTTATCAAGTTTACCTTCCCTATCACTTGATCAGGTGTGCTAGGGTCCAAGGTTATAACCTTGACTTTTCTAGTGACACCTCAGCAAATACAGGTGCAGTGTATAATGCACACACAGTATATAATATAACTCCATGACTCTGGTGCAATTTGACCTCATGCCCACCCAAGCAAAGTGGTGTTCTTTTCAATCACTACCCTGGAAGTACACACACCATATCAATATCAGTATATGTGCTCTGCAGGAAAAGCTTTATGTCCACGACATGTCACATTCCCAATTAGCAAGGCACCTGGCCAGGAAATGAAGAAAAGTAGCAAATACTAATGTTGGCGCGAGTCACTATTATGACAATATGAACAATACTTCTCTTGCAAGCAAACTTTGGAGGAGGTTCTGAGCACACAGGCCACTGAGGGTTTAGTTTGTTTCCATCACTTGTATGTTTACTGTATTCACCCAAATAGAAGTCCCCACATCTGTAGGCTAAGCACTGCTCTTTTAGTACTAATAAAAACAGTCTAACAAAGTTTTTTGTTGGACAATATATCAACTCTGTCACCTAAATGCAAATTAGCAATGCAACTATTTAATTTAGAATGACGCAAGTGACAGCGAGTTGTGGGTGGTAATAATGGCGTGGATACAACTTCTCCTCCCTCTCCAACCCCATCGATTTACCCTCTGCCCTATATATGGAAAGTAGGTATTAGTTATTGAGTGGTCCACCTGGTGGAGCCTGCCTTTTCTGGGATGTTTGTGATTGGAGGATGGTGTGAGGCAGTGAAACTCAGAAATAGCCTGTAATCTTGAGAAATTTGCAGCACACGCTGCCACAGCTCTAATCTTCAGAATCAAACATATACATTTTATAGATTGTTTAAAAACATATTTTCAGCCACAGGTAGGAGTAGAGATGATTTTTGGACTAAGAAAGCTGAAGATGTGCATTATATATAATATATGTAATGAAGGATTGTTATTTTGAAATGGAATTGTGATTTTTTACGTTAACTAAAAAAGAAGCACATGCTATTTTTGCCTTTATCTGCCAACATAATGGCTGTTGAGTTTTTTGTCTTCTCAATCTAGCTAACTAGATATGTTTATTGTAATTATAATGTATTCCCCTGCTTCATGTGTGAAGCAGGGGAGTGTATGTGCATGATAATTTGAAATATCTTTTATTATTACATAGCACCAAAGTTAGATTACCAAGCACGACCTGTCCTTGTTTGTTTATCCTCAATTGATGCTCACACATATGCCCCGAGGGAGAGTTTAACCAGAGGTAACTAGAGGTAACTTGATGAGGGGCAGAACATAAGCAGAGTTTTCAACCTGTTGGCATTGGCTCCAGCCATGCCATGCCCATAATAGCCAAACTAATACAGAAGTAGGGTTGACACTGCAATATTTCTCTTGGCCCTTTCTTCCTGTCTGTGTAGTTTTGTCCTCAATGGGCACTCACAGATACTACCCAGGGAGGGTGGGGATAGGGTATTGCCTGCAGCTGGCCTATATGTGATTTGCATATGGTAGCCAATAAGTGGCTAAAAGACAACTTTTGCCGCTTGTATATTATATTTTCTATGGAGTCATCTGCACTAAATGGACTTCAAATATCTGTAATGAATTGTCATCTCCTTTACTAAGGTTTTAAATCCAGGTGCACAAAACTGGGCTTGTTCTTTACACTTGTTAAACTTGAACACACTGGATCTAATGATCTCCACAGAGTAGTAATCAATATGCCTGTATAGATTGCCTGTTAGGTCATTTGTGCTTTCTTGACTGAGGAATGAGGAATCATGTGGGGAGTGGCCATACTGAGAATACGGAGAAAGGGCTGGGTCCTTGTCCTGGCTAGTTAGAGGGTGTTGAATACTCAAGATGTGGAAAGGAACCCAAGATGAATCTAGTAGTTCCTTCTCATTAGTAGCTTATTCAAGCAGAAATGAAAAGATTTCTCAACATGAACCATTTAAGGTTGCATATATACATGGATCATAAGACAAGGACATTGCATCTGCCCATATTGTTTCCTTGTTAGCAGTTTCCGTGTCTTGACCTTAGGTTCTTTTCAAAGTTTATTCTATTCAAATGCAAATTTGCTAGCAAATAATTTCAATTTTTTTAAATTTTATTGTTGTAACCCACCCAACCCCTCCACCTACACACACACACACACACCTTAAAACAGCTTGTGTGAGGGGGTGGATTGTATAACCTTCTTAATGACATGAAGATAAGCGTGGAAATTGAAACAAACTTAAGTTGAACTTAATTCTGTGAAACTAACTTGAAGCTCTGAAAAGCCTTAAGGAGACTTGGAAGTGGACTTCAAGCTATGAAACAAATTTAAAGCTTGAAGCTCTGAACACAAATTAAGGAAGGGACTTGAACCTCTGAAATGAACTTAATTAAGGAGGACTTAAACTTTGAAGCCAACTTAGGTGGACTGAGTTGAATAAACAAACAACTGCACCTGTTCTTACCAAGAAATGATCAGTTAATTTCATCCAAAGTAACCCCCAAAAAACCCAGGTAACTATCTTGCATAAGCATGTGTATTAACTTCATTAATCAAGATGGTAAATAACAACATGGTTACTTCTGGTGTTAGGTAATAACACCCACACACAGATAGCCACATCCATTGCAACACACTGATAGAACATGATGAAGAATTTGGCTAAGCTGACAGTTTAACACAAGAAATCCTTAACCAGTATTCACTCAAGTAGAAGTTGTACTCTGAATAGAAGTCTCACTCGATAATGGTTATAAAAATTTCCAATGTATTATATAGCACCAGCATGCAGATGGTAAATCTTTTTTACTACATTATAAAAGTTGATGAGTTGATGAAGAAATTTTTCCTCTATCTGTGAAGGTGGTTGGGTCTGAAGATGGAGAGATTCACTGCCTCATGCATGATAGAGTAGCAGATTTAGCCATTGATGAAGCTCCTTGCCAAATGTTGGAAGAGTGTGAACGTGATGGAGAAGACCTATTTGCATCAATGGAAGAGGAGGATGAAGGAGAGTTTGAACAGACATGACTAATCGTTAACAGTAATAGAGGCAAGGAAATCTTGCAGCTAACTCTAGCCTTACTAAACCAGAAGAAAATGGTTTGGCTAATTTGCAGTGTGCAAGCTTGTTAAGCTGAAATAAACAGAAGTAGAGACTTATATTTGAGTGAATACAGTATATATATACAGAAGTCATGTAGACAAACTGAACCCTAAGTGTTATGTGTGCTCAGAACCTCCTCAATAGTTTGCCTGAGTATACAAAAAGGATATGATCATACTGATTCGCCACAACGATGCCTACTTTAGTATATATTTGTATTGGTAATAGTATTAATAGTAGTGATAATGGTAGTGATAATAGTAGTAGTAACAGTAGTAATAGTGGTAATAATAATAATAATAATAATAATAAAATATTAATAATAATAATAATAATAAAATAATATTAACAATAATAACAATAATAACAATAATAATAATAATAACAATAATAACAATAATAATAATAATAACAATAATAACAATAATAATAATAATATAATAATAATAACAATAATAACAACAATAATAATAACAATAATAATAACATTAACAATAATAATAATAACAATAATAATAACAATAATAATAACAATAAAATAAAAATAAAATAATAACAATAATAATAACAATAATAACAAATTAAAAAATAACAATAATAATAACAATAATAATAACAATAATAATAACAATAACAATAATAATAACAATAATAATAACAATAACAATAACAATAACAATAATAATAATAATAAATATATAACTAAGATTTACATAAAAATATCTTACAATTTTCTCAATAATTGAAATAAAATTATATTCTCTTGATATTTCGAAAAAATGCTCTAAATTTCACCAAGAATAAAGTCTAGTTGAAATGTCGAGAAAGTAAATCTCAAGTTGATTTTTGAGGTCATTTTCATTTACTTATGTCAACTTAAGAATTTATAAACGATCTTGTCAAAACCAACAGATTTATACACTTCACCAATCATTCCAACAAATCCTGACACCATACCAAGAGTTCACGTAAATATAGAAACTTTAACCAAGTGCTAATATTAATCTTATACCAAAGGTTCACACTAGTAAACCCCTTTACCAAAAAGATCACTCTAATATTTACCCTCGAACAATAGGGTCACAAAATATTGAACCATCACCAAGAAGTCAGCACTAATATGGACCCTTTACTAAAAATTAACCACTAATAACTTATTCAACTTTTTACCAAACAGATCACACTATAATATTTTTTACCATACACATCAGACAAAAACTTGACTATATTAATACACTGACACTATTCGGAAAACGTCCCACAAAATCCAATCAAATATTAACCCTTCACTGAGCATGCCACTCTCTTTTCCAAGCTTTTCACACTAATATAAACCAGTTCACTATGCATGACACTCGCTTTTTGAAGCTGTTCACACTAATATCAACCCTTCACTGTGCATGCCACTCTCTTTTCCAAGCTGTTTTACATGGGCAGCACAACTATCAAATTATATTGCTACTGGCACATGGTTAATGTAAACATCTACCATAAATGCCTTGTGTTCACTACTATCCATGGTAAATAAAGAGTAAGATTGTTCACTGTCTTCGGAGTGTCCTTGCATTTTGACTTCATTCTCCAAATAATGATCGCTGCCTTTATGCCCTTTCTGTGTTGGTTTTTTCATGCATACCCTTGCAATAATTATGTCAAATTTTATTGCAATTGTGACATTTAGCATTTCGAAATTTGCCATATGTTCTCCACAACTATAACATACAGATTTGTTTTGAGGTGTGTATAGATTTGTCTTTGCTTTCACAACCCTCCTTGGAATATGGAAGTGATGCACCTCCATAGGTGATGATTGCCTCACACTGGCTGTCCTGATTGCTCGAGTGTCCTTTTCTGCTGACTCAATAGCCAAGGCTAACTGGAATGCTTTTCAAAGGTAAGTCCTTTTTCAGGCAACAACTGCTGCTGTTTTCCATCATGGTTGACTCCGTAAACCAAATGATCGCATAGCACATTTCCTTCAGAGTGTTGTCCTTGAACTGGTAGTTCTCCCCTAAAGCTCACAATGCTGCTACACACTTCGACAGAGTCTCTCCTGATACTTTCGTTTGACTATTAATATTTGAAATGTTGCATGGAATAGGATCGTAGTGGTCCTTTATGACTGGCACCAGCTGAGCATAACAAGTCAACTTGTTATTTGACCTGCAATACATTATCGAAAGAACTGAACTGCTTCGTAAATGAAAACATGGTATTTTATCGTTTACACTGAACAAGGGGGGGGCACCAAGCAAATTATACCACAACAATGTTAATAATAACTATCAGATGTAGGTCACAGTCTGTTACAATTTATATGATAGGCATGATGGTGCACTAATAAACCAGGCAAACAAAGGGGTATAGGGTGGTGGGTTGGAAGTATTCGAAGGGTGGGTTACAAAAAGAAAAGAGTGGGTAAGGAGTTCTCCTCACAAGAAACTAAGATGTGCATTATTGACATGTAGACATCACGTAAAAATATAAGCCAAGTGTACATGATTGGCAGTGTTATGTAAGGCATTTCTATTTCTATGAACCTATTATATATGTATGCAATCCCATGCTTGCTGAGCCTGCCCATTGACCTTGACATTGAGCAAGACATATCCCATAACTCATGGTCACTCCCAAGCTTGCTGTTGTTTGCCCACAAGATCATAATGTCTCCTAATCTTATATGGCATGCAATACTTTTTCGGTTCCAAAATTATTTTGTCTTTGTATGGAGATTCCAGTTATAAATCGATTGTTTTTATAATAGATGGATACCTTATTTGGACTGATGCCAGGGAGGTTTGGTTTTACTTCACAGGTAGCTGTGTAAATAAAATTATTATAGTCACTGGATATTGAAAGGTGTAACCTTGATACATGCTATTAGTGTCTAGGTATAGCAAGGTGTTAAAGCATAGCACTTGTAGGTGTTACATCAACTAGTGAGTTCTATCAAAGAGATAATCATCCACATCTGTAGGAGAGTGTGGGTCTTGAGACACCAAAGACCTACCCCAGAACACCTTAAAATGTCTTCAATGCACATGTGCCCCTTGACTAGTGCATGGGGTGCGGCTGCCCCACTTCAACAATACTTCCTGTTCCAGTCTTGTTCCCTTAATAGGCATTGATTAATGCTCAGGAAAGGCATTCTAGGAAGTCAGTTGGAGATATAATTAAAGTGCTGTTGTGTGCATACAATTTTCTCTTTAGCTGTTCTATAATAGTTGAAGATGAGTACTGATGTAGTTAAAGAGTGTGACCTCACTTATGAAATGCAGGACAATGTTTGCTATTCTACTACTCCTATGTATGAGGTAGTCAACAACACAACTACTACCTCCATTCCATCCTCCTGCTACATTGAAAATGTGTTAAAAACAGAAAAAAGAAAGATCTTATAAAGAACCGAAAATGTGGAGTAAAATGCATCTGCTTAGTAGCTCTGCTAGTGGCTGTTTCTCTCCTCACTACAGCAGGAGGAGCTGCATTTGTGCAGATTTCCAAGCTCAGTGCTGAGGTAGCTCTAATCAAGTCAACCCCATCTAGCAAGGACAATACCATGAATGATAGACAATTCAGATTTGAATTAAATGACAGACTCAGTGTTAATATCAACAGGCTAGTTCTGCAGCTACAGAGCACCGGTAACTTCACTAGACTTGATAAGGAGGTGATCAACCAGTTGGAAAACATTACTAACAGCATATCCATCCAGCGCAGCCTTGTTAATCAGATTATTGCCAAAGCTACTGGAGATAATAACATTAGATGTCTTAAATGAAAATGGACATGCATCTACTTCTTCTGCTGCTATTGAGCAACTTTCTCCCTCTTATCCCTCAGGCATGTATCATTTCAGATCCTCCAATAGGATCTGAAATGTCTCAACAGCCTACCATCCTCAATCCAATGGACTGGATGAGAACATTGATAAATGTAATTTCACCCAGCAGAATCGTGCGAGTTGGGATCACAAACTTCAGGAGATTGTTTATGGTTACAATAGTGCTATGCAAGAATCATCCAGGTTCTCACCATTTGAGGCAATGTTCGGTCGCTTAGCGAAATTATCAATACATCTAGCACTTGTGATGCAGAGGAGAAGCTAAATGACTATCCTGTGGAAATGGCTTCCAGGACACCTGTCTTGGCTTGACATATTCTTTTAACATAGAGTCAGATGAATTCATCCAGGTCCTACATAATGGCCACAACCACTGGCTAACAATCAGCACTATTGGAGCTAAAACGAATGAAATCTTTATTTATGACAGTGCATATGAAAGTGTTTCTTCTGTGGTGAAAAGACAGATAGCAGCCCTGGCAAGGTCATTAAGTTGAACTTTGTTGACGTTCAAAAGCAGTCAGGAGGATGTGATTGTGGACTGTTTTCTCTGGCATTTGCAACAGCATTGGCGAATGGTATTAACCCAGGTAGTTATATGTATGACCAAAGGAAAATGCGGAAGCATTTATACCACTATCTGGTCCAGGGGGAAATGGAAATGTTCCCTACTTTGTGGAGCAGAGGATTACAGATGAAGATCACGAGTGAAGTTGTGGCAGAATGCCAGGTTGATGGCATCGATATGGTGCAGTGAAATAAATGTAATGAGTGGTATCACATTGGCTGTGTTACTGTACCCAATCAGGCAATGGAAGCTAGTGGCTTTGTTCAAGTTGTATAATCCCTACTTTGTGGAGCAGAGGATTATAGATGAAGATCAAGACATTGAAGATGTGGAAGTATATTGTACATGCAGGATGCCAGAGGTTGATGGCAATTGATATTTAACGTATATATAACTTAGCTGTCTGATATTGCAGCTGCTGCATGTAATATTATCTTGTTGAGCAATATAAAGGGGGTCTTTCAAGAGAAATATAAAAGGGGGTCTTTATTTTTCAAGAGGGAACTTTTTTTTCAAGTAAAAAGTTCCAGGGGGAACATATTTTTCAAGTAAAAAGTTCCAGGGGGAACATATTTTTTAAAGAAAAAGTTCCAGGTGGAACCAAATATGGGGGGAACAAATTTGTCGTGACAGGTGCTATGGGTCAGATTTATATTTTTTTAATTTATTTTTTATCTCGCCCAACTATGCTTCAACATACTGGAAAGGTGGATTCCAAGTTACAGAAGATTTGGATGCTCTATTCTGGACTTACAGTGGCTTTTGCACACACAATCCACCCGGGAAGGCGATCAAGAAGCCTTACCTGAACAGGGGGGACAATGGCATTAAATTATTATTTTTTTCTTGTGGTTACCACTTTAGAGTTCCGTAGATTCTGTAAATTTCATGGTATGGACTTGATATATAGCTCAAAAGATAGGTCTCTCTGTGTGCTCTCTTTTAATACTATAATATATTTCATAGGATAAATATAGGCAAGTTACTAGACCCTAAAGTGGAGGGACCTCAAAAACCTGCATCCCAAAGTCCCCATCCAGAATAACTAAGTGCAAAAAATTTGAAATTGGTATGAGTGGCTAGAGGAAGCCCTAGAGCATGCAATGACCTTTTTCATTAGGCGTTAAAATTTTAGTACATGGTCAAGCGCTCGGGTGCAAAATTGAGGGCATTGATTTTAGTATCAAAAGAGAGCACACCTATCTTTTGAGCTACATATCAAGTCCATACCATGAAGTTTGCCGAATCTACAGAGCTCTAAAGTTGTATATAACCACAAGTTAAAAAAAAAGTAAAAAAATGCAGCTGTCTCCCCTGTCAGTAGAAACCCAAACTTCAATGTTTACATTGCTATAACTTTTTTTGGTCGAAAACGTTGATTCCTTGCCTCCCGCCCACAATAACTCATTCCAATAATTTTTTTATGTCTAACATTTTATACCATTTTGTAGCTCTGTCTTTACTCTACCAATTGAAAGGTTTCAAAAAAAATCATTGCCTCTTTTGTGAAATTATTGATGATCTAAGTTAAAATTTGGTCAAATTTTACATTTGTATATACTCGCCATTACTAGTGGATTTTTTTAAAAGATTCTAAACTATTCAATTTGTAGCACTATGCATGCTCTGGCCACTGAAGCAATTACAAGCCAATACAAAATACTAGTAAGGGTGGGGAGTGGGCGGCATCTTCTTCAATGGTGCTTGCTTCTTTGAGTTACCTTGAAGGAGGACAAAAAGAAAGTATATGATATCATATCATTTGAAAGCATGACAAGTGGGCTATCTTTTGATAGCAAAATTATGTTCATAGGAGTAGAAACCAAAAAGTTATGATCAGTTGTATTTGAGGTTAACTTTTTTTTTAAGTACCTTATGTTGAGCCTTGAGATGAGCCATCACTAAGTACTAAAAGACAACAAAAAACTATTATCATTTTTGCACCGCACCAGACGAATTCCCTTACCCATCTTGAATGCACCAGCAACAGTGCAGTCATCAACGAAATCTATGATGTCATAATGATGACATTGGTATGGCATGGTTTACACCCACAAGTTGTGAGGGTCCTAACTCACTTTTCGGTCATGAAGCTTGTCCCGAGAGAAGACCCTTTACCGAATCGCTAATTCTTAAAGTGTCTTTGCCTTCGAGTAAGGATTCTAATGTCAGCAATTTACACCGTCCAGCTACATTAGCTAGATACATCATAAGTTGGCATTCCGTTGGGGAGGAAGGTCAGCAGAAGCTGTAGTCATGACTAGTAGCCCTAGTGCGAGCAACTTGATCCCTGCTATTGCCCAGTCATTTGCAATCATCATCATCGGGTACATTTTTGGATTCTTTAAGATCATTGTGGTGAATGAAGCTCGGAGCATCGGAATACTGGTGGGGAAGCTGGCCCTCCCTGCTCTCCTCTTCAAGAATCTGGCCATTCTAGACATAACAACCATCTCCTGGCATTTTCTAGGTGGAATTCTGATGGCAAAGTTTTCTGTCTTTGCTGGAGTGGCTCTAATCACAGTTATCATCTCAAGACCATTCAATATTGGAAGAGCAGGAATATTTGGGATATTTGCTACTCAGTCTAACGATTTTGCACTTGGCTTGCCATTAGGTGAGTGTCAGCAATGTTCCTCTTACATTACCACACTACAACACTACATGATTATTTCTCTAGAGCTAAGAACGAAGTAATTCATAATTATATAAATGCAAAGTCAGAGATGAGATATAGAGGAGGTGGTACATGTTGGAGTCGTTCCTTTATGCATGTGGCCTTGCTGTCGATAGAGGAGATTATTTTTGATTTTTGTGTATCCCCCCAAAAAGCTTTAATTTACTGATAAAAAGTACAGTATACCTCGGCTTGAATTCCAAATGTGTTGCAAAACCTAGTTGCATAAACTCCATCTATTCAAACTGAACCCACCACACACCCATGCATGCAGACTCACAATAAAGTAGAATTTTCTCATAGGGAGTTTATAATCACAGAATGTTTTGCATGTCATGGTAAAAAAGATCATCTATATACATCAATTCCGATTTTCTAGAAAGAATCTTGAACAATTTACCTAATTATTAAAAAACGATGTCCGTCAAACTCTTTAAACTTAATACAGAACAGAGGTAGACCTCAAGTACACACATATTCTTGTAAAACTGGAGTTCCTAACTCCAAAATAACTGAAGCTGAATTATGGTTGGGTCTAGGTATACATTAGACCTACGCAGTCATGAGGTGAAGGACACCAGAGTATATATTGAGGGATGGTTGATTGAGGCTGTGAAATATTTTCCTTATGAGGAAGATATCAAACCATCTTGCGGTACTCGCCTTGTTGCCTTCTCTATAAAAAGCAAGTTTGAAGTATCCACATGCCTCTCTTCCCATGCATTATAGCATAAAAGCAAAAGCTCCCTATCACTGGGTTTGTATGTCATCTGTTACTGGACAGTGCATTTGGTTTGGAATATCAGATTTGAAGTTGGTATATCAGTGGGCGAATTTCATATTCAATACGCTTTTAAGGGGGACAATCCCATTTTAATAGAAAGTGTTAAAAAACTTGTGGTGACCACTTCATAAAGATTCTGTGAACTTCATGGTATGGACTTGATATATAGCTCAAAAGATAGATCTCTGTGTGCTCTCTTTTGATACTAAAACATTTTTCATAGGTATAACTATAGCCAAGTTACTGGAGCTAAAGTGGGGGTACCTCAAAACCTGAGTGCCAAGTGCTAATTAGCACCAGTGGCTAGAGGACTACTGTATGCAACGACTTGTTTCATTAGGCGCTAAAACTTGTACGTGGTCAAGTGTGGGGTTGGAAAATGAATTTTATGGAATTTTAATGAATTTCATTTTTCAACCAGGCGCTTGACCACGTACTTAAGTTTTAGTGCCTAATGAAACCACTTGTTGCATACCTTAGTCCTCTAGCCACTGGTGTCAATTTAGATCTCTAGTGGCAAAATCAGGCAAGGTTTTGAAGTACCCCTACTTCAGCTCTAGTAACTTGGCTATAGTTATACCTATGAAAAATGTTTTAGTATCAAAAGAGAGCACACAGAGAGACTTATCTTTTGAGCTATATACCATGGAGTTTGCAGAATCTATGGAGCTATAAAGTGGTGGCCAAGTTGTTGTTTTTTAAATGGAGGCATCCCCCCTTCATGAGAGTGAACACATGTTGTGAACGTCTCGAAGTGTTTGCTTATAGAATGAAAAAGATGCCGAATATTCCATTCTGTTTATGCTACTAAAAGGTAGGACATACTCGCATAGCAGCTAGTCTCATGTAGTTGACTCTTTATACTTCCTCTATGCTTTATACCTCCTCTATGGGGAGGAAGAGGAGGAGAATAATGGTCTGAAAAATGGGCCTGCAAACACTAGTACAGTGTATATAATAGTACAGTTCTTTCTACTGCTGCATTTTGTGATTAATCAGTGCATATACGTCATCTCTGCAGGCGCACACAAGCTTCATAACATGCACCGTATGATTTCAATTCACATGGAGTAGATGCCAAGGATTTAGAAATTAGAGGCAGTCTATTCAACAAACTAAAGAAACAAATCCTTCTTCCCTTGGTATGTAGGAGTGATCTGCCTCGCAGCCATAACGACACACAGAGAGCATCTTTTCTCGTCTCCATTTATAATGTCACCTCGCATATTGACATCGGCACCTTCTGTTGTTGGCAAATCTAGCCAGTTGGTATCTGCATTCCATCAGAACAGATTTAGTAGGCATTTTTCGTTGAAAGAAAAGGGTCGGCAATGCCAAATTAGGTCAAGACGTGTAGACACAGTGGAAGAGAAGCTCGGGCCCATTTGAGTAGAAGGAAGCACATACATTGGTAGTCCATGTTCCAACTACTGATTGCATGTGCACTTCCCTACAGCTGAAATCAAGTATAGACAGCTAGAAGTTTCCAATTGTTATGTGGTCAGGGGGGGGGGGGGTTCTTCCGACATCGACAACATTTCTGATTCACTAGTCACTCTACCATAATTAGGTTCGGACAACTAACCCGTACAGGACTGAGGAGTGCACAGGTCGAGCAGGACATGCCAGAAAGCCTCAAGAATTTGTGGCATGCACATAGTGATTAGGACAAGCACTATGGCACCATGACAGTGGAGCTATGTATACATTAGAGAGAGGTAGATAAATTATAAAAGCTTGTGCTGCTAACAAACTAACATAGTATTTGCATTCTCTTGCTTTTTCCTAAAATGGCCAAGAGTTTTATAGTAAGAGAGGAAGTGCCTGTCAATGATGTCAGATATGGTGTAGACAGTTACAGTGAGCGTTGTACTAGTGAGATTGTATGTAATTCTAGTGACAGTGGCTGTAGTGATGGCTGTGGAGAGAGCAGTGAGAGTGATGAACAAGGTGAGGGTGGATAGGAGCTAGAGGCAGCATGGCTGTCAAAACGGTGTGGAAGGCAGTAATGGCTGGCTGCTTTGTACCTTCTAGTTTTAATGCTCAGTAAATAACTGCTAGATATAATTCTAAAACTATCTCACAGATGTACACCTAGTGTACTAAAATGGTTTTGAATGGGTTTCAAGTGGTGAAAGAAAAAATCGAAGGTGGAATTTCACATTTTTTAGTGGTTCAAGGTATACTGGATGACATCATTGGTTTAGGTCACTAAGAAGCTGCCACAGAGCTTCTTGTGTGAATGTTTTTAGCATCCGCCATTTTGAAATAGTGGTCAAATCAATTCACTGCCGCACTTCCCATATACATATAATGTATATTTCCTTGAATGGTTGCTGGCCTCTTCCAATAATATTCACCATCTTACTACGTTTGGAACCTAGCTAGTCGGAATGGGTCGTTGGTCAGTTACCGTTGCTTATTTCTCTTTGAGTCCCTCTATGGAGGGAGTCGACATGCAGCCCGAGTCCTTTCCCTAGGGTATTGTTTTAATAATTTATTTTTTAATTTTTTATTATTATTATGCGTTTTATACCAATATGTCTTTACCAATATGTATTGATATTTGGAATACGTTTAGTTTCAGCAAAGGTCATTGCTGCAGACTACTGTTCCCAAATTCTAATATAATACCTGGTATAGATACATTCTCTAGTTTTCCTGGCTTTACCTTTAGTTCTTGCTTTGTACTAATACATTACCTGGAATAGGTACATTATCTAGTTTTCTTGGGTATACCTACGGTTCTTGCTTTGTTCCCAAAGTCTAATACAACACGAGATATAATTATGTACTTTAAACTCGGATGAAACTTTGGAATTTGTCTTCAAATATCTATGTACATACATGTATCTCTTTTCCTACACTCACTTAACTAGCATATAATACTCCATTCGTGACCATTTTACTGTAAGACTCTTAATTTCTAATACATATCTGCAAATACTCTATTTCTCGATTGTGCCATGGAAAGGGTCATCAGGAAGATAAGGTTGTCGATGATGCAATCATGCAATCTCGCCTGCTCCATAACAATATTTGTTTCTCTGGAGTTGTACTGTAGGTTGTAGCTGTCCTCTACCAAAATATCTGTTGCTTCATTGATAGGATTTTCCTGTGCAACTGTGACCAGGTCAGGCTCTAGCCAAAACCCTACAAGGGCACCAGTTAACAATAGTAATCACATATGGCATGTGCTAGTATATCATTTCCACTAGCTTACAATAACCAAGTATGGCATTGCTGGTTTGTGAAGTGTGCAACAAGAAGAAATAAAGTTAGAAACAGTGTTTAAAAGGAGTTAGTGATGCTGCAGGCTCAGAAGGCATTGACGTTACTAGAGTAGTGTATAATAGTTCTCCTATGCATAACTAGAATATAATATAAAAAGCAGAACCGACGGATATAACTGCTGGAAAGAAGTACAATTTATATTTTGCTTTTAAAAACAACAACCCAACAACAATGACTGACGATCCTTTACCACTTAATACAACTTTGCACTTCGGTGCTGCCCTGTATATCTGTTCTACATAGTCTGGCCACAATGGGCTGCATTAAAGCTTTGTGGCCCAAAACTGTGTCTAAAACCTTCCTTGGGTGAACAAGTTTCCAACATGTGGTCATATTCCCAAAGACAACCCAGTCATAAGCCACACACATATACATGCATGCATGCAAACACACACATACACAGACAGGGAGACACACACACACAGACACACACACACACATACGCACACACACATGTACCCATGCACACACAGACACACACATATTTAATCTCTGTGCTCTCTTTTATATTTATACTTCTTTATATTTAAAATAGCTCTATCTGTATTAAATAGTATTTTAAAATAGCTCTATATCTGTACTTCTTTTATATTAGTATTTTAAAATAGCTCTATCTGTGTACTCATTTTATTTAGTGTTTTAAAATAGCGCTCTCTGTGTGTAGTAGACCCTCGCATATCCGAACCTTGATTATCCGAACGCTCTGTTTATCTGAACTCGGTCAAATAGTAACACATGGTAATGATCATCCAGAGGAAAATTAGTGTATGTGGGGCGGGCTAGAGATTTGGTGGCGAAAGCCTTATCAGTCCGCTAGGCCAGTAAACAGATGAGAGTAAGTTTTTGTCTGTTGAGTCATAGTTATCTATCTTTGACAAGAAATCTGAAGAAGCCACTCGAACTGGACTCGCAGAAGAGTAGGTATTAGAAAGACAACGATAACAGGAATGAACCCAAATTTTGGAGTTTGCAAGCACCCTTGAAAAGGCAACTAGCTTGGAAGTGATCTATATCATTCAGAAAAGGGAGGAAGTAATTCCATTCAGTAGACCATTTCTTAGAGAGAAGGCAGCAGATTTCCATGAAAGGTTATATGAACAAGAATCAGAAGCACCACAATTTTCTAGCTATGTAACCTGGCTTCTGATAAGACAGACCACCAAGTATTGCAAGCTGAATCCTCTCAGACATTACTGATGGTCCTTAAAGGAGTGAGACCTCTGGCATGCACGAAGAGACAACCTGAAACAAACAATTTATTTTAGTAGTGTATATACAGAACCTAGTTGTGATCAACAATTCACAATACATAATTTGAAAATTAAATATATGTATGTATGTGTGTAAGACAGCATGGCAGCTAGCTCCTAAGGACACAGATGCTTCTTGGAGAACCAGGGAGTAAGCTCCTTGCATCCCAAGGCCCTACGAATAGAAATCATATCAGCGATTATCAAGTATTTTAATTACATTCATGAGTTTTAAATTTTTGCATAGCCGAACGTTCTACATAGCCGAACTATGGGTGGGTTACAATCCGTTTATATATGCGTGGGTCAACTATATCTTTATATTTAAAATAGCTCTATCTCTGTACTTGTTTTATATTTATATTAGTGTTTTAAAATAGCTTTTATCTCTACTTTTTTTTATATGTAGTGTTTTTAAATAACCTATCTGAGTACTTTCTTTCGTATTTAAAAAAAAATGGCTCTGTCTGTGTACTCTTTTTATTTAGGAGTTTTAAATAGCTCTATCTCTGTACTTTCTTTTATATTACTTTAAAATTGCTTTATTTGTGTACTCTTTATATTTTGTGTTTTAAGGGGCGACAAAACCATTTTAGTAGTAAAGTATTTAAAAAACTTGTGGTTACCACTTTATAGCTCCATAGATTCTGCAAAATTCATGGTATGGACTTGGTCTCTCTATGTGCTCTCTTGATTCTAAAACATTTTTCATAGGTATAACTATAGCCAAGTTACTGGAGCTAAAGTGGGGGTACCTCAAAACCTGAATGCCTGAGTTCGGAACACGTTTTCCTCCAAATTGCCAAAGTGCTATATAGAGAGCCACTAGTGGCTAGAGGAAGCCCTACTCGATGCAACGTAGTGTTTCGTTAAAACTCGAGTACGTGGTCAAGCGCCTGGTTGGAAAATAAAATTCTTTTTCCAACCACGGGCTTGACCACATACTCGAGTTTTAGTGCTTAATGAAACACTCCATTGCATCGAGTAGGGCTTCCTCTAGCCACTGGTGCTAATTTCAGCTCTCTAGCGCTTGGCCAAATGTTCCTTACTCAGGCATTCAAGTTTTGAGATACCACCACTTTAGCTCCAGTAACTTGGCTATTGTTATACTTATGAAAAATGTTTTAGTATCAAAAGAGAGCACACAGAGAGGCCATCTTTTGAGATATATAACAAGTCCATACCATGAAGTTTGCAGAATCCATGGAGCTACAAAGTGGTAACCACAAGTTTTTAAACACTCAATGAACTCTCAGTTGACATAATAACATTAAAATCACCTTCTCGATAATCAACTTCTCTCAATAATCAACTTCAAATTTTATTCACTCGACATTTTACCTAGATGCTCTAGTCCTCAATAATGAGACGCTAAGGCTCATGTGATCCTGTTATATACAGTAGCTAGCTATCCACCACGTGCGAGTACACGCGCCTAGCACATGCACTGGATGTAAAAAAAAATTATTTTTATTTTTTAATAATAAATAAATAAAACTATAATAAACTATAATAAAACTATAATAGAACTATAATAAAACTATAATAAAACTATAATAAAACTATAATAAAATAATAATAATAACACAAAAAATATATAAAAATATATATATATATATAAAACCAGACTACTTTATTATTATTATTATTATTATTATTATTATTATTATTATTATTATTATTATTATTATTATTATTATTATTATTATTATTATTATTATTATTATTATTATTATTATTATTATTATTATTATTATTATTATTATTATTATTATTATTATTATTATTATTATTATTATCATCATCATCATTATATTTATTATTATTATTATTATTATTATTATTATTATTATTATTATTATTATTATTATTATTATTATTATTATTATTATTATTATTATTATTATTATTATTATTATTATATTTAATATTATATATTTAATTGTTGTTTTATTTATTGTTTATTATTTATGTACATTTTTATTTTTGCTCATTTAATATGTATGTTATTATTATTATTATTATTATTATTATTATTATTATTATTATTATTATTATTATTATTATTATTATTATTATTATTAGTATTATTATTATTATTAGTATTATTATTATTATTATTATTATTATTATTATTATTATTATTATTATTAGTAGTAGTATTATTAGTATTATTATTATTAGTATTATTATTATTATTAATATTATTATTATTATTATTATTATTATTATTATTATTATTATTTAATTGATTATTATTATTATTATTATTTAATTGATTATTATTATTATTATTATTTTTAATTTCATTATTACTTACATCCGGTGCACGTGCTAGGCCTGTGTATACTGGCACGTGGTGGATAGCTAGCTACCGGTATATAAGAGGCTCACGTGAGCCTTAGCGTCTCATTATTCCTGATGAAGACTAGAGCATCTAGTCGAAACGTCGAATGAATAAAATTTGAAGTTGATAATTGAGAAGGTGATTTTAAAGTATTTAAATACTTTACTACTAAAATGGTTTTGTCACCCCTTAAATAGCTCTATCTCTGTACTTTCTTTTATATCTATATTAATACTTTAAAATAGCTCTATTTGTGTGCTCTTTTTATAAATAGCTCTACCTCTATACTTTCTTTACCCTTAGTATTTAAAAATAACAGAACTTTCTCTCATATTTAGTTGTTTTTTAATAGCTCTATCTGTGTACTATCTTTATGTAGTATTTTTTTAAATAACTCTATTTCAGTACATTCTTTCATTTTTGGATTTTTTAAATAGCTCTATCTGAGCACTCTTTTTTATTTTCGTCTTTTAGATCTCTGTAGTTTATTTTATATTTATATTAATACTGTGTGTACTCTTTTTATTTAGTGTTTTAAATAGCTCTATCTCTGTACTTTCTTTATATTTAGTATTTTTAAATAGCCTTATCTGAGTATTTTCTTTCATGTTTAGATAGATCTATCTATGTACTCTTTTTATTTAATAGCTCTATCTCAGTACTTCCTTTTATATTTAATTTATACTTTAAAATAGTTCTATTTGTGTACTCTTTTTATTTATTGTTTTAAATAGCTCTATCTCTGTACTATCTTTTTATTTAGTATTTAAATATAGCACATCTGAGTACTTTTTTTTTAATAGCTCTTTCTACGACTCTTTTTATTTAAATAACTGTATTTCAGTACTTTATTTTTCATATTTAGAGTTTTAAATTAGCTCTATCTGTGTACGCTTTTTTATTTTAGTGTTTTAAAATAGCTCTATCTGTATACTTTCTTTTATATTTATATCTGTGTACTTACTCTCTTATTTAGTGCTATCTGTGCACTTTCTTTTATATTTATTTTAGTGTTTTGCAATAGTTCTATCTGCATGCTTTCATTTCTTTTGGCTTTAATATTGTAGGTTTAGATATGACCTTCCCAAAGTTACATGCACCAAGGAAGGGACCTTAATCTCACAAGTCCATGAGACAATAATCATAACTGAGTCTGTTGTTGATATGATCTGCTGAAAATGTTCTGGAAGGTAAAGTGGCGTTATAAAACATTGCATAAAGATATATATGCAATAATTTTTTTTTACTGATCTCAAGTTTAAACTTCAATAAAAATTACTGAAAGAAATGTGACATCAATGGACACATTTTGAACACCACAGGTGCTCTCTCATATGATGTAGAAATTAACCTTAAGGAGGGACAGTTGCATTTTTTTGGGGGGGGGAGTGTGACCCACATGTATTTTACCCCTTTTCCCCCCTTGTGGTTACCACTTTATAACTCCATAGATTCCGTAAACTTTATGGTATGGACTTGATATCAACTCAAAACATAGTTCTCTCTTTGTGCTCTCTGTTGATACTAAAATATTTTTCGTAAGTATAACTATAGCCAAGTTACAGGAGCTACAAGTGGAGGGAACCGCAAAAACTGAATTGGCCGCATAACTATCTCCAGATTGCCAAGTGCTAGAGAGTTGAAATTAGCACCAGTGGCTAGAGGAGGCTCTACTCTATTCAATGAGTGTTTTCATTAGGCGCTAAAATGTAAGTACGTGGTCAAGGGCGCAGGTGGAAAATGAATTTCATTAATAATCCATTAAACTCATTTTCCACCAACGCGCTTGACCACACCCTTACGTTTTAGCGCCTAATGAAAACACTCATTGAATAGAGTAGGGCTCCCTCTAGCCACTGGTACTAATTTCAAATCTTTAGCACTTTGCAATCTGGAGATATTTATGCGGCCAATTCAGGCATTCAGGTTTTGAAGTTCCCTCCACTTTAGGTCTAGTAACTTGGATATAGTTATATATACTTATGAAAAATATTTTAGTATCAAAAGAGAGCACACAGAGATACCTATCTTTTGAGCTATATATATCAAGTCCATACCATGAAGTTTATAGAATCTACGGAGCTATAAAGTGGTAACACAAGTTTTAAAAAAAATGCCACTGTCCACCTCCTAAAGAAATTCGTGAATGCTAAAATAGAAATGCCATATCTTAATAATAATATGCTTATGTGAAATGTTATCGTTCGAGACTTGATTAAATTCAGGAGGTACTTTAGTATGAGGTTTGCTCATCTCTCCTCTGTAGTGCAAGCCATATATGGAAGCAATAAATCGGAACCAACTGAGTTTAATTACGTAAGCTACATCTATCTCATTGCACCAATCTCCCTGGCCATTGTCAACCCCATCGGACTCACATTCATGGAGTATCAGAGGCAGCTGGTAAAGAAGAATCTTACAAAGAAACAGGTACATACTGTACATGTTACAGCTGATATGGCTTAGTGTGGTTCCTTTACGTAGCTTCTTAACCCACTCCCCTCCATAAGCATGTACAGGCACAAATGGACAACTATCACAGAACAATCGTAACAAATCGACTGTTGCCTCAATCAATTATACATTTTGCCCCCAAAAAATGGATCGTGTTGTTCTATCAATATACGCTCTTAGGTAATCAAGGTAGCCATGAGGTCAAAAATGAAGTTGCAGATCTGAAAAGATGGCATTTCCGTTTGAATGAGACATGGCATTGGATCTGCTCTTTGACCATGACTTCCCCCTCTCAGACAATTGAGAGCAGTGATGAAAGGAATGCATTCATAGAAAATTGTTCCCGAAAGAAGCTCTTTCAATTTGGGACTTTTTGGAGGGTTTCGTAGAAAACCTATTGCCAAAAAAAATCATTCTTGTCAAAATGAGCACACTCAGTTCCTTTTTAACACATTCTACTCATTACAGGACTTAATACTGCTTTTTTTAGAAAACTGTTCTCCTTTTTAACCGAAAGAACTTCTTTTTTTAATATCAATTTGGAGCTTTTTTGAGGGATTCGTAGAAAACCTATTACAAAAAGTTCATTCTTATCAAAGTGGGCACACTCAGTTCCTTCTTAACACTACCAAACACTTTCTACTCATTATAGTCCTGACTGAAAACTGCCTTTCATTGAAAATTGTTCGCCTTTTTAACCGAAAAAGGTCTTTTTTGATCAATTTGGGACTTTTTGAGTGTTTCATGGAAAACCTATCTCCAAAAGCTAATTTTTGTCAAAATGAAGTGAGAACCTATTGGATATTCTCTAGATTTACCAAGACAACCATTTCCAGCTTAGCAAACCCATTTTATTATCACACCACAGCTAGAGCATGTTGATCAATTGAGGAGCTGTGTCAGAACTAAACTCCAGCATCCTTTCCCATCAGCTATTAACCAATCTATCCTGTAGCTTTGAATCTGTTGCCATTTTCTCTCCACTACGACAACCAAGGGCATAGCCAGGATTTAAAGAGGGGGGTGCTCTCTCAAGGAAGTGAGGGTATGTTTTTGCCTAATTAAGCAAGTTTGTATAAAAAAAATTAATACACACACAACACATGACTAATCACCACAAAGTTGATCGAGCAGCAACATTCTTCTCGACTTAAGCCTAGAAAATCTGTTTATAACGTTGTCAATATTTAAGACACTTGAAATGTCTTTGTGGCAAAAGAGCAGAAGAAGGGCATTGAGGCGATCCTCTGTCAGAATTTCTTCTTGCAGACTTGACAAATCCTAAAGCAGAATTTGCCCACTCCACGGAGGCTGAGATCAGCAGCAGCAGCTTAAGTATCCACACAATGTTAGGATAGTACGTCTTCCTAACCTGGAGAATGCCAGATTTGAGGGTACCTTCTATGCTGCTTGGCTTAATGGACTCATTATCCCACAACAGCCTCCAGCACTCCACTTCTTCACCGAAGGTCGAAGGATCGGGCAGATCATCAGCATAATGGGTGAGCAGACTAGCCACAGTTCCTTCATCCAGCCATTTCCCCATGTTCTGTGGTAGGAGAGCCAAACCAAGTGTAGAAATCTTAGAAATCGTACCAAACCTGAATTACAACTGATTTAAACCTCTTTTTTTATAACAAAGCAGTGTATTTGTATATGTAGCTTTCATCTAACTCTGCAATTATATCAGTCAGATAAGGCTGAAACACTGACACCCTATAATACATCTCTGGTGTTGATGCCTTATAGTTTTGGTGCTGTGTTTGCCATCCACAAACTCGGGGGCATGCTGATATTGTTGTTGCTGATATTTGCTTTGACGACCATGTGGCAGTAGACTTTTTGATTGAAGGTGGCTTACAATCACATAAAACCTTCTCTAGCTGTGATTTCTTCTTCATTTCTTCTTCATATGCAGATAATATGTCCATTTTTGGTGGTGAGCTGCTGTTGCGCGTTCATTCTTAAGTCAATGCGGCAACTGGGTTCATGGTACGTTTCCTGAAAAGCAGAAAACTGTGCTGTGGCATCTTTGTGGCTCTGGGAGGATTCATGGGCTTTGGTATCCATATTTGTTTTCCTGAAGTTGGTTTGGGGCTGAGTTACAAAAACTTCAGTTTGACGAGACATATATTTACAATCCTTGGCAAATAAAATGCAAGCTAGACAAGATACACCATTGCTTAACTTGCAGTAATACATCCAGGAGACATCATCAAGGTACCGTGGGTTAAACTGCCTCCTAGTAATACCGTTTTTTCCCTTCACATCACCAAATTCCCGACTGAGGAACCTAAATGATAACCCTGGTTTCCTCTCCTGGACTAACCGAATTTTCATATCATCAGTCATTCTCTCTGGCAAAGCAAAAATGTTCACTGTGTTTTCCTGTGGAGCACTAGATGGTTGACTCACAGAATTTGATGGAATCATGGTATCATTATCAGATACTGAAAAAGTAAATTGAGGTCATAATAAAGACAAGTGAGCATTTTTATTTTTCATCAAATCTCTAGCAGGATAAGCCCGGATCCCTTCTTAGTTATCTGCACACTGGATCTTTGATAATACAGAACAAGTAGTTTCACAGACACTGGCAGAATCCAAAGAAGCCGAGGGAGGAGATGAGGAAGATGACTGGTTTTCATCCAATTCTGTAAGAAATTATAGTTGAAAAAGTAAGCCCTGGACTCATTGGCCTGTAATAAATCTGACTCAATGGGTCAAACTAGGGCCAAAGAGCAAATTGCTAAAAGAGAGAGAGGGGGGATTCTCCAGGAGAGAAAAAATATTACAGTACTATAATTACAGCCCTAGCAAAACTCAGCTGAAATTTACTAGCTAAGCAGCTACTGACCTAGCAGTGCAGCTTTACGGAAGTCAAAAAGAGTGATACACTTCTGCTTCTTTTTCGGAGGCTTGCTATCCATGATTTCTACAGATGCCTGGCATCATGCTCTAGGTCTTTCTTCTCAATCAGAACTGGAACTAGCCGAGCCATGATGTTATAATAGCCTAATTGATCACGAGGTCACTTTGACGCGCGTTTTTTTTTGGGGGGGGTTGTTTTTTTGTTGTGGGGCGGGGTGGGGGGGTGGGGGGGGTGGTTGGGTGCGCGCTCCCGGGGCGCCCTATGGTAGATACGCCCTTGACAACCATTCCTGGTTTACATGAGGTGGGTGAATACATGGACAGAAACATACATAGAAAGATATGCCATGTAATGCGCGGCAATACTAAGTTCTCCATCCAACTTCCTACAGAGGTCTTACTTCGCTCACCAATTAGAAGCAGTATATATGTCTTATTTTTTATCTTGAAACTTGAAAACCTCAATGATTTCTTCAGAGCGATCGTCACTCATTCCTTGTCATTCCACCTTTTTATACCACAGTCTTGTCTTTGTAGAAGTGGGTGGACAGAGATGATGATTTTGTGCACGCCAAACATTCCCCTCTCCCCTCTTCCCCAGTAGACAATCATGTAAGAAACAATCATGTAAGAAACATTCAAAAATGTCGAAAAGAAGACCTCCACTATTTCATGTGCTACCTTCCCAATACCTTCCAAATATATTTCAAAAGAACACAGAAGCTTTTTGGTACCCAAGCAACAACTTCCAGACCTTCAGCTCCTCCTTGGTTATCATGCACATAGTGACATTGGAGTAATACATGTAGAATATTAAAATCTTTAATGTGTTCTCACTAATCATTTATTTCCATGTTGCCATAATATTATTTTGATTATTCCTTTAGATTCCCAGTATCCTTTTGAAGACATTGACAGGTGTCCTCTTGAACCCGATCATCTTCATGACAGCTCTTGGACTAATAGTCAATATTATTTTGACATTTGGTCTTCATAAGAAAGGTTCAGATGATAAATTACCAAGTAAGCTTCTATTCTTGTTGTTGTTGTTGCTGGTTATTTTATTATCACTATTGGTTGTACTATTGGTTGTTTGTTGTTAATGCTGTTGTATATATGTTGCTGTTATTGTTGATTATTATGCGTGAAGCAGGGTAAAGCAAGTACATATATTATGTTGTTTTATGGGAAGGTGTTTTTTTTTGTTTTTTTTAATACTCGAAATTTGTAACTTAAAAAAAAAATTACCAGAAGATAGAGCTTTATGATACACTGATTAGGCTTGTAAGTCTGTACAGTGACGACAAGTATATTATTCTCAATGAACTCTCAGTTGACATAATGACATTATAATCACCTTCTCAGTAATCAACTTCAAATTGTATTCATTCGACATTTAGACTAGATGCTCTAGCCATAGACCATCTAGTCGAAACGTCGAGTGAATACAATTTGTATTGAGAAGTTGTTATAAGGTATATTATTACCCTAAAAACTATATCCTAGTCACCTCAAAATTCTCTAAACTCACTGAGTGCCTGTAACCACTTCCCATTCAATGGTTGTGTAACAGAACAGTGTAATTACGTTATTAGCGGGATTTTTTTGTTTGGTCAAAGTGGAATGTCACCACTGATTTTTGCTTTTCAGAAACAAATGACCATAAAAAATATCCTGCTCTTAATGTGGTCATGTGGTTCTATTACACAACCTTTGAATGGGAAGTGGTTACAGGCACTTGGTGAGTTTACAGAATTTTTTAGGTGATCAGGATGCAGATTTTAGGAGAATATACTCGTCATTACTGCACAGACTTACTAGCCTTCACAAAGTATACAGCTCTTGAAACAAGCTATCTTTTGGTACTAAAAAATGAAAAACTTATCTGGGAAGTCTCTATAACATTTCACTCCATAGATGAAAAGTCTATAGTTCTCTCTAATTATTGGCAATGGTGGCTCCACCTACTAAAGGTGCATACACGTATATAAAGTTCCCTAATAGCAAACTATAGTCACCATCACTTGTTCCTACAGACGCAAAATTGGATTATCGTTCATACAAAGAAATGAACTGTGCACTGCATATCAACAGCCTTTTATATATCTGCACATACCCAATAAACTTCTTTATCGATATATGTATGATAGTCATATTTTGGGTTGATGGTTTCAGCAGCGAAAATAAAAATATGGCTGACAATTGCAACCGTGTCTGGAATAACCTTTTCCAGGCCCTACCATTGCTGTTTCTGAAATCATTTCTGTTGAGGAATGGTGCAGCATGCCTACTTGGAAGATGTAAAAAGGCAGTAAGAAAATCACTTCTGTTGAGGAAAGGTGCGTCACCACCTATGCCTACATGGAAGGCGTAGAATGACAGGAAGGGAAAGAGGTCAAAGATTAGCTGGCCAGTTTGGTAAAACCGTAGACATCCTGTCAAGATTCTGCTCTTGGATTCTAGGGCCTTTAACTTTGATTGAACAGACATTATGGCAATGTGCCACTTACAGTATAAAGCTTTTCATTTGTGGCAAATTTTGTTCTAGATGTTCTAGATGCTAAATTTATGAAGTGATTAACTTGGTCATTGTTGAAAACAAGAGGAAAATGCATGTGACAGATGAAGCCTCTTTCACAATGTCAAGATCAAAAGATGGTTTCATAATCCGAGTGCAAGGATTGATAGATGGAATTCTTTTTAAAAAGGTGTAATAATAAGCTTGGGATAGATATCAACTCTATTTCACAATGTCAAGATTAGAAGAGTGTTACAAAATACGAGTGCAAGGATTGACAGATGGAATGCTTTTCAAAACCCGAGGATGGTATGGGTATAATAATAAGATACATCAGAGAAGAGTGAGCTACTTCTTTGAGGAAGCCAGCTGAAGTTTCTTGATGGGGTTGATCAGCAAGGTGGAAGAACAAGAAAGGCGGCATTTCCCCCTATACCGTACCAAACCTTCTCCTTTTAGTAGATTTCTGCTTAGCAAACCACTAAATGTTGATACATTTGAACCAAGTTGATATTTCTTGACTTTACTTTGGAGCTTCATACATGCTAATTGATAGAATTTGTGGAAGAACAGGGCTCTACCGGTGTGTTCAGAACCATCAAACTTAGTTAGGTCAATCAATATTGAATTAGCTAATGTGTGGAACTTGAATCTGCTCTTAAATCCATTTCGAACAAAAAGTATGAAACCTGTAAGCATATATTAAGCATTAGCACATATATATGAATACCGAAAATTAAAGTTTAATTATGAGCATTTTTCCCCTCGACAATTGACCTCTTCTCTGATCTGTTCTCAAATACATGTACATGTATATATACTGTACATGTATATATATACAGTTTACATGTATATATATATAAATACAGTGTATATGTATATATATTGTTAAAGTGTACATGTATACACATATGTATATACAGTGTACAAATATACATATATATATATATCTTAGGAGTAGATTCTTGTGGGTATTTAATACTTCATTCATTTTCAAATATTTTGGGTTTAAAAGGTAGTGTGCATTCCAATGATATTACAATAGTGGTCTTGCAACAATAAACTATAAATATGAAATATGGAAAAACCACAAAGGTCATTAAAAATTCTTATAAACACTCTTGCTCCCCAACCGTAGGTTTTCAACGCTTATCATTTATGGTGATATCAATAGTGATATCAGATAGCTATAGATACCACTTATGAATTAACACTTAAAAATAACAACAATTTTTTCCCATTATCCCAATTTCATTTTTTGCAATCAGGTGACCAC
Organism: Cladorhizidae sp. MBARI D1340-BT2; assembly: GCA_028752905.1. Lineage (NCBI taxonomy): Eukaryota > Metazoa > Porifera > Demospongiae > Poecilosclerida > Cladorhizidae > Cladorhizidae sp. MBARI D1340-BT2. Next base: position 36,882,736 of record JAQNBH010000004.1, on the reverse strand, counting down.
ACAGACCACACAGACTAGGCTATATCCCATCAGAAAATGACTGGATTGGAAAAGTGACATAAATTCTGCGCACTTCTATATGTGAACTTGATATATAGCTCGTAAGATAGATCTCTCTGTGTGTTCTCTTTTGATACTAAAACTGTTTCATTGGTACAACCATACCAAAGGTATAGGCAGTCAAAGTTGGGGGCCTCAAAACCTGTCTGCCCTAGTTTTCTGCATTTCTAATTCCTAATCTGAAAGTGCAAGACAGCTGAAATTAATGCCAATGGCTAGAGGAAGCTCTACTCTTATCAAGGAATATTTTCATCAGGCATTAAAACATTAGTAACAATTTTTAGTATCAAAAGAGAGCACATACTTTCTTTTGAGCTACATATCAAGTTCATAGCTCTAGTGAAGTGTGCTGAATTTATAGAGCTCCAAAATTGTAACCACAGTTTTTCTCAACACTTTGGTATTATCCCCACTTGTTAATTTCTCGAAGGATATACAATAAAATGGGTGGCTAAAAAGTATCATAACTCGACAATAATTAGCTGAACCTTAGCTGAACCTTGAAATGCACAGTTAATATAATAGTGAAGGTATAGAACGGTGAAGGAAAAAGGAAACCAAAAATGGTCTATATATGTACTCCCCTTTTGTTCAGCACCGAAAGTGTAGGTACATAAGAGAGAGTAGCAGCTAAAAAATTTATTTCTGCACAGATGACTACCCATTGCTGAAGAACAACTTACAAACATTAAAGTAAAGAAAGGGAAATGTTGTATGAAAGGATGGTGTCCATGCTCTTCATGGCCTTATACAATGCCTTAATTACTGTCCCAGTTCTGAACGTGGTTGTTTATTACCGAGTCTCCATGAGCACTAATCGTATGTATGTTAAGTGGGTGTGGTTAAAATTGACTATAATTAGAGCAGTCTTATTTACAGACCTAGCCTGCTGGATTATATAGAATGCAAATGACTTTTCAAGTATTGTGACCCTCAAAATCCCATAAAGACTTCATGTTTTTTTGAGGTAAAAAGGGGAAATTTCATGAATCTTTCTTTTAGCCAACGTTTATATATACAGATATATAAACTCTCAATGAACTTTCAGTGGACATAACAAAATTACAATGGCCTTCTCAATAATCAACTTGGAATTTTACTCTCCTGGACAATTGGACTAGATACTCTCTGATGAAGGCTAGTCGAAACCTCAAGAGAGTAATTAATTACTACATACATTTTACATTAGAAGAAACAGATAAAGTAACTTACCCAAACACAAATAACCAACAAATGCAAGCCAACAATCTAAGGCAAAGTCCCCAAAATAGCTGCAGCATTACCCCGCTGAACTTCGATGGCCACATGCTGCAGCAGAAAGGACTGTGACCTGGGCTCCTCCAACTGGTCCATGAGCAGGGCCGAAAACTCCCGACGTCTCAATGGCCAGAGGCATAAAGAGTGCAACTCTTTATACTTGGTCCTCTTGTGGTGCTCAGCTTCGGTGGCCACGCTGCCAGCCTCAACACTAGCCAAAGCTAAATGGGATGGTGCATAGGTGTCTGGGAATAACATCCCATACTAGCGATCGACCACACTTCCATGGGACCTAACTGAAATTGAAGTTGTTTATTGAGAATGTCATTGTAATATATATATTATGTAATATATATATATTTGATTATGTTGCCTACTTCGTACATGCACTGTGCAAGATTAAATGCATAGGGTTTGGTTTAACATTTTATTTTTATCTTTTATCTTTACCTCTCTGTTTAGCCATGCCCAAGTTGTACATATCACCCCCAAAGTCAGTATATACCCCCCTCAGTTAATATTTAGCACCCTATATTATGACTATATTATTATGACAGACAGTATTCCTTATAATTGTCTAGAAGTACAGTCATGCTTGAGCTTTCTCTAAGCCCTTGATCTTCACTGGTTAATTGTTGCTTTGTATGATAAACCTAAGTGATGGAAAGGGGGCACAAAATTTATTTTTATACACAGTAAACCATGGATTTATCAATATTCATTGATGTATACTGTTGTTGTTGTGTTGTTGTTGTTGTTGATTTATTTATTATTATATTTTTATTTTTATTATTATGGTCCTGTCCAGGTTGGCTCAATGGTTTCCTTGATATAGTGGGAGGGGCTTATGCAGCATGCGCCCTCTTCAATATCGGCATTTTCATGGTGGGAAAGTTAAAGAAAGTCACTCTCACTGTTTTGCTCATCGCAATGTTGCTCATACTGGCCAAAACGTAAGTTTTTTGTTGTTGTTGTTGTTATTGTTCTGCCATTGTTTATTAGATGTGTGTTGTTGTTGTTTTGTTTGGTGTCTTGTTTGTAAAAAAATTATGGTAGTTCATTAAAGAAATAATATATGTATAGGAATATTTTACAGTAGTAAAAAATGCAAGGCATTCAGTGTGAAGCAAAAATGGAATGGTGTTGCCCTAGCATAGCTGATGACTTAGTACAGTACATATGTCATCATTATGTTGTAATGCTTGGATTGTGATATACGGAAGAAGCAAAGAATTATAGTACTTTTATATTCCATTCCAAACAAGGTTGAATAACCTGTTGTTCTTCTATAGGAAGACTGGTTCTAAAACAGAAATATACATGTGGAAGATTGGCTGTGAGAGGTGCTTTGTTAGGAATACTTGGAAGCAGCTTCCCTTTTAAACTAAGAGTGAGATCATCAGGCAGTGCTTTATTAAGAAATTCTCAAAGTGCTAAAGGGAAGATAATGACAAAAACCCAAATACCGTATTCACTCGAATAGAATTCGCACTGAATAGAAGTCGCTCTGAAAGCCGCACTCCAAGCGTAGCACACCAAGTTAATTACACCACCGCTCTTGCACACGCACAGTCATTATCATTAGCTAAGATAGCATTTGCTTCCTTGGACGAAGAGGATGAAGAACAGATCGAACATAACGTAGATAACGATAGCGATTAGGAACTCTTGTCAGCGAACTACTACCTAACTCAATGTCAATCACAACCACAATGACTCGGTCAAAAAAATTGCACAAGACTGGCTTGGCACTGCACAAGCGCAATGCTTGAAGTTCGCAACTTGATTTGGCTGAAATAAATACAAGTCGCGACTTATATTCGAGTGAATACGGTAGTTTGCACTCCTGACACTTGTTTAGTGTTTTTGGAATACTCTCCATCATTAGCACATCTCTCCTCTACTGACCACATGCATCAGTTATCCTTCCTATAATTATATGCCCACTAGTTCTCTGTCCTTAGAGAGTGGTAGTATGTATGTTTACCTTACCAGATTGATAGCTAATAAAATTCTGCATTATGGCAAAAATGGTATATTGCACCTCTATGGCTATAGCATGTAAATAAATTGAGTATCTATGTCAGATGAAAGTCCAGCATCCTATCCTGTCAGCCACAGCAGCCATTCTCACTTGCCTGCGCAACCAATTTTATTTCCTCTAGCTTTGAATCCATTGCCATTTTCTTGATCTTTCTCTTCACTATCACGGCCACTCCTGCAGCTAACCTACTCATGTCAACTACATCTTCCTTTCCTGTTGGCTACATGCTGACAAGAATGATGCAAAAATCTGTATAATCATGATGAGAAGATATTAAACTTTGTTTCCAAGATAGAATTGGTACTCAGATTTCATCAGCTAACTTGCCGGATGACGTAGCAGAATTGGTAACTTTTGGGTGCTGGCAAGCAGAATCGAATTCCAGATGATAACAATAAAAAATATATCATATTTCGTGTTCAGCAGGTGATCACAAATACCTGACCACAATGTTTATGCTATCTAATAATAATGCTGCTATAGACTTCAGTGAATTCAGTGGGGAATTGGACGAAAACATGGTATTCATTACACTGGCTTAAACAGACCATAACGAGAAATTGTGTGGTAGTATATGACTTGCTTTTGTTGTTAAGTGCATTAACAATTTTGATCCTTCAAATATATTCATTTCCTCTAACATATTCAACTGTACATTGCTTTTCTGAGTGGGAGGCTATAGCTTGCCCTCCCCACTTTGGAATTTAGAAATCTATAAATGCTATGGTGCATGCACAAGTGATGCAACATGATGCAACATAGTGCGTCATTTATTTGAAAACAATAAAGTGAACAGTGAATGCATTGCATCACAGTAGCTTGAATAGAGTCTAGTTTTTACGTATCACAGCACTGCAATGGGAAATAATGCGATGTGATACGAGTGATACGACATGATGCGATGTAATGCAACATCACATTCTGAACCTGCCGTAAGAGTGTGATTTATTAACATTTTCCCCCCTTTAACTTCACAAACCCTGGTTCCTCCAATTCACCCTTACATATATTCATTCAATGATGTGCACCCACATGGAACTGGGACATTTCTATCGCTACTTAGTTCCATGCCAGAAACTGCCAAGCAATATTATATGACATCACATGCCACATGAGGGATATATTCGAGCATTTTAATGCTCATAGTTGTTCACGGTTTCACGAATATTTCTTGTATTAGTCACTTTGTTGCAAATTACTTTAATCTATTTTTTCATTTATTTGAACTACGTTCATGCAGCACCACACACACACACATCACGCACGCACATGCACACACACATAGCCGATTGTTACATGCTCCATAATGGTACCCTTCTCACCACTACACACTGGTGTTAATATCCTATAACCATACTCTCACATGATCGCTGGTAAACATCATATGTGATAGGATCTGCGAAAACGTGCCTTATGACCAAATAGTACTTTTCTCAATAATACAAGTTTTAGAGCCTATTGTCATACACTATGAAATTAGACTTTTTGGGGTATTTGTTATCTAGGGTCTTTCTCCTAACTGGTCAGAAAATTTCAAGCCTTGAATCCCTCTCACTCAGAAGTTACAGCAGTTAGAACTGGACTGACCAAACGTTAGCTACGTACGCGGAGAATAATAATTATTGCGTAATAGGGACTTTCCCTTTTTATAATAACATTCATAGTTTGTAGTTGGAAAGGGTCAACAGTGCAATTTTCCAAAGATTTGATAATGTCCGCTAATGAGATAGCTTTGACTATCAATCGGGTCATGAAACTGGATGCACAGGACCAGGCATCTATGCTGGAGGTTATTGAAGACTACTTCACTCTCCCCACTCTTGATGATGAGCTTGATGAAGAGAATTTTGATGAGTTGGAATGTTGCAGTAAGAAGACATACAAAATACAATTCTTATAATTACAATCACATGGACATTACAATCACAACATACATTAGCAAGCTTGGAGGAAGATTGGGGCTGCCACATGGAGGATGAAGGTCACCATACTGAGGATTGTGGACATGATGGGAATGGGGGTTATGAAGATCATCGTATAATACACTGACTTTATTATTCAAATAAAAGCTTTACATGGCCATGTTCAGTGTATACCTAGTTAGTACCTATGAATTAACTGCCATCTGCCTTATAGCTAGTAATGTATGGTAGTTATTGCTTGTTATCTACTAGACTGCTGGCTAGCTAATTTTCTAGTTAGATGACCAGTTGCTTGCTAGAGGACTAGCTATCTATTTTTCTAGCTAGTTGCTTTTGCTAGTTAATAACCAATGACAATCATGTAAGCTATAGATGCTAGTCTCTATCCCAAAGCTTATAGCAACCTAGGAAAAAATAAGTTAGCCTTGTTTTTCTTGTTATTTTTTTAAAAGTTACGACCACAGCTAGTAGCTATCTAGCTATGCATACTAAGACTTACCTCAGCTACATGTAGAGTTTCAAGACCCTTCTCTTCACTTTAGCAGTCGTTTGAGTAGCGCTTTCACCCGAAGCGCTCGAAGTAAACTTGCACCAAAACATCCGTCTTTCCCCCCCAAAAATATTATGACGTCATTGAATAACATGGAGATACGCGCGGAAGTATACGGAAGTTAATTGAATTTTGTTTGAGCCGTTTTTCTCACAATCAGCATCCCTGACGGGATGAAAGAAAAGCCCCTGTAACTTCCAAGTCATAATGTTTTACTAAGTCACTTCAAGATTTTTTAAAGTATTTTTTATAGCTCTTTCACATAAAAGAATAAAATGAAAACAAACAAAAAAGTCATAAGGCACGTTTTCGCAGATCCTGTCACATATAACTATTGTGTCACATGACAGCTGTGTTTATAAATGGTGATATTTTACTTCTAGTATTTACTAAGAACTACTGGTGCTCATGGTGATAGGGGTTTAGGCCATACCTTCTCCACTCTGTTCTGAGCCTGCTCTTGGTATTCTTGCTCTGTTTTCCTCAGGATACTCCTTCCCATTATATCCTACCATGTGATGTACACGATGATGCCACATGGAGTACTCAACTCCACCCGTCAGGATATCGCTACTTTCAGCTTCCTACTAGGGACTTTCCCTACAGCACCTACAGTGTTTGTTTTTGCTAGTCAGTATGGCATTGCCATGGAAGTGGTAGGTTACCTGTATCCCATTCATTATCAGGGCTTCTAACATGAAACATGGGTGGTTGGCTCATATAGATTGTTTAGTTTATCTTTTTTGAGGTAGGTTTGGGGGAGGGATTTGAAATTCAAGTGGTGGGCTGGGTGCTACCATGGTTTCTTAAAAAGAGAGGGAGGCTTTTGAAAGTGGTGGTGGGCTTGGTAACACTGCAGGTAGTGTATATATATACATACAAAAACAAGGATTCAAACAGGTCAATTGCTGGCTCCCCTCCCCCCCCCCCCCCCCATATTCCTCGACACACACAATTTTATTTTTGAAAATGATACCCTCTACCCTTGTACTTCAGCTTCCCTTGTCTCCTTCCAGCCTTTTCCTTGCCTTACTTTACCACGTTATACTCTCACTATACTCTCCACTCTTTCTTGCCTTTTCTCTTCTTCCCTTATTGACATTTAAACCTCCCTGCTTTCATTTCTATATCTCCACCCCTCTTTTCTCAACCCCTCCTTCCCCCCTCCCCCTCTCTTCCCTCTTTTCATCAGCCTCTCATTCTCCCCTCTGACTTGATTACCTCTTTTCTCCTTGGTCCATGCCTTCTTCTCTACCTTGCCCCCTGATTCATCTTCACCCACCTCCCTTTTGCCTTTCTATTCCATGTGGCACATGCATTAAATACAGATGATTTACTGTATTCACTCGAATATAAGTCGCAACTTGTATTTATTTCTGCCAAATCAAGTTGCGAACTTCAAGCATTGTGCTTGCGCAGTGCCAAGCCAGTCTTGCGCTATTGTACTGACGCAATTTTTTTGGCCTAGTCATTGTGGTTGTGATTGTTTCATTTCAAACATTGAGCTAGGTAGTAGTTGGCTAACAAGAGTTCCTAATCGCTATCGTTATCTACAATGAGTTCGTTATGTTCGATCTGTTCTTCATCCTCTTCGTCCAGGGAAGCAAATGGATCTTCTCCACCGCTGTCACTTCCTTACAGCTGGCGAGTGGCTTGTGTAATGGCTGGGATAGCTAAAGCTGCTACTTTATCGTCTTTGAGGCAGTCAATTTCTCCATCTTCAGACCCGTCCATCTTCTCAGTGATGCCACAAGTGCGGAATGATTTCTTGATCAACTCGGCAGACAAGCTATCTTGGCTAATGATAAATGACTGCGCGTGTGCAAGAGCAGTGATGTAATTAACTTGGTGTGCTACATTTGGAGTTAGGCTTTCAGAGCGACTTCTATTCAGTGTACGACTTGTATTCGAGGGAATGCGGTAGTCATATTATCCATTGGTCAGTGTATCTTACTTTTTTCACAAGTCAGTAAAACCAAGTCAGTAAAACCACAGATTTTTTTCGTTTTTGCCGATACTCTACATCCAACCTTAGGCCTTGATTATTTTTTGCCTCCCCCTCTCGCCTCCCTTACTTTCCTCTTAGATTCAGTGACATGATTCTACCACCCTTACACTCCTCTTAGATTCAGTGACATGATTCTACCACCCTTACACTCCTCTTAGATTCAGCGACATGATTCTACCACCCTTACTTTCCTCTTAGTTTCAGTGACATGATTCTACCACCCTGTCTTTCCTCTTAGTTTCAGTGACATGATTTTACCACCCTTACTTTCCTCTTAGTTTCAGTGACATGATTCGACCACCCTTACTTTCCTCTGAGTTTCAGTGACATGATTCTACCACCCTTACTTTCCTCTGAGTTTCAGTGACATGATTCTACCACCCTTACTTTCCTCTTAGTTTCAGTGACATGATTCTACCACCCTTACTTTCCTCTTAGTTCCAGTGACATGGTTCTGCCACCCTTACTTTCCTCTTAGTTTCAGTGACATGATTCTACCACCCTTTCTTTCCTCTTAGTTTCAGTGACATGATTTTACCACCCTTACTTTCCTCTGAGTTTCAGTGACATGATTCTACCACCCTTTCTTTCCTCTGAGTTTCAGTGACATGATTCTACCACCCTTTCTTTCCTCTTAGTTTCAGTGACATGATTCTACCACCCTTACTTTCCTCTTAGTTTCAGTGACATGATTCTACCACCCTTTCTTTCCTCTTAGTTTCAGTGACATGATTTTACCACCCTTACTTTCCTCTGAGTTTCAGTGACATGATTCTACCACCCTTTCTTTCCTCTGAGTTTCAGTGACATGATTCTATCACCCTTTCTTTCCTCTTAGTTTCAGTGACATGATTCTACCACCCTTTCTTTCCTCTTAGTTTCAGTGACATGATTCTACCACCCTTTCTTTCCTCTGAGTTTCAGTGACATGATTCTACCACCCTTTCTTTCCTCTGAGTTTCAGTGACATGATTCTACCACCCTTACTTTCCTCTTAGTTTCAGTGACATGATTCTACCACCCTTACTTTCCTCTTAGTTTCAGTGACATGATTCTACCACCCTTTCTTTCCTCTTAGATTCATGACATGGTTCTACCTCCCTTTCTTTCCTCTAAGTTTTAGCGACATGATTATACCATCCTTTTTTTCTTCTTAGTTTTAGCGGCATGATTCTACCACCTTTCTTTCCTCTTAGTTTCAGTGACATGGTTCTACCACCCTTTCTTTCCTCTTAGTTTCAGTGACATGATTCTACCACCCTTTCTTTCCTCTTAGATTCAGTGACATCGTTCTACCACCCTTACTTTCCTCTTAGTTTCAGTGACATGGTTCTACCCTTTCTTTCCTCTTAGATTCAGTGACATGGTTCTACCACCCTTTCTTTCCTCTTAGTTTCAGTGACATGATTCTACCTCCCTTACTTTCCTCTGAGTTTCAGTGACATGATTCTACCACCCTTTCTTTCCTCTGAGTTTCAGTGACATGATTCTACCACCCTTTCTTTCCTCTTAGTTTCAGTGACATGATTCTACCACCCTTACTTTCCTCTTAGTTTCAGTGACATGATTCTACCACCCTTTCTTTCCTCTTAGTTTCAGTGACATGATTTTACCACCCTTACTTTCCTCTGAGTTTCAGTGACATGATTCTACCACCCTTTCTTTCCTCTGAGTTTCATTGACATGATTCTACCACCCTTTCTTTCCTCTTAGTTTCAGTGACATGATTCTACCACCCTTTCTTTCCTCTTAGTTTCAGTGACATGATTCTACCACCCTTTCTTTCCTCTTAGTTTCAGTGACATGATTCTACCACCCTTTCTTTCCTCTTAGTTTCAGTGACATGATTCTACCACCCTTTCTTTCCTCTGAGTTTCAGTGACATGATTCTACCACCCTTACTTTCCTCTTAGTTTCAGTGACATGATTCTACCACCCTTACTTTCCTCTTAGTTTCAGTGACATGGTTACCACCCTTTCTTTCCTCTTAGTTTCAGTGACATGATTCTACCACTCTTTCTTTCCTCTTAGTTTCAGTGACATGGTTACCACCCTTTCTTTCCTCTTAGTTTCAGTGACATGATTCTACCACCCTTTCTTTCCTCTTAGTTTTAGTGACATGATTCTACCACCCTTTCTTTCCTCTTAGATTCAGTGACATGGTTCTACCACCCTCTTAGATTCATGGAATGGTTCTACCTCCCTTTCTTTCCTCTAAGTTTTAGCATGATTATACCATCCTTTCTTTCTTCTTAGTTTTAGCGACATGATTCTACCACCCTTTCTTTCCTCTTAGTTTCAGTGACATGGTTCTACCACCCTTTCTTTCCTCTTAGTTTCAGTGACATGATTCTACCACCCTTACTTTCCTCTTAGTTTCAGTGACATGGTTCTACCCTTTCTTTCCTCTTAGATTCAGTGACATGGTTCTACCACCCTTTCTTTCCTCTTAGTTTCAGTGACATGATTCTACCTCCCTTTCTTTCCTCTTAGTTTCAGTGACATGAATCTACCACCCTTTCTTTCCTCTTAGTTTCAGTGACATGGTTCCACCACCCTTACTTTCCTCTTAGTTTCAGTGACATGATTCTACCACCCTTTCTTTCCTCTTAGTTTCAGTGACATGGTTTTCTACCACCCTTTCTTTCCTCTTAGTTTCAGTGACATGGTTCCATTACCCTTACTTTCCTCTTAGTTTCAGTGACATGATTCTACCACCCTTTCTTTCCTCTTAGATTCCGTGACATGGTTCTACCACCCTTTCTTTCCTCTTAGTTTCAGTGACATGATTCTACCACCCTTTCTTTCCTCTTAGTTTCAGTGACATGATTTTATCATTTTTCAGCCAACATAGAGCATGCCACATGCAAACACTGTGCAAAAAAATATTAAACGAACTTTAGATCACGTGTCCTTATTGGAGAACTTCTGGACTCCATTCTAGTCGATTTAAACTAACATCTCATGGAAATATATAAATAGCCACGTTCTTTTCTCTAGATAGACGATTTTGAAAGTCATCATTTTAGATAAATAAACCTGCCCACTCATGACCTGTGGCCTACTCATACTGTAGTATATTCATGTTCACTTTTCAGTAAAAATAACGCTGTAAACTCTAAGCAATATTTCAGACAACTGCCAACTCCTGCTGATGCTCCATTCCTTCCTATGATAATTAGAAAGCTCTTTGACATACAAGCACAGATCTTTATGTATAATAAGAAAAGTATAAGCATTCCACAGACAGCATGTGAACCACATGTAATGTAGTCATGGTTTGTATACAGTATACATCACACAGAGGCGAAACTTGTTATGTTGGAGTTCTGAAGATCAACTTCTTGTAAGTCTTCGTATTATGATGCAACCTTGTTATATCAGTAACATGACTTGAGAATATAACCTGCTTATGCTAGGAAATTACAGTGCAAATTACAGCACAAATTAATCAGAATTACGAATTACGGCGCAAATTAATCAGAATTACAGCGCAAATTAATCCAATGGCTGATGAGTATAAGCTATCATCTTTCACGTCTGTATCATCTTTCACGTCTGGCTAGAACTAACAGAGCTAGCATACATGTACTCCTGAGAGCCTGCTGGTGTTGCTGCCTGCCTTAAAGGTTGAGATGGGACTGCCGAGGTAGAGTTGTAATGTGTAGGATTTCTGAGAGAAGTTAAAGGTATAACACTTTACGGTTGGGGTCCATGTTACGTACTAAGTCTATCAAACCTCCAGGGTTCTATGGTTCTGTATTTGGTCAGGATAATCGCAAGTGCTGATCAATTAACAGACTGTCATCAGAATTTAGCAAGTCATCTTTATCATCAATCTCATCACCAATTATCATTACATCCACCATATCTTCGACCAGTCCATCTTTGTCATGTCAAATCGTCATTTTCTATATGAACCACATGACTACAAAATTTCCTCCATGTCAGCTATTGTATGTTGGAAACCGTGTGGAGTTATTTGTGTTATTTGTGGTATTTCTACAAAGTTGTACAGCTATGTAGCCTTTGACCGATGCCCGTGCTAGCTCAAATTGACCACCGGGAGGTCGGTGCATAAAGCCACCAATTCCTTGGACCACAAATATCCTATTTGTAGAGGCTTCTGGAGGCTTCCGGTCACCGTGTGTAGCTTGTCCCACTTCTGTCAGCAAAATGTGTGCGAATAGACTATAATTAATTATGAACTTTGACCACTGGGGGAAAGATCGGTGGCTATTTGTCCAGTGTCTTGCTGTTAGGCAGTGTTGGTCCGGGGGAAAGATCGATGGCTGTTTGTTAGTGTCTTGCTATTAGGCAGTGTTGGTCCGGGGGAAAGATCGGTGGCTGTTTGTTAGTGTCTTGCTGTTAGGTGTTGTTGGTCTGGGGGATAGATCGGTGGCTGTTTGTTAGTGTCTTGCTGTTAGGCATTGTTGGTCTGGGGGAAAGATCGGTGGCTGTTTGTTAGTGTCTTGTTGTTAGGTGTTGTTGGTCTGGGGGAAAGATCGGTGGCCGTTTGTCCGAGTGTCTTGCTGTTAGGTGTTGTTGGTCTGGGGGAAAGATCGGTGGCCGTTTGTTAGTGTCTTGTTGTTAGGTGTAGTTGGTCTGGGGGAAAGATCGGTGGCCGTTTGTCCCAGTGTCTTGCTGTTAGGTGTTGTTGGTCTGGAGGAAAGATCGGTGGCCGTTTGTCCGAGTGTCTTGCTGTTAGGTAGTGATGGTCTGGGGAAAAGATCGGTGGCTGTTTTTCTTGCTGTTTGGCAGTGTTGGTCCTGCTATGGTTACAATGACCACCAATCTCACTATTAGCGCAACTCATAATTTTGATGTGCATTATTTATAATAGTGTTTCTTATGACCTTGATAATTTCTTATCGGTGATCAAGACACTTATCTGATTGGTCCTCGACTTAATTTGTTGTTTTTATTTTCATTTTTATTACCATTGTAGCCCTTTTCAGGATAATCCATTTCAAAGTCATTATAATTTCAAAGTCTTTGGAATCCGGAAAAGCTGAACGGTAATGTCATGATATATGACAAACTAAAGCTATCCAGGATTTCCTCCTTCCTCAAGGCATTCAGTGTGGTTCCCAGCTAGCAAAGGTTCCTCTGCATCCTTCCTCAACAGAAGACCTTCCAGAAGTAAAAGTAAAGCAGTGCAATGACTTAACCATGGCATCAGTTGCAGACATCAGCCATTTTAATGTGTAATGTTTTCTTGCTGAGTTTAAAACAATATAGTATTCAGCACATATGGTTTAAAAAAAGAGTCAAGAGTTGGAATTTGTACACCGTATGGTGGTCGAGTTAATATTCGAGTTTTATGGTAACAATTTATAAACACCAACATAGCGCCAACATTTAAAGATCCACCAGATAGGATTATTGTCTTGTATGTCTAAGAAAGCTATTGTTATGTTTCAGGTTGCAGCCTCCCTCGTACTCTGCACCTTTCTCTCGGCCCCCATCATGTATGTGGTGGCAAGGATGGCTCTAATCACATATGCATCCTCAGGAGAATATCAGAATATCATCTCTTTATCACAGAGACACATCTCCATCATCTGCAGTATCTCTTTGGTAAATATGTAGAAGGAATCGGGATTGTTTTTTTGGCCTCGTTTTTAATTTTTTTTACTAATCATTATTTTTCATTTATTGTTATTTATTTTTATTTTTTAGTTGATCAATTTATTTACTGATTTAGTAATTCATTACACATTATCTTTACTTATTACATTTGTATTTATTTCGCATGGCTTACATATAGCATGTGATCTAAATCCCATGGTGGTACTATACATACTATCCCGTAATCGTTCAGCTCTAGTGTAACCCAACCTTAGCCCTAGCAAGCCTTAGCCTGAACCTTAACTCTAAACTTAGCATTAACCATAGTCTTAGCCTAGCCTTAACTTAGCTTTAGTCAGCGTAATATTAGCCTAGCCTTTGCCCTAGCAAACCTTAGGTATAGCCTTAATGCTAGCTAGCCTTAGCTCTTGTTGTAAGCCTTGGCACTAGCCTTTAAACTTTAGCCTTTGAGCCTCAGCTCTAGCCTTAACCTTAGCTAGCTAAGCGGCTATAAAGCTAAGTATAGCTCTAACTATCCTTAGGTTTATCTCTAGCTAGCCTTAGCCCTAGCCATAGCTAATTTTAGCCTTAGCCATAGCTTTAGCTATCCTTAGCCATAGCCTTAACTTTTGCTAACCTTAGTTCCAGCCTTAGCTTTAGCTACACAGCCTTAGTCCCAGCCTCAGCTTTTGTCCTAGCCTTAGCTTTAGTTAGCCTTAGCCCTAGCCTTAGCTAGTCTTAGCCTTAGTCCTAGCTGTAGCCTTAGTCCTAGCCTTAGCTTTAGATATATGTCGCCTTAGCCTTGGCCCTAGCTAGTCTTAGCTGTAGTCCTAGCCTTAGCTACAGTCTTAACCTTAGCCAGTCTTAGCCTTATCCTTGGCCCTATATAGCCTTAGCCTTAGCTAGTGTTATCCTTAGCCAGTGTTATCCTTAGTCCTAGCCTTAGCTTTAGCTAGCCTCAGCCTTAGCCCTAGCTAATCTTAGCCCATTAGCTAGTCTTAACCTTAGCCAATCTTAGCCTTAGCCTTAGGTAGTCTGTAGCTGTAGTCCTAGCCTTAGGTAGTCTTAACCTAGCCAGTCTTAGCCTTAGCATGTCTTAGCCTTAGCCAGTCTTATCCTTAGTCCCAGCCTTAGCTTTAGCTAGCCTTAGCCTTAGCCCTAGCCTTAGCCCTAGCCTTAGCTAATCTTAGCCCAGTCCTAGTCTTGGCAAGTCTTAGAACCTAGCTAGAATAATTTAATTGATCAGTTACAGGTTCCTTATTTTACTTAAGAGTCCCTCAGCCTAGGAGGGTAGACTCTACATATAGAGTCCATCCTCCTGGTCACAGTCGAGGTGTTCAAAATCTAGCAACCATACGTGGCAACTAACCCATCAAGAAATCATGGGGCACTATAGCAGGTAGCCGCAATGTTTTTTATGAAATAGTCGACTGGTTAACTTCCCTCGGCACAGTAAACTTGGATGACATTCAGGAAATGTCCACTGACCCCGGTCCCACACTAAGTTTACTACAGCAGGAAACATCTACCAGCCCCTCCCCTACCAGCCAAAAAAGTTTACGGGTCCTAGGGAAGTTAACCAGTTGACTACTTATTTCGTCGTTAAAAAAAGATATTGCATTCTAACTGTTGTAGCCCCCTCTGATTCGTTGACGGTTAGTTACCACATATGGTTGTAAGGTACCAAATAAGTTAAGACACTTTGACCAATGGAATATACAGTATTTAGGAACCAACCGGCCCTTAGTAGTGCCCTCGCTATGCTAGGGTCGCCACAGTCCCTGCCCTTCAAGTTTCTAGATAACATCGATCCCTCGGTCACGATGTCTAACTATTATTTAGCGTTAGTCCTAGCCTTAGCTTTAGTCCTAGCCTTAGTCCTAGCCTTAGCTTTAGCTAGCCTTAGCCTTAGTCCTAGCCTTAGCTTTAGCTAACCTTAGCCTTAGTCCTAGCCTTAGCTTTAGCTAGTCTTAGCCTTAGCCCTAGTCTTAGCTCTAGCTCTTCCCTTATTCTAGCCTTAGACTTTGTCTCTCCCCAACATCTGCAATTTCCATAATGATACTAGTAATAATAGTAATAATAATAGTAATAATAACAATAATAACAATAATAACAATATTAATAATGATAATAATAATAATAGTAGTAGTAGTAGTAGTAGTAGAGTAGTAGTAGTAGTAGTAGTAGTAGTAGTAGTAATAATTATTATTATAAATCTGGTCTTTTCACGTGTTTAATTAAAAAAAATTAATATGGACATTAATGGCAGTATAGTACATTATGTAAACTTAGGAGAGAATGGTCGTCATTGACCACAACAGTTAGGTGACCCTTTACCATTTAAAACACCCCATCCACCAATACGGAAAAGGCTATGTACATCAGTAAGAGTAAAGGTCAGCATTGCTGGCCTAACAATGCCTTGTATATGCTATTCTAAGAATACAAGTATGTGCTGGTCTAAAAATAGTGTCTCCTCATATCCCTTGCCTCAGATATGGGTATTCATTCTGTTTATGCTGGCCAGAAGATATCGCTCCTACCTCCATGTCTTTGTTCTCCATCTAATGGCAGCCATGGTAACTAAATCATTCATGAATTGGTTCTGGCATTTGTTGTTGTTGATGTTGATGTTGTTGTTGTTCACTTTTTGGAGTAAGGTTGCTATTGTTTGTTTCGGTGTTGTTGCTGGGTTTTTTAGGGTTTTAAGGTTTTAAATTCATTTTTTACACCATTGTTCTTTTTGGGGTGCTTTGAGGATAATAGTTTGTTGTTGTTTTTGTTGCTGTAGTGGTTGTACTGGTGTTGATGTAGGTGTTGCTATTATTGCTTACTATTTTTTGGTTGCTGTAGTGGTTGTATTGTTGTTGAGGTTGGTTTTGCTATTATTGTTGGTTTTGCCGTTGTTGTTTGAAGTGGTTGTATTGGCCAAGTTCGTTGCAGCTTGTACATGTACACGTTACAAAGTAATGCACACCAAATAATATACAGATTTATAAAAGTTGGTTTGAAAGGTACACAGTTCCTCTTGTTTGCTGTCTACATTGCGCCATTTCTCCATTTCTTTCCCTTTTTACAAGTCCACCAATATTTTTTGTTATATTTTTGGAGGTCTCGTTTCTATTATTTATGTGTTATTATTTTTGCTTTTCTATCAATAGTTTAGTTGAGCAGCCTCCTTTGAGAGATTTGTAACAGTTGCTCAGGATGATTCCATGGTGTCATTCTTTACACCTGGTTATGTTGGAAGTTTGTGTAGTTACCTAGTCGCAATGGTAAGGTTATCAGTAAACTGAGTGACCATTCAACATGTAGCAGCTTTAGAATCAGCTCAGCTAAGCTCAGTATTGCACACACACACACACACACACAAGTCTGTTTATAGTGTTTGAAGATGATTTTCATGAATATATTAGTCACTTAAGTGCATTGGAAAATCTGTATAATCTTCTGTAGTGAAATTGTAATGCGAGTTACAATATCCACATGAGAAAAGGTATTAGAGGATGGACATATTTCACAGTCATAAAGTTTTTTGGAGCTGCTAGTTCACTACTTTAGTGAAGGATTCAAAGCATATTGGAAGTGTTGTTTTTTTAAAGCTAAAATCAACTGAAACCGTTTAGGATACTGAAACGCTCCAAAAGTGAGTTATAGCTAAGATAAAATATGTACAAAAGGACTATTGTTCAGTACATCATTGGAAAGCTGTTAAAAACTATCTTTTTGCTACCGGAATGATGATACACAACAATGATAGTTGGGTGTATAACAACATCCTTACTTAAGCACCTATACTGTTGGGTTTAGCCTCAATTTGTTAAGCATAGATCGTGACTGGTCTTGTCCTGCTCGATAGACAGGTTTCTCTTTCATTACTGGCGACTAGACAAATTTATGAATGGGATGTCCATATACAGAAAGATTCCATCAATTGTGCCTCTCTTCACTACCTCATTTCTTCTTGTTATAGTTAAACTACCCAAGTCAGCACATACAATATTTTAGTTGTTGTTGTCATCTTGTTTTGTTATTATACATGTAGTTAGACCCATGGTAAGAGGATCAACTTTATACATGTAGTTAGACCCATGGTAAGAGGATCAACTTAGGCTCAGTCAAGGACTTGACATGAACTAATCAAGCATAGCATAGTTTATTGCTAATTACACATATATATTGCTGTGGTTGCTTTCACTTATAGTATCTTATTGTTTGAAGATGAAGATTCTCATTAGTAAATCAACTGACCACTCAATTTATTGCAAATTCAGTCAGCTGCATAGCATATAAATTAACTCAATTACATTGATGAACTTAACCACCTAATGAGCCATACCCATGTCCACAACCAAGAAGCAAATTAGTTTTACATGGGTTGGGAATTTGGAGTCATCCTATACAAATATTGTTATAAATATAAATGGAACAGACCTGTCTTGTATGCAACATATACATTCGGAAAAGCAGAGATGGATGCATGTTATGCAGATCCGAATATCAAAGGTGGGTTTTTTTCACAAGTTTTACTTTTTTGGGGGTCAGTCAGTAACAATGGCAAATGATTTAAGGAACCATTGAAGTTTGTTTTTTTTAGTTGTAGGAGCCAAAACTACTAATTAGAAACAACCCCGAAAAGAGTGACTCAGCAGAGATATAATTATATATATATATATTTGAGCTTATTCGACAATACCATTAAAATAAAATGAGTCAAACCAATATTGAGAAAGCTAGCACACTACCTTGTATGTACATGTATATTCTATTCATTTGCTGTTGCACTCTTTGTATTTTCTAGTTTTTGGAGATCATTGGCATAGATATCTTACATGAAGTATCTGAAAGACAACTTCTTTACTGGGACCTCTTCTGGTTCAGTATATTTTTTATTGGTATGAGTTGTTACAGTATACGATAGTTATTTGTTTGAGTTTCTACATATATACCTTATTCTCACATAGGAACTGCTGTAATTACAATTGGAAGGGCGGTAACTATTATATGAAGTGCCTGATTGCTCCCACCTATGCAGAGTGATTGTGGTTTGTGGAAGCCTGGCTCACTTCGCAATGTGTTGATTGCGAACAGACCTAACTTGGTACTGTGTTGATTGCAAGGTTTTGCAAGCATTCTGAACTTGCACGATGTGTTCTTAGTTCTTTGCCAAGTCATTTAGTAGGGTACGGGCCTTATTGCAGTTTAGTGAACAATAGGTGCATCTTCAGTTCAAGCTCAGCGGTCTGGATGCACAGCTAACCTATAGATTTTATGGTGCATAACACATTCTAATATCTATGGCTGCTGTTCTTCATCCTCTTCATCCAGGTGGACATACCCTCAGGTATACATACAAACCTCATTTACTGCACCCATGCCAACAACTGTCCTCCAGCTCAGAAAATACTACTTTCCATTCACCATCTACTTATAGCCTCCTCTTCTTTGTTGACAATTTTTAGTTCTTCCCTACAATTTCTTACTTACCTCTCGTTCTTGCTGTACTTTGATTGCTGTTCATCTCTGCCAATTGAACCACTTGAAGCTTAAAGCTGCAGTGTAGCTCCTCTTCATCGGACCTGCTGTACTGGATCTCTTCCTTTATCTTGGTTGCGACGTATTCTTGATGATATACATGTATATTTCAATAATATCACATTCTACAACATGTTGATGGGTGGAGCCTATTGCATATTTGTTTCTGCAGTTACAATTGCAAGGACTGTTATAACCAATAGTAAATGTGCTATGTGGTTCCAACTGTAGGGGTGATTCCTAATCAAATATACAGATGGTGTACATCTTATGAAGTTCACCTTATCATACATACAATGTACATGATAATATTATATATACTGTATAAAGTTTGATATGTGCAGGGTATTTTGGTTATGGGGGAAGAATGTTTGATTTAATCAATCTTGGTCTACCCACTTTTACAAACACAACACCCTAGTGTTTTGGTGTATGTTTTTGGTGTTGTTGTTGTTGTGTTGTTGTTGTTGTTGGGATTTTTTGGGGGAGGGGGGGATTATTAATTCTCCTGTAGGTAACACTGTTCTAGATATTTCAAGATATTTCATTTAAAAAAACACTCTATAAGTTGTTTTAGTGAATATATACAAATTTATTTTTATTCTGACTAGATTACAGTATTAAACCACATTATATAAACTATATTCATGGACATTTAGTCGTCTCAGGAGAGATGGGTCTCTCAAAGTTAGATCATTAGTGAGGTTAGATTGAAGCACTTTCACCTCTTCCGTTTTTATGGCTCTCTAGGAAAACTTGTCACGATGCTGAAATTATTATAGGTACACACTACACTAGACACCTGGGCTTGCTTAATAGACATGATTAAATAGCTCAGTTTACCTTAATTAACTTATCTGGTTAATTAATTGCCCCATTCCTAGTAGTGTGTAATCCTGTAATCATTTCAACATCATGACAAGTCTTCCTAGACAGCAACCAAAAAGGAAAGAGGGATGTGTTCAACCTAACCACACTAATCATACATACATTGAAATCCAACTTGAGTAACCTATCACTCCCGGACTATATACATGTACAGGGGTGTATTTAGGGGGGGGCGGGGGGGGGCATTCGCCCCCCCTTGTATAATTCTCGCCCCCCCCCCTTGAAATTAGAGATATTTTTTTAAATAATGTCAAGAAAGGTGTAATACAAGAAAGGTGTAATAAGCTTATGATATCAGGTTCAAATGATAGGAATGTCAAACTGAGGTTCTTCTTGGTTTTCTCTGCCATACGTCCACAATCTCTTCAAGGTCGCTCTCAGAGAGTACTTCTGGTGCCTCTATAGCAATCCTCATAAGGTGAGAAAGGCTGCAGTCACTTAGAGAATTACGCAAACGAGTCTTGATCATCTTCATCTGTGAGAAGCTTCTCTCCACAGAAGCAGTAGAAACTGGAATCGATAAGCAGATGGAGGCAATCTTGTGCAAATTGGGAAACATGGCCTTGAGCATGTCGTTTGAAACAAGTTCTTTCAGCTGTGATGCAGTAGTATCCCGTGGTTGCTTGACTAACAGCTGGCGGAATGTTTTCCACTCTGTAAGTATTTCAGTGGAAATCATGGCTGTCTTCACTGTTTCTTCTCCATCCAATGTTTCTGCATCTCTATCTTCTCCGTAGTGAGCAATCAGTTTCTCAACAGACGTGTCTCCATAAGTGGGAAAAGATACTGAATCTGGTTTTGGAACTTTCCGTGGATCGAATATAGACAATGCTGATACAACAGCGTTGGATGAAGAAAATCGGCTTGTTATGTTGGCCTTTAAATCAGCAACAAAAGGCTTACCAACAACATTCTGGAACGAAAGTATTTTATCAGCGTCAATAGACACCTTTGTAGATGACTTCAAGTCTTCAACGTTTTCAAGAAGTTCCAACACCCAGTTCGCTCCAGGCAAAACTGCATCATCCAAGGATTTAACAGTAGCATCAACAAGGAATGATATCAACGAGAGGTCAAGCTGCTCTGCCTGAAGTGCTTTGCTGAGCTTGGCTACTTGTGGTAGAGTGAAATCAAGCAAATATATAGCTGCAATCGTAGACAATTTGCAGAGGGCACCATGGATTCCAAGAGCTTCTGGCTCGTGGGACGTCTCGTAGATGTTCCCAATGGTGATTACAATTGCAGAATAACTTGCTTTGACAGCTTTGACACACCTTTCATGTGCCAGCCAGCGTGTGTCAGATGGCTTGATCACTTTCATTTCTGGAAGTTCAAGAACGTGCTGTACCTCCTTCAGACACTCTGCTCGCTTGGGGGAATTGCGAAAATGCTTCCAAAGAGTAGTCAATGTTCTGTAAACATGAGCAATTCCAGGAGTTTTATTGGCAGCTTGCACACAAGCCAACTGCAGTAAGTGACAGTGGCAGTGTATAAACAGAGCGTGAGGAGTATGTTTCTTGATACGTGCCTGAACCCCGGTCTTTCGTCCAGAAAAAGTTGCAGCTCCATCAAATCCCAATCCAACTATTCTTCCGACTTGTAGACCTTTCTTCTTTAAACAATCGATGAGATTAGAATAGATGGTCTCTGCATCAGCCTTCTTCAATGGAATAAGCTCCAGAAAGCACTCTACTGGTACACCATCTTCCTCCCAGCGGCAAAACACAGACAATTCTTCTACGTTGGTGACATCTGTGCACTCATCTGCCATGAGGCTGTACATAGGTGCCTTTTGAAGTCGCTTCAGAATCGACTCCTCCACCCATGTCCCCAATGATTCGATGAATTCAACCACAGCCAATCTTGATGTGTACACAGCATTTCTTGGTGCAGTTTCTAAGAATTGCTTCAAATGTTGGCTGCCACATCGAACCACCACGTCAACCAGCTTCTCAAATTTTGTCGAATGTGCAACTTGTTCTTTCGTAAGAAAATGAGTGAGTAGGATCAGGCACTTCACTGCAGCTCTGTTCTGAGCTCTTTTGCGAGCTAAAACATTCTGGAGTTGCTGTACAACTGTTCCACCTTTGGCTGCTCCTTTAGCTGCAAAAAGAGCTTGAGTTGCATGGATATGGAAGTCACTTCTCGCATGAGCTTTCATTTTTTCAACAGCTTTCTTCCAATTTCTGCAAGGTTGTGTGACCCACACTCCTCCAGTACGCTGCAGACCAGATTGCTTGCAAACCTTGCAAAAGGCACCATCGCTATCCTCGTCATAATAGAGCCAACTGAAATCTTTCTCCCAGCTCTTAGAGTATTTTCTCTTCGTGGATACAGAAGAGCGGTGTTTGTTTTGCTTGCTTTTCTTTGAAGGTGGAGGACTAAGGCTAGGACTAGATGCCTCGACATGCTCAGAGCTATCTGTTCTGCTATCTTCGCTATCGCTGCTATTAGCATGAGAAGAGGCTTGAGAAGTACTTGCAAAGTATGAGCGAATATCCATATTAATATGAAGAGAAATCAGCTAGTAAGGTTTCTTTTATAGAGACTTTAAGACCATGACATAATGGACTGAGTTAAAAATAGTGAGAGAGAGTGGGAAAGAAGGAGGGAACTGAAGAAGTGACAAACCTACAAAGGAGAACACGTGGTGGTGTGTGATGACTTTAAGACCATGACATAATGGACTGAGTTAAAAATACTGAGAGAGAGTGGGAAAGAAGGAGGGAACTGAAGAAGTGACAAACCTACAAAGGAGAACACGTGGTGGCGTGTGATGACATCATGTCTAAGATTAGACTTGAAGACCATGACATAATGGACTGAGTTAAAAATACTGAGAGAGAGGGAGTGGGAAAGAAGGAGAAACAAAAGAAGTGACAAACCTACAAAGGAGAGCACGTGGTGGTGTGTGATGTCATCGTGTCATGACACATGCTCTCCTTTTTCCAAGCAGCTACAATATCATGAGAAATATATACAGTCTAGCCATAGTTCGGTATAGCATAATGCCATTGGTAGTCAGTCAAAATAGCTATCCTCAGACATTGTAAAAGCAAAAAAAAAAGATCCCCCCAGACCCCCCTTTTACGACTTATGAACATGTTAAGAAAATATTAACAAAAATTAGGGCACCAAGTGACCAACCATTTCCACCCCCCCCCCCCCCCCCCCCCCCCCTAGAGAACTAGAGAAAAATTGTGTATGAAACCTGTTGTCCATGATTTTGTAAGAAAATGCATGGAATGCAACATAATTCGATTTCACAAAAGCCCACCTCCATTATACGAGTGACAAGTGACTATATCTAATCTATATATGCTGATTGCCGTAGCATGCAACTTCAGCAAATATTTAAGATGGAATGTTGTACTAAAGATTTTAGAAAAAGTGCATGCCATCATAAGTAGCAGCTATATATACAGTTAGTACTGCAAAAATACCTGTGGGTAAAACACTTTCGTACTCCACGCGGAAGCCCAGGGTGCACGTCCCCTTTCCGCACCATCCAGGCTCTCCGCCCCCCCTTATTTTTCCATATCTCAAGTTCGCCCCCCCTTGGCAAAATTTCTGTATACAACCCTGCATGTATTATACATAAAACATCTTATACACTAATATTTCTCTCTGTCCTTTTCCATCTGTCTACATGTACATGTATATGTGTATGTGTTCCTTTTCTTTGTCTTTAATGGATGTTCATGCAAAGGACCCAGGGAGGGTGGGACCAGGTGTGATGACGGATGGGGGTAACTCGACCAGGGGAAAGTTATAGACAGAGTTTTGGACCTGTAGACCGCCTCCTGGCCATGCCATGCCACACACCCTGAGCTTTAAAACAGCCATACCGGCCAAACTAGAGGGTCGGCAATGTAATATTTCCCATGGTTATGTCTGTGTCCTCAATGGGCACTCATGGAGGAAGGTAATGTCTGCGGCCCAAAGGGCTACTTTTTCGGCTAGTATAATATAACACTGCTATCTAATCTGAATGAAAATTATTATTTTCATTATAGGCGTATGTACATCTGCATCACCCGGCACATGAGTGGTAAAGGGTGGTTGCCACATATCTGCATCAGGCCTAAATAATGTTTTTGCTTGAAGTAATATAGTTATAAAGAGCCAGGATCTAATAGGTTGACTCTGCAAGAACTCGTATGTGAACTTGTACTAATAGATGATAATATAGCAATCAGAACAGGGTCATTCCATATCAACTCAACCAGGGGCTTCGGGGTCATATTCTCAGAATTTTTTCATACTGATCCTACAAGTTCCTATGTGTGAGATATGTCCTATGTATGAGATATGTAAAAAATGGGGGGGAAATCTCTCAACTGTTCCTGAGATACTACCCCGCCCAATTTTTGTCCCCGCGACCGTCACCTCACACTGCCATGAGACTAAAGTTATCATTTCCCCCTAAATATTAGGTTTAAAAACTACATCCAGTAGCTAAAATTGAGCCAGGAGTCCATTTCTGGCATCAGAATTGGCCTAACTGCCGTAGTTATTGAGTAATAAAGGATTTCCTGTTTTTTAGTTGCCTGACTTTGACCGACCGATTCACCGGGTTGGCATATCGCAATCATATTCTGCTTTTGCATGTTGCTTCACATCTATGCAAAATATCAACTTGGGTTTATGCCATCTTCACTGTGAAATGCTGGTCGCAAGAATGTGCGATTTCGCATGCGCACAAATGCGAATCAATAGTTTTCTCATTGAATTGCTTCCATTATTTTGTGCTTTAAATTCTCTGGAAATGCTAAAGGAGATTCAATAAGGTACCTTTTAAGTCATCATGAGTGACAATATATAACACAAACTCAAATATACACTTTAAACGGACACCAAACAGCATACGCATGGCTACTAACTAAATTGGCATTCACAAGACATGATTGAACAAACACAGGCTACATAACATATGTACTAACAACGTAGAAGCTGTCCTTTTGCAAGAGCAAATGCATATCACTGCAGTACCTGAGGATTTCCTAGCCTGAGGATTTCCTAGAGTCAGCTTCAAACTTGCGCGTGGTGCGCTGATGATCTTCAGCATTTAACTCGTAGAAGCGTGCACTTTTATGGAAATTTGGTGTATTTACAATGCAGAGCACATTGTCAAAGGGAACCCAGCAGGCATGCCCCTGCATGATGAGTGGCCACGATAGTCTGCCTTGAGCATTCCGTTTCATAAAATTGACATTGACGTCTCCCTCCTCATCTGATCTATCCACAATACATCCAATGTACCACTCCTTGTCATACAGACAGGCGATGTACTTGCCAACCTGCAGTTCTGCATTGTTAAAGTCCTTCTCATCTGGAACATTTCTCTCACCAATGGCCGTACCAACAAGATCTGCAGAAATTGGTTTCATTTCCAGGGATGTTTCTGATGTCGGAATGCAGCAGTGTGAAGACCTGGGCCCTGGAATGGTGCTCTTGGACTCCCACCGCTCGTGGAGACCAAATCGCTGTGCATTTTTATCGACATCCTTATTTTTGAGACAAAGAAAAACTTTATGCCTGGAATGTTCTTTGACGACCATTCAAACATGGCCATGGCAGTAAGAATCTGATGGTCAGTCAGTGCTTGCAAACTAGCTCTGGCATTCAGGCGCTTCACAGTACCACCCAGACCATCACAAGGACTTTTACCATGAGACGTAGCAAAGAAATGCCAGACTGCTTCAATTCCTAAGTTTTTGAAGTGGAGACAGACATTGTACAGATTCTTATAGTTTTTGTACTGTCCTCCACATCCATCACTGAAATAGTGCAACTTGGTCACAAAGGGAAGCTGTTCTTTGATGTAAGGCATCCCTTTGTTTATGAATGCGTGAACTGTGGGGTGTCATGCTTCAGGCAGTCAGAAATCATGCACAGATTCAGGTGCTTTAGCTCACCCTTGGATTTGTAGTAGACTACAAATGGATGCAGTGTTGCCTGCGAGTTATTCCAGTGGAACGACTGCACCACATCCTGGGCTACAAATGAATAGTTCTCTGCGAAGTCGAGTAAAGTGATGGCTTCATTGTCTTTGAGCTCATCCTTCAGCTTAGATCTATAGATAGCTGGATTGTGCCTTTGAGATGTAGTGTTGCTGTCTCAAATTGTCAAAGGATTCGTATGTTTTTTTGATGAAGTCTTGAACAGTTGAAACGACTGTCATCAGCATGGCTTTACTGTCAACTGAAACCCACTGCTTGTACGATATCTCATCGTCCATGTTATAGTCCTCCGAGAAAGTGTCCGACAAGTACAATGTGAGACCACAGGGACAATTATCACACAACAACAGCATGCACTCACGATTTTCCACTGAGCATACATTCTTTTCCAGCAGGTCTGAGTAATGTGGTTTGCCGGGGATGACACTGGTCAGTAGTTTGGCATTTTGGTGTGACTGCACCTTATGCATACCAGCTGCCGTAACTGGTCCAAACCGCTGGACCAATTTCGACCAAATTTGGCACATACGATCTTTGGCAATGACAATGCCTAAAAAGAAACAAGAAAGAATCGAAGAATGTGCAGATTCCCATTTGTGCGCATGTGAAATCGCACATTCTTGTGACCAGCATTTCACAGGGAAGATGGCATAAACCCAAGTTGATATTTTGCATAGATGTACCCCAGAGATGCCTGAAGCAACATGCAAAGGCAGAATATGATTGTGATATGCCAACCCGGTGAATCAGTCGGTCAAAATCAGGAAACTAAAAAACAGGAAATCCTTTATTATCAATAACTACGGCAGTTAGGCCGATTCTGATGCCAGAAATGGACTCCTGGCGCAATTTTAGCTACTGCATGTATTTTTTAAACCTAAAATCATAATATTTAAGGGAAAATGGTAACTTTAGTCTCATGGCAGTGTGACACGACGGTCGCAGGGGCCAAAATTGGGTGGGGCCATATCTCAGGAACAGTTGAGAGTTGGTCGATTTTTTTGGCATGGCAACATATCTCATACATAGGAACTTGTAGGATGAGTATGAACTAATTCTGAGAAAATGACCCTGGAATTTTGGGGGGATTTGGTTGATTTCATATGGAATGACCCAACAGTAAATACAGAAATATTTACACTGCAGAAATATTTACACTGCTGGCAATGAAAACGTTTCAGTAATGACAATGACATAGCCACTATTTACAAAGATGAAATAGAATATGTGCATGCTTCATTAAGAAATACAAACATAAATCGCGATTCATATTCCCAGAGAGTTAATTGATATAGCAATATGTACTCCATTGGAGTAGCAAGAGTGGTCCTCCCAGACTGTGACGATAGGGCACTCCAATGTGATAAATACGGGTGGAGAACCTGACAACAAAGTGGTCTATTTTTGGAAGGAAGTGAAGAACTGCTTGGCCTAAGAAAGAGCACTACTGTATATAGTGAAGATTGTAAAAATTATTCAGTATCTATTTGTTTATCCACGGTGAACCAGTATGCCACTGTGCAATGTGCATAACCACACTGCATTACACAACCAGCAGGTTACTGTACAATGTGTTTAGTCTTAAACCTTCAGCAAGCCAATCTGTACTTTGCGTATGGTCGCACCACCGTTTACGATGCAATTGAATGGTCATTTAGGCTTTGTCATATTGGAAACTGTAGATTGCTTCGTGCACAAGAGGAGATGCTTGTGCAAGAAAATAAAATATAAATATACATATTATAATAGTCAACATATTATAATAGTCAACATGAAAAAAAATTGTCAGAGTATATCAGTAGAGAGGACTCTGACATAGGAGATGAATGCTAAAGTAGCTTGATAATGACTTGACATGCGCCTGTATCCAGTGTGGGTGGAGCGGAGCAAATGATAATGTGTATATAGAATGTGCATGAGCAAGCAAGGTGTTTTTATAAAGTATCTGTTTCTGAACACTGCTTGAACGAAGGATCAAGCTTTGTGTCCTGACTCGCAGGTGCGTCAGAGACCTTGCTGCTTACAGCAAGGGGCCTTTTAACAGATAGATAGCTACTAGATTATGTCAACTAAGCTGCAATTCAGCGTCTCACACGGATAGGCAGACACTCGAAAGGGGAATCCTATACTGACTAAGAAGACTACCGAACTGAAAACAATATAGAACGTCACTAATAGATCCCTTTACCAACAACAAAAGACCACACACGAGGGGAGCCCCCGCCCCCTCATACCAAAATGCATGCACGTGATACAATCAAGTAGGAGGGAAATAGAGATAGGAAATGACACATTATTAAGAATGTTCACACATGATTCCATGTTTGTATATAGGCAAGGTCTTTAGGCCTGAACATCCTCCGGGGCCAGCTGTCTGCTCTTGATCCAGTAGAGGCACCAGTCTCGTAATATCGTAATAGAACGTTTGTAGAGTCCCTTAGAGGTCCTGAGGGTAGCCACTCGCACCAGTCCATCTTCTCCAGGGTGCACTTGTTCCACGACTGCCAAAGGCCAGGAGCGAAGAAACAATTCGCTCTCTTTCAGTAGAACCACATCACCCACTTGCACTGATCGCTTTGGATGTTTCCAAAGCTGGAACTTTTGCGTAGGTAATCTTGACTCCACTTTTCCCAGAGGTCTTGTACGAGCCGTTTGCAGAGGTTCCATCTCTGTAGAGAAGTGATTTTGCTAGTTGTGTCCGAAGTGTGCGGTAAAGCTTTGAGAGACCTTCCTACCAGGAAATACCCTGGGGTGAGTGCTTGAGCACCGTCCATTGGAGCAGAGTCCAGCGGGACGAGTGGCCTACTGTTGAGGATTGCTTCCACCTCGGTAAGTATGGTGTACATTTCCTCGGTTGTGAGCTTCTGGGTGCCGAAGGTCTTGTAGAGTAGACTCTTCATTTGTTTGACCCTGGCTTCCCAGATACCTCCGAAATGTGGAGAACGTGCTGGAGAGTGCTGCCAGGTGATGCGTTGATCTGCCAGGAACTGGTTCAGAGACTCGTGTGCTTCTTGGGTGTCGAGTAGCTTATATACTGCTTCTAGCTCTCTCCTGGCGGCCACAAAGTTTGTTCTATTATTGGTAATGAAGGTGGTAGGTCTCCCCCGTCTGGCAATGAAACACCTAACGGCTGCTAGGAGCGCTTCTACGGTGAGATCCATCACCAGCTCGAGGTGTACACTTCTGGTTGTTAAACGAACGAATAAACAAATGTATCCTGGAATCCAGACTGGCTTCCTGGTATGTCCTTTCCGAAGGGTGAAGGGTCCAGCAAAGTCAGCTCCTCTAGTAGTGAAGGCTGGTGCTGGAGTGACTCGGCTTGGAGGTAGCTGGCCTGTCAGCTGGTCCGTGGGTCTTGCATAAAATCGTTGGCATTTTACGCAAGACTTAGAAATGTCTTTGGTGAGGTTCTTGGCACCCAGGACGTGGTAATCCAGACTGAGGATTCCCATGAGTCCAGTGGGGCCAATTTGCATAGCGTCTCTGTGAGTCTGCCGACCGATGAGTTGAGACAGGTAGTCCTTTCGGTGGAGGATGAGTGGATGTTTTTGTTGTGAGGCGAGATCTATGCGTCTGAGGCGTCCTCCCACTCTCAGCAACTGGTCTGGATCCAAGAAAGGTCTCCTTTGCAGCAGAGAACTCTTCCTGGACAACTCCTGGTTGTTCTCGAGGCATCTGATTTCCTCTGAGAAGAAGCGTTCCTGACTCTGTCAGAGTAGTATGATTTCCAATCCCTTGATCTCCTGTAGAGTGAGTGTGGAACTCCTGTGTCTTTTATCTGATGGTTTCTTGAGGTTCATCCCAAATCAGCGACACCAGGATAGAACTCTGAGCATTCTCTTGTGGGAAGAGAATCTGGTGATCAAGTCCTTCGCTGGAGGTCCCACTGTGAGTGTGGTTGTCCTCAGCTCCGGTAGCTTGTCATTTTTCTGACGCCAGTCGTTCCTGCATGGCCAGTCTTCAGGTCCCTGCAGTAGCCACTTTGGTCCTTGCCACCAAAGCTTAGATTCTGAGAGCTCTCTTGGGCTGACGCCTCGGGAGGTTAGATCTGCCGGGTTTGTCTCTGTGGGAACATGCCTCCAGTTTGATGCAGAGATCCTGGTCAATGTGTCTCCCACCCGATTACTGACGTATGAGTTGAGTCTTCCTGGTGGCGTGTTTAACCAGCACAGAACGATGGTGCTGTCAGACCAGGCGAACACGTCTTGTAGTTCTATGCCCAGAGACTCCATGACTAAGCTGAGTAGTTTGCTCAACACTTGAGCGCCACAGAGTTCTAGATGAGGAGTCGTACCCGGAGGAGAGATGGGAGCCACTCTGGTCTTGGAGATCACCAAATTGACTGAGACTGTAGTGTCCTTGTATAGAGTTCGTACATACACCACACCACCATAGGCTGCATTAGACGCGTCGGAGAAACCATGGAGTTGTATGCTCCTCTTCTCCTTGGTTGGGTCATAGTAGCACCTTGGGATCGGATGGTTGGTGATGCATTGTAGTTCTGATTGCCATGCCTTCCATGTAGATGCTATTTCGTCTGGAACTGGCTCATCCCATGTCATACCTAGCTTCCAGAGACTCTGGAGCAGGATTTTCAGCCCGACAATGGCTGGCGCAAACCAACCGAGTAAATCAAATACTGTAAACCCAGAAAAGTTAGCGGGCCATTAATGTTAGCGAATTTAGCGATGAGGAAAAAATCGCTAAGTTAATAGGCAGCCAACATTTGTGGCAATATAAGTACAAAGTTCAAAAACGCTCACGCGCGCGTGCTAGCTGTCAGCAGAGCACGAGGTCGTCGCTGATTAGGAGCTTTCGAGTTTTGATCGAGCAACTGTGAACTTACAATACAGCTATGTCGATTGTTCGTTGGTTGAAAGAGAATACTGGTGGATCTAGCTCAGTAGCTCAGTTTGTTTACCAGAAGGCGACGGAGCAACAGCTGCAGCCAACAAATTATCAATTCATTCCATATGTCACTACTACTAGAGCGAGACTGGATTTGGCTGACGATCAGCCTGCATTGGCAATATTCGATGTGTTTGCAGCTCATCGCTGTAGTTCTGTTCTTAAAAAGCTTCAAGACAACAATATCCACCAAGTGTTTGTTCCTGCAAGCTGCACAGGAGATTTGCAGCCACTTGATTTGTGCGTAAATGAAGATTTAATTAATGAATGGACTTTATTAATGATTAATGTACTGTTCTTATTTTCACAAGGATTTCACCTTGTTTTTCATGCTATAAAACGTTAACATTAATGGTCGCTAAAATGTGCATGATATCAAAAACGCTAAATAAAACGGTCGCCAACTTTTCTGGGTTTACAGTACTCGAGAAATCTCTGAAGCAATCTGCCTTTTGGTAGGGTGTGTGACAAGAATGACAGCTGAAGTGGAGATGTGTAGAGTGTCACTAGCCGTATTCCAGTGAATGCCCAATGTCTTGTGGCAATCACCAGGAGATGCAATCAACTGAGTGGTATCTTTTTCTCTCAAGTCTTCCGGAATGGTTGCTAGGAGTCTTGGGTTGTTTGTCCTCCATTTGCGTAGATCCATGCAAGCATGTAGCAGGAGTCCATTAATCTGCCCGCGCTTGTCAACTGCTTCCTCGAGAGTCTCTGCATCTGTGATGCAGTCATCCACATACAGTTGGGATAAGATGATGTCTGCTGCCTTCGGAAACTCCTCTCCATGGTCCTTGGCAACCTGGTGGAGGACTTTGGTGGCCAGAAAGGGAGAGGAGGTGACTCCAAACGTAAGCCTGGTCATCCTCCAGTCCTCTATATGTCCGTCTTCATTTGTGATCAAATAGCGATGAAAATCCTTTTCTTTGTCCGCTAGGGTTATCTCCTGAAACATCTTTCCGATGTCAGCTGTCATCCCGATCTTATGTTGCCTGAAAGAGACCAAGATGCTTGTGAGTCATGGGTACAGGTTAGGTCCGGGTAACAGCTGATCGTTGAGGGAGATGCCAGAGGATGTGTGTGTCGAGGCATCGAAAACCACCCTCAGTCTCGTAGTTGTACTGGATTCCTTTACGACTCCATGTGTGGGTAGGTAATAAGAGTCGCTTTCTGGCTTGAGAAGATCGGCTGATGGAACCCTTTCTGAGTGTCCTCGGATGGAATAGTCGTCGATGGCTTCAGCAAACTCTGACCACTTGCCCCTTCTGGTGAAGGACTTCTGGTTCTGGTGATGTCGTCGCTGAGCTTGATCTCTGGAGCAGCCGAGTGAAAGCACATCAGCTTTCCTAGGAAGTTCGACCACATATCTGCCATCTTCCTGCCGTGTGTGCGTCCTTTCGAAGTGATTCAGGCTCATCCCTGGTACGTGTAGTGTCAGTTGAGGAGACGTCTTCCACTTGCCAGAGTCTTGTCAGCAGGTCCTGAGTCTGTTCGTCTACGGCTTGAGTCTTAAGACACAGATGGGATCTCGGTACATTGCTGTCAGATTGGCACTGTCCGGACACTACCCATCCAGACACGGTCTCTGAGGCGCTCAGTAGTCGATTGGTAGATCGCACAGTCTTCTCACCCATGATCCTGGGAAGGACATCCACTCCCAGCAGTAGGTCCACCCGTCCTGGTTTGTCAAAGTCAGGATCTGCCAGCTTCAGACCCTCGAGGTAGGGATCTCGCCGCACTGAAGTCAGAACTCCTGCTGGTAGATCCCCAGTGATGGTGTCTACTACCAGCGCTCTCATGGGCATCAGGGTGGTGACACTCCCGTTCGGTACGCGTAGAGTGAAGTCCACCTTGAACTTGCTGACGGGCGTGGAGGCTTGCTGGAATGCCACAATGTTAGTGGTTTCTGCAATCTTCTTGAGCCTGAGTGTGTTGGTCAACTTGGAAGTGATGAAGGATAATCCTGAGCCGTTATCGATCAGCGCTCGGGCCTTCTGTAACTTCCCTTGGTGCTCGATGGTGGTGATGCAGGTCCCCAGTATCATAGTTACTGAATCGGTAGTCGCGTTGCACACAAGATCAGTTATGGATACGTGGTGAGTCGACTGGACTGTGTTCGTGGGTAGAGAAGACGCAGATGCGGGTGGCTGGGGCTGCTGTGGAGTATTTGGCTGATGTAGGAGACTGTGATGTCTCTTGCCGCAAGTCCGGCAAGACCTTTTGCTGGGACAATTCCTTGAACTGTGGTCTTCTCCTAAACAGTTGCCACATCCCTTCAACCTCTGAGAGGTCGTTTGTCTCTGTTCGATATTCATGTTCCTAAAGTCTGGACACTGAAAAAGGAAGTGACTTGCATTGCTGCAGAGCTTGCATCCTGACGATTCTCTCATGTGAAGGACTGGAGTCTGATAAGGCTTCTTCACCAGGAAGCGTGGCTTGTAAGTGGGCTTGATTGGTGTCCCTGTGGCTGCTAATTCTCGTTGGTAGCGCTCCACAAAATCCATCATGTGTTTGGCCGATGATGGAGGCTTCTTCATGGACGAAGTATCCTTCATCCAATCTTGAAAGATTGCTCCTGACATCTTGAGCTCCATGATGAGGGACATGACTGTTGGGACAGTAAAATCAGAGTACTCCTCTAGAGTAGTGAGGGTCTTCTGCATAAGAGACATGGTTTTCCCTAGACCATCGTGCGAAGGGTCCAAGGCGTGCTGAATCCATCTCTGTAACATGATCCGACATGTTTCTCGTGGCCTGTCATATCTGATCAGGAGGGACTTAACGATTTCACTGTAGTCCTTGAGGCAGTGGATACAATGTCCTTTCCTTCCTCGCCCCTGATGACGGTGCGTAGGAAATGCAGTTTGTCGGTGTCAGAGAGAAAGGGATCCTTCTTCATAGCATTCTGGAATTCGTCCCAGAAGTTCCGCCAGTTCTCTTGATCACCGTTGAAGGTGGGCAATTCGATCCTGGGAAGTCGGAAGGAACTGGAGAGTGTAGGACTGGCCCTGCGTGGTGGTGAACTGAATGCGGGGTTTGGTAAGGCTTCCAATTCCTGGTTACGGTTGGTCGTCAGACTATCCTTCCCCTTTCTCAGGTCCTTGATCAGGACCATAATCTCGTCCCTCCTTCCGGCATCTACCCATAGGCTCGTAAGGTCGTTGATGTATGTCCCAATCTCTTTCAACCCTGTAGCTGAGGTTTCGTCCAAGAGGGAAGGCAATGGGGCGAGTTCGTCAATGGTATATCTTGTCTTCCGGATCAGCCTGTCTGCTTTCACGGCTGCCATCAGTCGCCTCAGTCCCTTGGCGGTGTCGGCTCGTGTGGTTCGTTCTCTTCCTCGGCTTCTTCGTGCTCGTTCTCCGGAAGAAGGTTGAGGATGCAATCCTGAGTGACCTTGCTGCATGTGATGTCGAGCTCTAAGCGGTCGAGGGTGGATTGTATGCACTCTCCATCCAGGGTGTCCAGGTGTCGGGCTCCCTGGTCTTGAAGGACCTTCTCCACCTTTGTGAAGCTGCGTCGATAGGCTGCTCTCATCTTCTTGAGCGTTGGCAGGGTCTCCACCTTTATCACGGCTTCTGTCTTGGAGAAATGTCTCACTCCATCCATGATGGACTGGAAGAGAATCGAATATTAGAAGATAGATCGGATGGACGATGAGAGGCACAAGTCGGTGACATGCGAAGTGCGAGGTGGCGAAAATAAGTTAAGGTGTCGAAAATATAAATTCCTTGGAGAAG
This sequence comes from Cladorhizidae sp. MBARI D1340-BT2, assembly GCA_028752905.1. NCBI lineage: Eukaryota > Metazoa > Porifera > Demospongiae > Poecilosclerida > Cladorhizidae > Cladorhizidae sp. MBARI D1340-BT2. The sequence continues at coordinate 36,848,293 of JAQNBH010000004.1, read as the reverse complement.
ATGGTGTCTGGAATGGAATCTGGAATGGAATCTACCTCGACGATGCAGGTTACAGGTTGTAAAGCTGTATGATCGATAGCTGACCCTGAGCGCGGTAGGGTAGCACGTGAGCTGGGCGTGTAGTAGAAACGGTGAGGAGCTTTGCGAACTGATGTTGTCGGCCAAATCACCGCTGAGGTTCGGATCACTCGTATGCTTTGGATGAGCTCTGGCAACAAGACCATCCGGCTCGAAGGACCAATGTTTCTGAACACTGCTTGAACGAAGGATCAAGCTTTGTGTCCTGACTCGCAGGTGCGTCAGAGACCTTGCTGCTTAGAGCAAGGGGCCTTTTAACAGATAGATAGCCACTAGATTATGTCAACTAAGCTGCAATTCAGCGTCTCACACGGATAGGCAGACACTCGAAAGGGGAATCCTATACTGACTGAGAAGACTACCGAACTGAAAACAATATAGAACGTCACTAATAGATCCCTTTACCAACAACAAAAGACCACACACGAGGGGAGCCCCCGCCCCCTCATACCAAAATGCATGCACGTGATACAATCAAGTAGGAGGGAAATAGAGATAGGAAATGACACATTATTAAGAATGTTCACACATGATTCCATGTTTGTATATAGTTCCTTGTGGCAAGGTCTTTAGGCCTGAACAGTATCAACACATATTATTTTAGCATATCTATAAAACTATCAACTCTGCCAACCTGTCACATCATTAGAAGCATCTATCAATAGTCAAAACTTGCCTTATCTATAGCTGTCAGGGAGGGTCGTGGGATGACAACCCAGCCTCCCAGAGAGTCGCCAGCTCTGGAAGCAACACTCGAACAGTATTGAAGGACAATGAACATTATTTAATTGTTATGAAACCATAGGAAGTAGATTGCTCATGTTTAGCTGTGAAGAGGAATCTCATGAGAGGTGGGGTATTTAAACCCCACTGCAATGTTGACCCTTGCCTTAGCCCTCACTTACAGTTTGGTAGTAGAAAGTCGAGTTCAAATACTATTCCATTTAGCTTTAGTTCAATTAAGTTTTATAACTACTTTGAGAACTGGGCCAGGTAACAGCAAGCTGGATAAGTCAGGAGACACTCTCAGTAAAGTGAGCCTTTGACATTTGGTGACAGCGGAAACCACCTTAGATTAGCACTTGTCAGTCAGCTCACAGTATCAGTGTCACTATTGCTTGTTGTTTGCTACTCCATTCAGAAATCAGTAGCTTCGGTTCCAGTTTTGCTAGGCTAGTTCAGAGTGCTCATGGTTTCGCACCTTCCCTTCAACAAAAGTAAGGTGGGAGTGGCTCAACATCAGTTACAAAATCAGAATAGATGTCGTGCAGAAAATAGAGTGGAGAGGGGGAGACAGGAGAAGAGGGGGAGCGAATCCACTCTACAGGAGGAGATATCTAGAGCGTCAGACTGCCTGACTAAATCAAGTAATCAAGACTATATCTTAGCAAACATGGCACAGATGGATAGGATGGAGCAACGAGACCATAGACGGCAGGTTGAGAGAGAACGCAGGAGAAGAGAGGAAGAGTTGTACAGAAGAGAGGAGGAAAACGAGACTCCTACTTCTACGCCATGAAGATAGAGTGACAATGGACATGCTACCCGACGACAACAGCAAAGCGTGTAAGAAGATACCAAAATTCTGTCAAATAGAACCAGACGAAGATATCGCATCTTTCATAATCTCGTTCCCGGAACACATGGATAGTTACAACGTGCCGAAGGAACGGTGGCCAACCATGTTAGTACCAGTATTGTACAGTGTGGTTCGGAGAGTGCACTAAGACAGAAGTGAAAAGAGGCTTTAACAGAATGCTGGAGGAGCTGCTGAAGCACTTCCACATAACTCACGACACTTACCGGAGACGAATGGACGGAACCATAAAGATGAACAGTGAATCTTGGCTGATGCTTGTGAGGAGATATGAACAGTGGGAAAACAAATGGACTGAAGGGTATACCACATTGAAGGAAGTGAGAGCCTTGTATGGGCTAGAGTCCCAGTATGACAGAATGCTTCCACATCTAGCAGCCTGGAGAGGGATTGGAAATCAGATATCCCAAAGAAGGCAGCTGAGCTGGCCAATGATCACCTGCACAACTATGGCTGCATCCGGAGCAGTGGAGAAGTTTTGATCACAGATAACGCTGGGAACCACACAAGCTCCTAAACAGGAGAGAAAACCATCAACCAACAGCAAACTGTGAAAGTAACCACTACGACAAAGGGAAAGGGTTGAGGAAACAATATGCTGAACAGTAAGAGAAGAAGCCCTGGATGCGGCCAAAGTTTTACCCGAAGATGGGGCCCCGTTGCTTCCACTGTAATGACTATGGGAAATATGCCTCTCGTTGTTCCAGAAAGGTGGAAGTATATCTAGCCTCCATGACATCTCTAGCATCCCTGCACTCTGTGACCATAGCTGGTCGCTCGGCAGACAGAATGCTGGTGGACACGGGAACTTTCAAGATCTCAGTGGAGAGGAAACTGATCCAAACAGGAATACCTGACAGTGACACCGTTCAGTGTTGTGATGATGAAACTACCTCTGGCTCATGTAGAGTTAGAGGTCGGAGGAAAGAAGCTCCACGTGGAGGTAGCAGTCCATGATGGCCTCATGTATGATGCTCTGCTAGGCCGACACATCCCTTTTTTGTGGAACTTTGGAGACCACCTCAGAGATGATCACTTTGTTGGAGCCATCCAGACCTGCCAACAGAGGGTCCAGTACCAGATAACCAGAGGCCATTCCACTGAAGAAGGATAGCAGATCCATTGCAGTTGACCTCATGACCAGTTTAAGTCATGTAGGTTTCCCTGACTGTGGTAATGCTCTACCATCCCGTCTGTTTGTGGGTGGTATGGTGACATGTGGATAGGCTTCACTTGCAGCAGACTGAAGACTTCTTGCGTCAAACTTCCGGTAAGGTTTGAGCCATTATCTGAGAGCACTTCGTCCATGCTCACAAAACACTCCAGAAATTCGACCAACAGTGGGATTTTAGGCTCTCCATTACATTCTGTTTGCCTACAGGAAGGTGCCCAATGAAACCACTGGATTTGCTCCCTTTGAGATGTTGTACGGACTAGCCATACGAGGACCTCTGGACTTCCTGAAGGAGAGTTGGGAGAGCAAAGCATCCACTGCAAATAGTGTGGTTCAGAGAATATAGACTGGAGAATGTGCACAAAGTAGTCTGGAGAAGAGCGCCAAGAAAGTGACCAAGGCTTGATATGACAAATCGGCCAAAAAAGACCATATGACGTCTGAGAGCAAGTACTTGCACTCTCGCCAGCGCTGAAGAGCAAGCTCCAAGCATAATGACAAGGACCATACACAGTAAGCAAGCGAATCACAAATGTCACTTATCAGGTTGCCATGTCAGACTAGAAGAAACAGCAACGTATCTTCCACATCAACATGCGCAGTTGCCAATGGCAGTAAGCCTAATGGTCGACAGTGAGAAGTCCACAGAGCCGAGTACAGAAGAAGGTGACAGCACTGACATTCTCACATGGTCCAACTTCTTCAGGTTGAGACAGTCCAATCGTCAGCTCTTAGCCGACAGCAACACAGAGAGAGGAGATCAACACATCGTCGGAGACTTCCACTCCATCTTCAAGATCAGCCTGGGAAGTACTCACTGGCAACAATCGAATCGAGACTAGTGACACTCCCCCAGTACACTTGGCTCCATATCGATTTCCCCAAAGCAGACATCAGATAGTACAAGACAAAATTCAAATCCTATCGGAAGCAGGAATCATCCAACCCTCCACCAGTCCCTGGGCCTCACCAATCGTCTAGGTACCTAAGAATGATGGTAGCATACGACTGCTCAACCCGGTGACACAGCCAGATCCGTATCTGATCCGATTTGATTACTTGCTGGATGGCGGCTTTGTATGGGCAAAGTTCATCACGACAATGGACTTGATGAAGGGGTTACTGGCCGGTACCAGTACACCCCCACTATCAAAATAAGTCAGCATTCATCGCACCACTGGGCAAATATGAGTTCTTAACGATTCCCTTTGGACTCATTGGAGCACCAGCTGTATTCCAATGGATGATGAATTGACTATAATCGGACATGATGGAATATGCAGCAGCATATCTTGATGACACCACAATTTCCAGCCAGACCTGGGAGAATCATGTCGTCCACCTCGCCAACATCTTGAAAAACTGCAAGCAAGTGTCCACAGTAAAGATTTCCAAATGCCAGCTTGGCATGGCAGAGTGCAGTTTCCTGGGATAAAGGATAGGCCATGGCAAAAGTCAGACTAGAGCATTTGAAAATTGCAGCAGTAAAAGTCATTCAGCTACCTCGCAAGAAAAAAGACATCCATTCCTTTCTGGGCATGGCCGGCTATTACGGGTGATTTATATAGAATTTGGCTGTGGTCGCACCACTGAGCAATTTTACGAGGAAGAATTCCAGACAAAATAGCCTGGACAGCTGAAGCAAGACAAGCATTTGACCAAGTCAAGACCTACTCACAATGGATCGGTGCTACACAGTCCCGACCCAGAGCAGCAATGCATACTGCAAACCCATGCCTCGGGTGTGGGAATAGGGGCTGTCCTGAGCCAGCTTGATGACCAACAGAACGAATGACTGAATGTATACTACTCAAGGAAGTTGCTACCCAGAGAATGCCATTACAGCGCTGTTGAACAAGAGTGCCTCGCTGTCGTAGATGGAGTGAAATATTTCAGAGCCTATCTCAGCAGCATTCTCTTCCAAATTCAAACCGACCACAAGTGTCTCACATACCCTGACAGAATGAAACCAGCAGGTTAACACATTGGTCATTGGCATTTCACCCCTACCAATTCACAGTCATTCACAGACCTGGATGTGATAACAAAATGCAAATGGGCTAAGTCTTGGATTCGGACTAACAATTACAAAGTCCTTGGAAAGTAGGAGGGTGTGTCTGGGAGGATTGTGGGATGACAATCCGGCCTCCCAGACAGTCGCCAGCTCTGGACAGTAGTGAAGGATAATTAACAGTGTTAATAATTGTTGTAAAACCATAGGAAGTATATTCCAGTTGTAAACATGAACCTCGTGTGCCCACTGCCCTGTTTACCACGTTGACCCTTACCTTTTAGCCCTCAGAACAGCTCAGTAGTAGAGAGTTGAGTTCGAGTTGTATTTCATGTTGTCGGTAGTAGTTAGGCAAAGGCTTCATACTAGGCGGTGATTTTCTTACAGATTTCTATTATAAGCTAACAACTAACTCTTACAGTAATTCTGGAGGCCCAAAAGCATCAATGGTTAGCTGAACATCTTGTGAATGCCAACAAGAAGCTTGGGGCCCATACCGTGGCCAAAGTGTAGACCACTAATCCTTTTATAATTCGATAGCCACGATGCTTCATCCCTTAGTCGAAGTTGCTGGCGTTCCACTCCAATCTTCAGATAGTTTTGTAGATAATCACCAACATGAAGATCGCATTAAATCAATTTCACCTCAAACGACACAGTATCAGTATTTCATCTTACAAATAATTGGTTAGTTAAGTTGACATTGCTTGCATCGAAAATTAACTCGTTAACTGTAAAGTTAAGTCAGTAAAGTTAACAGTTAACTTCGACATCTTTCTAATCATTGATGTTATTGAAAGCTACTTTTCCAAATTTGTTTGATTTGACATGTTAATATCTTTCTGTTGCTTAACTCATAAATCCATCAATATTAACTTGGAAATTTTTCAGTAAGTCCAAGCAAAATTTTCAAAAGTCACCTTTTTGCTGGTTAACAAATAGATCACCCCAACCCTGCGAGATGTTACCTAATTTGGTGCTGGTAGAAGAACTAATAGCCTTTTTTTTTTTTTAAGACACTTAAATAAGATCTTAGTGCCTAATTAATATTATTTTGGAAACCATGATATGTATGTAGGTGTATTGGCAACTCGTATGTGGATGGCGTCACTCGCAATAGGGCTGCTGGTCTTGTTACGCAGTGGACCTACTGCAGCAAAGAAGGCATGGCTTCCACTCATGCTGACATCTTGGGGGTATGTCCTATTCTCATGCTCTTACATATATATTTAAAAAATCATTATCTAATTAACCAGAATTGTTTCAGTTTTTCCCATGATAGGTAGAGAGTTTGAATTATTTGTGCGTATGTTTGCTACCCTCCCCCTTGTCTGCTTAATTTTTTTACCGTCAACTCTCCAATCAATCCTGTACGAAGAAATCAATTTTGTCATGGAGACTTCAAATTGAACCATAGATGTGCATGTGAGGCTCTTATAGGTATCTTGAGACCCTGGTATTTGAACCATGTGTAGGGCAGAGCGTTTTCACCATACCCTCCCACAAATTCCCCCACAAACTACTCCAATGGTACATCAGTGGGACTCTTTGAAGTAGTACAATGTCTGCATTTTGTTATGGAGCTCTCCCATGTGGTGTCGACATGCCAGCCACAGACATACATACAGTAGGAGCCAAAAACGTTTGGGTTGTGTTCCGTTAATATTCCATTGGTTGTTTGTGAGCAATGTCGTTCCAACGCATTAATTAACGAAGAAAAAACTCCCTTCCAACACACGAAAAATGTTGTTGTTTTTCGCTGTTCAAACTCGTTGTGGTTCAATTTCCTTGCCCTACTTTGTGCAGTCACTTGTCAGCCTCGTGCTTTAAGTTCAATTGGCTTCAGGCTTAAACTTCTTCCAGTTTCTTTGTTGTTCGGCAGCCTCTCGTTTCTTGTACCTTTCATAATGTCATTCTTCAGTGAAAGACCCTCGATATTAATACCAACCTCGAAGAAATAGAGAAGCGGATGAAGCTTACCGATGAAACATCTGTTGACTAGCTTCATCTGCTACAGACCTGGCAAGGGGTACAACAATTCACTGCGCACCATTCTGCGGTGCAGAATTGCTCTAGGATAGACCTTCTGAGGTAGCTCTGCTGTCAGCTCATCATACATGTGGAACAAGGTAAGCTGTCTGTCATTTCTAACATTTGCTAAGCTTAGTTTAAACTGACAATTTGGTTTAAGCTTACAGTTTATTAGCTAGTTTGGCTTAGCTAAAGAAAGCTTGAATGATTAGTTTATTCCAAATTTGTAGGATGTGGTTAAGAGCATAGCTTTGCCTTGGGTGTTGCTTGGAGTTTAACTTGGTGTTTAGCTTGAAGGACCAGCTTAACATAAGCTAAGACTTTTTAAGACATAGTCTTGACTGCTTAGGTTACTCCTTGGCAAGCTTAGCCTGAGTCAGTGAAACATTTCATTTCCAAGTCTAAAAGGCAAGGTAATATTACAATAATATCTCCTACCTTTCCTACCTTTCCGGATAAAAAGTTTGGAGTGAATATGGCATTTCCTTGGAGCGAGGTGACTTGTGGAGGACATTATATGGACTGATGAATGCAGTCCAACTCGTGATTCATAGACTGCACCAAGGATTGTTGAACTATAAGGAATGTTGTTGTATTTATTCACTTGTAGTCCATTCATATATGCAAAATTGCTATAATTTTTGTTCATTGTTAGTAAGGTTACCATAATAGTTGATCAATGAGCATGCATAACTATCACCAGTGAACTTTCATGACAATTATCCCCTTATCATGCAGGGCTGGTGTTATGGTTGGATATTACAACCAAAACTTCCCAATAGGCATGACACAATTTGGTGTGAGGATAGTCTCTTATTTTAAAGCCAAACTACAATCAAGTGTTTGTGTGTTTCCTCATGTGTACACAACTTCTCTGACATTTGCACATTTTTGTGTGAACCATTCATGAACTTTCCTTGTAAGTTTATTATCTTCATACAGTAAAAGATGATGGTCGGTTACAAAATGAACACTATAAACATAATTTTCCATGTCATTGCTTAAAAAACACTTGTATGCTTGCTGGATCGACTCCAAACACTTCTCCCATACAGGTTAAAATTCAATAGGGTCCATGAAGAGGTAGGTTGTTGGAACCAGCAAATGTAGGGGAGAAGTAGACTTGTATGTTTAGCTCGATGGGGCCTTCACAAACAAACTTATCCTATAACTCAACTATAGAAGTCTGAGGTCCTGTTACATGTAGAATGAAACATAATAAAGACATCCATCTTACAATAGAGTGAATTTTACACTCATGACGTAACTTTTCCATTTTTACAGTACGCCTATTACCAAAACATTACCCATCCTCCACTATGCTTAGGGGCACCACCGACATTGAGTTCTCGATTTGCCAAAAATCAGTGTGTAAATGCCTCAGCTCTTTTGTCTATACATGGTTGAGGTGAGGCCTAATATTCTATATTGTTATACTTGGCATCTTATACACAAAAGCTTAGCTAGAGGTTTCTAGAGGTTAAGTTTTCTAAGGCAAGTCCTGTTAAACTACTAGACGTTCAATCTTCAACCTTTCTAAAGCAATGCCTGCTAAGCTACTCTGTGAAGTCTCTCTAAGGCAAGGCTTGCTCGCTACTAGAGGTTCTGTAAAGGCTTTAAAAAGGCAGCTTCATTTTATAAGCCCTAGTCTACACCAGGCTTTGCCTAACACTATGCTTAGCAAACCTATCCTCGACAAAACACTATAGCAAGCTTTGTCTAATGCATCTTAGCTAAGCAGAGTAGCAATGAACTAAATGTAAAAGGCTAATACTAAGTAGAAAGCTAGACCTGAAGGTCAGACACTAGGGGGCACAGGCCAAAAAGTTAGGAAAAGAACTAACTAATTTCTGTCAGCAATAAAGTTCTTGATGGCCAAAATGACATCTGGGAAGAAGAGTGAAGCAAAACAAAACACTCGCTAGATTTAGCTTCCTGTTGTAAACAACTGGGACGCCCGCCTTATGTGCGCATGAATGCATGCACACGCGTTTATTTTAAAAAGTGCTCAAGATAAAAAATTGGAAATTTATGTAAACTTAACGGCATTTGTTTTGCATTATTCGTCACATTTTTTATTCCTTGATTCCGTGTTTCTACTTTCTTCAACATCATAACTTTAGCGTTGGAACTGGTATGGAACTGAAACTTTTTTGGTGCCAACTCTACCCTGCCTTAGATGTCCTGTATGTTCAAAATAGGAGGCAGCTCTCTCATGCCAATCACAATTAGAAGCTGGTATCCTAACAAGTACCAATGACCGCCTTGTGGATAATCTGCCAGACTTGCAGTATGGTGAAGATGGCTGCTGCCATATTGTCACCTGCATTTTTCAGGATGCAAGATGTTACCAGAATTGATCTGATTAAAATTGGATCGCGCAACTGGTTTGCTGACAATGATGGAAAATCTATCGTCCTTCTATGATGGTTGGCATATTTAGTAACCGTTACTGTCTCTGTGGATGACAAGGTATTTGGGGATTTTTTGGGGTAAAATCCACCTTTAATCTCTGTGTTTTTTGTTGCTGGCATCTTTATGCTGACAATAGGATTTGCTAATCTAACCGACGACTCAACCAATTCTCTACCTACCATCTTTATAATCTGTGCTGCGTGTTGTCTGAGGCTTATCTTATGCATACCCGGTTAGCGACTTCTGCAGTCGAGCTGAAGAGCTCCTTTGTGGGTAGAGACACGTGGATTATGCCATCATCTTATTCAACAAATGGACTTAGCTATACAAGAGCGTGTCATCCTTCTACTCCACATCTTGGGATGAGTTGAGGCATACAATGGATCAACACCGTGCAAGAAGAAATGGAAGTGAAATCGAAATTTTATACATTATGGAAAGTTGTCATTGAAGGCTAAACATTGTGCATTTAAAGTTTCGAGAATTGCTGTAGCTGACGGAATAATTTTCGAGGTTATTGGAACCACTCACCAGACCTTATTGTGGTACCAAATAAACGGAGGGCACAATTATTTTGTCTAGGATCTGGACGAAAACCTCGAAACTCAACCTCCTTGAGAGAAAATAATGTGCTGCAGTCTATTACACTATATTATATATATGACATCTGAGCATAGAAATAGAAACCGCCAACATAAAGTAAGTTAAATGGTATAGAAGCATTAAAATCACCTTCTCAATAATCAACTTCAAACTTTATTCTCTCGACGTTTCGACTAAATGCTATAGTCTTCATCAGGAAAAATTAAAAGAATGTTGAAGCATGAAATAGAAACCACCACCAAAAGTAAGTTAAATAGTATAGAAGCATGTTCAAGCAACCACCACCATAAAGTAACATATATTGGCATCAAACATTTGACATTGCAGAAGAAGTACACTTTTTATATTGCAGTGGCAGTTTTGCTAGGAAAAAAATAATACAAGACCCTGACATATTTGTATCAGTGTGTTTTGCTAATTTGGGGAGAAATAGTTTCTGATGAATAAGTAATGAGAACGTATGGAGAAACCTCTGTCCAGCAGAAGTTGTTGCCTATTTCTGTTTCTCAGCAAATTTCTCGTAGAGAATAGTATAGCTTTAGTGCCTCTGTCTTTTTCTTGTGTAGTACATTTCAGCTGATCTTTTGTGAATATTTTTAAAAACACTTTTTCAAGAAATAGGTCATGTTAAAATAATTACGATATAACATGATTTGTGCTATGCAACCTGTTTAAGCTATCCTGAATAGTCTGTGTTCATCACCCACCCAACCTAAGCTACATACCTCCTACAGACAAATTACTGACCAAGTGTCAGGGCTAAAAATGCAGTATTTGCCTATATCTTTCACTCTAACCATGTAGAATTTGTAGTCGCTCTCCCATCTGGTTTTCCCAGATTTCTTGAGAATTTTTTTATATAGGTCTCCAGAAATGAAGCATTGCTTAGCATATTCAAAACTTTGTCTGGAATTCTAGAGAAAAGCACTTTCTAGGTATATGTCAGAACTGATCCATAATTCAGTGGCATCTATTGCCTTTCACTCACAGCCTTCACAAACATGTACTTCAGATGCACTTTCCAAATTCTCAAACAACAAAAAAAAAGTTACCGTCCACAAATTTCTCAAATCTGATGATTGACTTTGACTATGTTTTATGAGCCATTCTATAGATGTGTTTTTAGAGTTTCTATTTATAGTTTGATCAGCATGTAATTCTGCATAATACTAAAATTGAAGTATCTAGGCAAAGTTTATTTTTTCATATAGGAATCATTGGTGGGTTTGCAGTTAAAAAGTGGACAGCAGGGACCAAATGCACTGGAAAATGTTTTGAAACTTTGCGCCTGACACTCCTGGGAGGAACTCTATTTGGTCATCTTAATTTTTTAGCATCCTATATACATGTATGCATGTGATACGATCTAGGGGAAGGGGGGGAGGGTCATAGGACACAAAATTCACCTACAGAATGGAGTTTCATTAGGTTCGTAAATCCATTAACAAAATACATGAAAGCCTAAAGTTAGAGGCTAAGATTAGCGCACGAGATAACTGTACTTTGATAGTCTATTTTCGATCAATTAATTTTTTTCTCAACGAAATCTCAGTTGACATAATGTAGACGGAATGGCTTCAACTTGAATTTACTCACTCGATATTTGGCTTTAGCCGGTTTAATTTTTTTCCTGTAGAAATCTTCCTACTGTATATCGTATATGCTATGCCATATATAGAGGATTATTTTCAAGGAGTTTAGTAATCGGTTTTTTCAAGGTTAGTCTCTGAATAGGTAAGATGAACATCAGGTGAGCATGGTGTTGCTTCCTCATACTAGACAATTAAAAATATTTCCTGTAAATTCCTCGGTTATTCACCGTCTGTGAATATTAAACTCCACGAAAATAACAGTATGTATATATATATATATATATATATATCCACGAAGAAGAAGCAGCTGATTGGTGGGGGACAAACTAACGTTCGTTAGTGGGTGGAGGGAATGTGGCTCTACAGTACAGTCATATTTTTTTGGCCTTCTCTAATGCCAGAAGTTTAACCTCTACCAAAGTGAACTATGGGAACACACAAATGGAAATTGTAATGTGACAACAATAATTTATTTGCCTTAGCCCTCACAATGGAGTCAAACAACTGGTAAGTAATGCGAGCAGTGCAGCATGCACAGTTGTGGAGGAAAGTGTTCCTGAATACTTAAAGTTTACTATATACGTACTGAGATGTATCACCCCCTTAACCCCTTCACCACTCCCTCTCCATCCCCCCACTACCCCCTTTCTCCTGTCTGCAATGAAAACTATGGATGTATTAGCATCCAAGAAGTATCATTTCATTGAATATTATCTTTTAGAGTCCTTTGTGAAAACATGAAATTATAGATTCAAACATTTCTACCTTTTCAGCACTAACAATAGATTATGCTCAGACTGAAATATAGGTAACATTTGCAATATTTAGATGCTGGGGCTCTTTTGAAGGTAAAAAGGTGTTTTTTGTTGTTGTTTTTGCACCTACGTGTATTCTAATTTATTACAGGATTCCCATTGCTATAACTGTTGTGCTGGTATCCATATGTGCTTCTGACCAACTCCTAGTGCGCAGAGGTCTTGTGGACATCTCTTTTAGTTTCGGTGAAGCTCAGGTATGTTGTAGTAGAAGCAATCTGCACCAAAAATATGTTTCTATTCCTTCTACTTCCGTTCAACTTTTCCAAGACATTTAGTAGAACTCCCATTTCCAAAAAAAAACATCTCCCACTTCATGTTTTGGGTTTTTTAGCCCCATCATTATACCTTACCTTGCTGGACAATGAAAATTATATAATAATTAGTAGTTTTATGATGTTTTTTTAAAACTGAGATCTTAATTAAATTTATTTTTGACTAATGTACCTTTTATATAACTAAGGTCTCAGTATAAAAATCCATCATAAAACAATAGATATAGCCACCTTATTATGTAATGACCCACCACATGTAATGACCCACCACAGAATGAAATCTACTTTAAGCTAATCATGTAAGTTTTCATCTGCTTTGTTGAATGAAAGCCTAGTCCAGTAGCACTGCTACAGCTAGGTATCTCTAGTACAAGCTTTGTAATTAGAAGGGAGCATGACATGGATAGATACCATAGCTAACCTAGCCAAGCCCCAAATTTGTGGTGTGTAGGTTTATTTGACCGTGTTCTTGTCATATGAAGACCAACACTATAATACTCCTTAAAAAAATATATATTGTAGTTGGAGTTCATTATATTAATAGGTAAAGGGTCCTTTAATTCTTTGTACTCCACATTGGCAAACACTTGTTTCACTACAAGTCAATCCAATGTATATATTTTTTGTTTTTAAATCACCTTGTCAATATAGAATGTATGATGTAGAAAAGCTCTAACTAGGCCACACTCCGTGGCCATTATATGGCTTAGTGAAGGTAAAGAGCAGTAGTTTTTAAAATCTGTATTATATTTGGAGTTCATTGTTTAATAGGTAAAGGGTCCTGTAAATATTTGTTGTTGTACATGGGTAAATTCTTGTTTCATTTCTATTTTGACCAGTCCATCCGATGTATATTTTTGTTTTTATTTTTTGTCGTGTTTCTAGTTTCTATTATTTTTTATAATCAAGCAACTACCTATAAGAAGCTACTCAGTGTATATATATAGCGCCAGAGCTAACCAATCATAGATGTCATTATTTACCATGTTTATTACAAATTAGATGCACATGTCTATGTATTCATATAACTAATACACATAGAGACATGCATTATAAGTAGTTCTAGATCTGTGCTGTTAAACGAGTAGGTAGTATGCTATAATGTTGTCACCCTCGGTAAGATTGCTTGCCCCCCACCCCCCACATACACACACCCATATCCTCCAATAGGTGCTTGGTTATTTGATTCTGGTTGGTGAGTTATGTCCTAAATGTAGCGTGATTGATTAGTTAGTTACTAGATATGCGACCAGCCACAGCAAAGAAACCGCCACAAAGCTATACGCTCACAAATCTGACTATTACAGATCATACCGATTCAAACCAAGCAGACCAGACAAGAATCCTCAAGATAAACCCTCCTCGACCCCGATCAGAAAACTGAGAAGCAACGACCCCGATCAGAAAACTGAGAAGCAAGACAACAGCAGGACATGGACAAAGACAAGTGTTCCTCCTGTTTCTATTTACAATGGTTTGGGCACACAGCTGCCCACTGCTCAGACAAGGCCACAGAGAAGACAGCCAACATGGATGCAGCCTCCGGATCACCAGAATTCCCACTCTACAGCGGAAGGGTGAATGGTAAACAAGTGACCAGACTTGTGAGAGACACAGGAGCCAACCACTAGCACTTACAAGCCTGGCTGGTGGGAAAAAATTCGAAAACAAAGGATCGATGAACATCAAAGGAGTCCAGCAAACCTAATGCCTCCCCACGACCTCAGTGGAATTAAAGGTGAATGGACTGAGAGCGAAAGTCAGGGTGGTAAATAACAACATCGACTTTGATGTACTCATTGGGAATGACATCCCCAACATCGACTTCCTCACCAAGCCGGAACAGACAAGGAGCAAACTACAGAGAAACTGTAAGAAGAGAAGAACTACCGTGAGCGGACTGATTCGTCAGCAACGGACCACGAGTTCCAGGTATTCTACAGGCAGGACTGCAAGCGAGACTACAGATGGTAATGAGGCAGAGACATGCTCTGACACCTCATCCTCGAACGCATCCTTGGGGACAGGTAGTGATTCATATGACCTCAGTGATAAGATTGTGCAGAAAGTAACTGTCAGACAACAACAGGTGAGGCTGCAAAAGCACCAAGAAAGGTTGAACCAACCCCAACAATGGGGAGAACCTACTCAACTCGATGGAAGAATCAACCAGCTCAGAAAAGCACACATAGTCAACCCATCCTTGGCCAGACCCCGGAGAACAGCTGGACCTGCCAAACTCACCCTTCTTTTGGAGCAAGGGGTTACCACCAGGGATCAGTTACCAAAGACGCTGCAAGAGTTGGAGCAGCTGGTGTTACCTGTCCAGTACCAAGAGAAAACCCTGAGGATGGCACACATTGCCGCACTGGCAGGACATTTTGGAACCGCCAAGACAATGTCACAAATCAAACGCCGATTTTTCTGGCATGACATGACTGGTGATGTCAATGACCTCTGTAAGAGGCACCAGACATTCCAGAAGACAGCGCCCAGACATGGAAGAAAGGCCCCATTGATTCTCCTACTGATTATCAGGACTCTCTTCACATGGGCCATGGCCATGGCATGATCTCTCCCACCCACAAAAGAGGGTCACGAATACATATTGACAATCTGTGAATACGGGACCCGCTACCCAGAAGAATTTCCTCTCAAGTCCACCACCAGCAGAGATGTGGCTGAGGCTCTGATTGACATGTCCTCCAGGACAGGTATTCCAGAGGAATTACTGACCGACCATGGGTCTAACTTCTGTAGCGTACTCCTGTCCGAATTTTTCTGACTGATAGGGATTCAGTCCATCAAGATAGCCTCCCATCACCCTGAAATGGATGGGATGGTGGAGAGATTCAATGGAACCCTGAAGACACGACTCAGGAAGTTCGTGGAGAAGTTTGAAGGCCAATGGTAAAGACCCTTCCATATATTCTCTTCGCCTACAGGGAGACTCCACCGCCACCACTGGACTCTCACCTTTTCGAACTGACATTTGGCAGATGCCCAAAGGGACCTCTGGACGTCCTAAAGAGTGGGTCAGGAGTGAAAACCACCAATGAGAACATAGTATCATTCCTGATGAGACTTACAAGTGACTGGAACAGGCCACAGAGATGGCCACCAAACATGAGGCAGCGGCCAAGGAAAAGATGAAGACATATTATGACAAGGGAGCAAGATTCCATTGCTACAAGGTTGGAGATCAAGTCCTCATCCTGAAGCCATCCACAAAAGTGAAATTGCATGGTCAAATGGCAGGGCCCCTTCACCATCATGAGAAAGCTGGCTCACACTACGTACCAAGTACAGAAGAGGAAGACTGATGGAAAGATTCGAACATACCATGTCAATTTCCTCAATTGCTGGGATTCTCCATTGGCAGTGTGCCTACATTCTGTCACCACCGAAGATATGGATGGCCTACCCAGCTGGGAGAACAGCCCCTGTAACAGAAGAGATCACTGTTGGGCCTTTAAGAGTGGAGAACCCAAGAATATGCTGCCACCAGAGATTCCCTCTCCCTCCTAAGACTAGAGGTTTAGTTCTAGACGCTTAAGAGTTTTAATTCCAATTTATAATTTAGAAGTGAGTAGGAAATGTGCCCACTCCAGCAAGGCTGCCCATGCCAGCAAGGCTGCCCCTTTAAATAGATTACAGCCTGCCAGTTTAGGAATGTACACATAAGGGAATGATGAACAGTTAACACTTACAAGGAAGCAATGGGGTGATGACATGACATCGACACAAGGACATACAAACATAATGGGCAGGAATAATCATGAGATAATATGAGTTTACACCTAATTAACAAATTCATTCAACTATGGTTTACACTAGTTAATATGTCCAGGGTTAGTATCCCTGTTAGGGCTCGGATATAACACTCTCCCCCTCTTGTGGAGGCCGAAGGCCATCTTGGTTAGTTTCTGGCCAAGCCTGCCTAGACCGAGCATCTGCGTTGGAGTTCTTAGCTCCCGGTCTGTAGAAGACGTTGAAGGAGTAGTGCTGCAGTCGTAGGGCCCAGCTTGCTATCTCCCATTGAGGTGCTTTGTTGTTTGAAGTAATGACAAGGCCTTGTGATCAGTCTCCACCCTGAATGGCTTGCATATTAAATAATAAGAAAAATGTTCAATAACGCGGACAACTGCTAGTCCTTCCAATTCTGTCTGTGGCTGAGTATCTCTGCTCAGCCGGAAGCAACTTCTGGGAGTCGAAGGCAGTGTGTAGCTCCTCCTCATTCCTGACCATTGCAAGCACTGCCCCCAGTCCTTTTGCTGAGGCATCTGTCTGCAGGGGGAAATTGTCTGAGTGTGTGGGGAGGTTAAGCGAAGGAAAGTGACACAATGATTGTCTGAGATGGTTAAACTCTGTCCCATCCCAAGACTCCTCTAATTTTCCTGTTAATTGTGGTATTCTTATCAGTACCATAGATCCAACTGAGATGTCCTTCTCTGCTGCTGTCTTGTCATACTGCTGTTTCATTACTTGCTTGGCTCTGCTCTCCCTGAGTCCCAAGACAGCTGCCATTGCTTCCATCCTCCCCTTCAGCTGCTGCATCCAGTCTGTGATGGCGATCTCACTGGTGTGTCCTTCTAGCCAAGTCACCTTGAGCACGTCCAGAGGCCCTCTGACATTCCTGCCATAGAGAACCTCAAATGGAGTGAAGCCAGTGACGGAGTGGGGTGTATCCCTTTAAGAGAATAATAGAAATATGATCTCTCCCAATCCTTATTATCCTGAACTGCTTTCTTCAGCATTGCTTTTAGAGAGGCATGCCACCTTTCCAACATTTCGTCACTTTGTGGGTGGTAGGGTGTGGTCTTGAGATGGTGTATGTTGAGTAGGAGGCAGAGGTGTGTCACTACTCAACCCACAAAGACAGAGCCTTGGTCAGTCAGGATTTCTGTTGGAATTCCAGTTCTGGAGAAGGTCTCCATCATTGTTTCAGCAACATCCTAGGCCGTCCCTCCTGAGTGGAATGGCCTCAGGGTATTTGGAGGCATGGCACATGCTGGTGAGAATGTATTTATATCCTGATTTAGTCGTCTGGAGTGGCCACACTATGTCGAAGGCAATCTTGAGTTATCACAGGCAGAGTCTGCAAGGGTCTCCTGCTGTGTCTGTGTGGTGTTGCCTTCTGGCAATCTGGACATGATCTGCAATGTTCTCGTATATCAACTGATACACCTGGCCAGGCAAAATGTTTCCTTACCCTTGCCAGAGTCTTCTTCTTTCCAAATTGGCCACATGTCAAGTCTGAGTGTGTCATGTTCATCACTGTTGCTCGCCTTTTTTTCGGCAGAACAATCCTGGTCCATGCTGTGTCCAGCTCATAGGATTCAGTGTGGGTGGTGAGAAGTTCATCTTCCCAGTGGGGCAAATGAGGGATCCTCGTGCTGTTGCTGAATGAGCTGATGCTTGTCTGTGGGTAGGAGATCTGGAAGTGGCTCAGGGTTTGGCAGGCAGGCGTCTGGCACTGCCTGCTCTGGAGCTGGCACTGTGGAGTCAGCATGGAACAATCAATCATCCAAATCAAATATCTCACCTAGGGTCAGTGGTGTGGCTTGAGACTGCAGAGTGGCAGCTTCGTCCTGCTCCTCTTCCACCTGCTGTTTGGCCTCCTGACTTCTCGTCTGCCTCACAGCAATGTGGTGTGTCGACCCTGCTTCTCTAGGTAAAGTAGATAGTCTAGTAATTAACAATGCATCCACATCTAGTGTGCTAGATATTGCTACCTCATAAGTGTCAGAATGTAGTCCCACCTGCAGTTGCAATTTGGCTAGGGGGTATTCATGAGTATTGCTGTCAAACACAGTCAATCTCACCTTCTCTCCAGTCAAGTCGTCAGGCTGAACGTGCCTGCTGTGCACAATGGATTGTGCTGCTCATAGTCTATGAGCAATCTGGAACAGTGACAGGAGCCAATGGTGCCTTCAACGTATAGTGCTTTCCCTGGCTTTGGTGACGTAACTCGTCTAACCTGTCTAGGACAGTCTGGTCTCTTATGCCCCCTCTTGCCGCACTCATAACATACTACCGGCCTACCATCTGTTTTATTCTTTTTAGGTTCCATCTCCCTGTATGTGGGTAGAGTAGACGGTGTGTTGCTCACGTTCTCCCTCCCGATTGATGGGTGTGGTCCTCCAGAATCATTCATCCTGATGAGGTAAGGGTTTTTCTCTCCTCCAAGATCGCTCTTCCTGAAAGTGGGGATGTCGCTCTTTCCGCCTGTGCCATGGTCTGGTCTGCTTGTCGCTTTGATACTTGTAGGCCATCCTATCCTCCATGAGGTTGGCGTAATCCAGGGTGGCTGTAGCAAAATCAGCATATTCATAATTGAACATGGACAAAAAAATTACTGTAGTGATTGGTGCTACTGCCTCCTTCACACTGGTGCAGCTCTCCAACATTCTTTCGCCATCCACTGGAGCTCCCTGATAGCGTCTGTGTATTGCTCCATGGGCTTGCATTTGTAATCCCAGAAGGCCCTAACACAGGCTTCCTTTGACCTGCCCATAGCCGTCATCATAGCCTCCTTCAGTGAGGTGTAGGTGCTCTTCACTTCTGGTGCGACGTGAGCAGTGTAAGTTTGCATAGCCTTGCCAGTCACAAGGCGATCAATCTCTCAATCCAATCTTCTGAGGGAATGTTGACTCTGGTCATTGTTTCTTCAAACTTAGGAGGTGGTTTGATCTGAGTCCAACCAGTGTGCCATGCCTGCTGCAATCTTCTGCCTATTTGTCTCTTGTCTCTGGCATCCACATGCTCCAGTATTGTGCAACGGTAGCTGCTATTCCTGCCTGGCTTTCTCCTGCTCCTCAAATTTGAGCTGAAGTGAGGCTTCTCTCTCCAACCTTTGTTCTTCCCGGCTCTTCTCTCTCTCTTCTCTGTTTCTCCCCCTTTCCATGGCATCCTGCTATAGTTGAAACATCTGTTCTGCCAGAATGCTGAAGGTTTGAAATGCCAGTGGTTGATTCTCCATAGGTCTGGGAGAGGCGATAGTTTCCTCCCTTGAGTTGAGCATTGTCCTTTCCTCGTTCCAGATGGTATGTCTGGTATCCATATTTTGTTGAGAATGTTCGATTTCGATGGCTGACACTTTGCTTGTTTCTGCCTTGATCTGGATTTTGCTCCTGATGCTTGCAAAAAGGAACACACTGCTGCCACCAGATATTGGGCCATTTTAAGAGTGGGGACCCCAAGAGTATGCTGCCACTTGAGATTCCCTCTCCCTCCTAAGACTAGAGGTTTAGTTCTAGACTTTTAAGAGTTTTAATTCAAAATTGTGTAATTTAGAAGGGAATATGGAATCTGCCCATGCCAGCACGGCTGCCCCTTTAAATAGGTTACAGCCAGCCAGTTTAGGAATGTACATTATTAGGAAATGATGAACAGTTAACACTTACAAGGAACCAATGGCATCGACACAAGCACACACAAACATAACAGACCGGAATAATCATGAGGTTCACACTTAGTTAACAAATCCATTCATCTATGGTTCACACTAGTTAATATGTCCAGGATTAGTATCCCTGTTAGGGCTGGGGTCTAAACAATCACTGTGAGTAAAGAACTATCCCCATTAAACCCAGAGCGAGGACCTGATGCAACTCCTAAGATATCTCCAACCCAGAGCGAGGACCTGATGGAACTCCTAAGACAGAACAAGGATGTACGTATTCAGTAACGTGGCAGAAGCCACCACCTCAACCTCTATCTATATACATGTAGACACTATTTAAGAGAAACCAATGTGCTTTCCACCTTATAGACTGGCCCATTCTCAACTGTCAGCAACGAAAATGAAGTGAAACAGATGCTGGAGGCTGGTGTAATCGTCACCCCAAGCAATAGTGCCTGGGTGTCTCTCCTACTGATGGTTTAGAAGACTGATGAAACATTCAGGCCAGTGATAGATTACCAGAAACTGAATAAAATCACAATTCCTGGCCCCTTCCCGATGCCATGCATCGAAGACATGATAAACGAGCTGCCACGGGAATTCATTACCACGCTCAGCCTGACTAAAGAATACTGGCAAATTCCAGTGGACTCAGAATCCAGAAAAATGACTACCATTGGGAAGTATGAGTTTACCATGATGCCATTTGGACTGACCAGCACACGCGCCACCTTCCAATGTACGAGAACGACCTGTTCGGAGATGTGTCCAATCATGTAGTTGCTTACCGTGATGCTGTGATGATGTCGTCATTTTCAGTAAAACATGGGACCAAACACTTTGACCGCATCCAAGAAGCATTGGACAGAATCAGGGAAGCAGACTAACGATAAAGAGCAATAGGTGCCAGATGGCGATAAAAGAATGTCTCTTGGGGATCGTGGCCAGGTGAAGCCTCACTCGGCCAAAATAGAGGCAATCAAGAGCTTCAGACAGCCAAAGAGGAAACGAGATGTCCCGTCGTTCTTGGGACTTGCAGGCTACTACAGGCACCACTTTTTTAGTATCGCCACTCCCCTCTCAGACCTCATCAAGGACAACCAACCTGACAAAGTAAAGTGGGAAGAGCTGCAACAGCAGGCCTTCTAAATGCTGAAGCTCTCGGTGAAAGATGCTGGAGGAGTAAGAACACAATGGCCGCTTGTCAGGAAAATACTCATCAATGGCCTACAACTCTGTTACTCATCTTGACAGATTGCACTAGCTATCTCCTGCGTCGCCTAGTCAACAACTCTCTGACTAGATTAAAATACCGCTCAGCCTAAGCTGGAGCCCTTTCTCACAATAAGTTTGTTTTAATTAAAATGAGAAAGAAGGCCCTAACACAGGCTTCCTTTGACCTGCCCATAGCCGTCATCATAGCCTCCTTCATGTCATTCCAACACATCAGGTCTTGTATTGATAATCCATTCCAACACATCAGGTCTTGCATTGATAATCCATTCTATCTTGTATTGATAATACATTCTTAGGCATTTCAGTCAGGGCTATCTGAGAAATCCCTTACATCGCTCAGACTACAGCCATTCTAGTTCAACATTCGCCTAGGTCAGGGAAGTCCAACTGAAATGCTAATGGCCTGTCACATCAAGCATGGGAGAAAGAAAAAGAAAGAAGTGTAGAGACTACTGTGCAGGATAGGTTGGGAGGGAATGTTGTGAACTCCTCCAAGAGGAAGCCCCCGACAATTACTACACAGGCAAGATAAACCTTACACAAACATCGATGAGGTCATGAGATGACCTCACTACTTCAAGAATTAGACTCTTAAACCACTAATCAATGTATGAACATTATTATTACCTTGTAAGGGCATGATTAGAGCTCTCTGTTGGTAGTCTAATTAAAGGAACCAAAATCGAGCTCCAGTCAGTCTATAACAGAGTGCTATTTTTGAAATTGTGTGTGCTCGATAAGCTTTTAAACTTCTACAATACTGTCAGGATAGCTGCACTAGGCCTTGCATTCTACAAGACTGGTACTTATATTTATCAGGTATCAGGTCCACTCTCACTCTCTTACACCCTCTTCAGCTCCTAAGATTTTACTCACAGTTTTCTGGATTCAGCAAAACTTTATATTATACAATATGTGATTCGTATTGTAATAACTCCAAGATTGAAGAACTGCCTGGCTGGAAAAACCACCAGTTGAATTCTTCCATTTATACCTGCAATGTTGAGCATAGCAAATTATGTATATTAGATCTAGATATTAAGTTTATATACCTATATATTTATTATTTATTTATTTTTACTCGTACTTGATTGAAATATTGCATCAGTAATTCCGGCTTATAGTTTGCTTGTGTTGGGAAACTGGCTAAAAAAAGGAAGCACAAGTTGAAACCATATGCAGATATTTGCTTAAAATAGTGAATGCTAGCTAACTTTGAATTTAGCTGTGTTATAAAGTCTACGTAGGCTTGTTCTGAAATGTTGGCTAGTAATTTCATGGTTTTTCTAGCTGACTAGTAAATCCTAAAGCTAATACTGAAATGAAGGCTTAGCTACTAGCCTAGCAGGCACTCGTGGCATGCTATTCTGGTGTACAGGCTTACTACTTTGAGATGTTAGCTTCCAGCACTCCCTTGACTGTCATTCCTGAGGACAACGAGAGAGTGTGGACTGGATAGTTGTTGACTGACAGAAGGAAGCTTATTGACATACTATTCTGCCCTAGTGCTATAACTGCAACTAGCCTTGCCAGCTTTCAACACGTGTAGGGTACCGTAAATGAGTTGTAAATAAGTAACGGTTGCGTGTGTGTAAAGGTTCTGTGCATTGTTTCAGCCATTGGTTTACCTTATATATATATATAAACACCTGCATTTGTATGAACATCCAATGCAAATGGAACATAAAGTTTTGGAGGATAGATAGAAGAATCTGAAGATAATCTTTTTTTTTTACGGGGTGAGGGATGGGGCGGTTTCTTCAAACCAAGAATATAGGCTACTGCAATTCCCAATATGCTTCATTATACAATATATTGTACATGCTCTTTCAGCAACAAATAATGGCACAGCATGGCATTTATATAGCGTGTACATATTTGTAACATAGAAAGGTGTTCAATATGTCAAAACAGGAAATGTATTGGGTTTTTTACAACTCCATAATTGCACACGATTCATACATGTAATTAAATAATGTATTAATATTACTGTGTGCTTTCTTTTGTCACTAGAATTGTGTCAAAAGTTTATGTATATAGTAGGTGTAACCAAATAATATTTACATATATATTATTTTCTGCTTGTAGCTTATTGTGTCTCTGACAGTTCTGATCCTCTGCTTCATAGTAGCCTCTGTCTGTGTGTTCCTAATCATCATCACAATAAGAAAGATGAACAAAACAGCAAAGGACAACAGTGATAGCGATATCATTCCGGAAAGCTCACTTTCGAACAGTGTGAAACTAGCGAGTTCTACTAATCCACTAATGCTAAGATATAAAACACCTTCGAGTGTTGGACGAAGAATGCCTCTCGACATTGGACAAAGAACACCTTTAAAGATTGGACCTCAGATGAATGAACCAATGATCCGAAATGATGACGCAAGTAAAATGTATGCTGAAGTTTCTCAGGAGCATAAGGAGAGCCGAATAGAGATCATTTTGGAGAGTAGTGACTCCTTGTTGGCAGTAAATGTAGAAGATAAAGCTATTGGAGAAAAGACACCACTTCTTAGGACCATGGAGAAGAGAGCAGTCAGTCTTAATTCATCACCTAAATTTCAGTTTGGGACCCTCACAGGAGATACCGGTCTGTGGTACAGAGATGAATCAGGGAAAAACCTGATAAGATTTGTAATCATCCTTCTGTTTCTAGTCTTTTCTTCATTTGTGGTAAGTATAACAGTTGTATAGCCTTGAAATTATGAATCTATGATGGAAAAGATGAAGCTGAATTGCATTTGCATTTATTGATTGCTGTAAAAGCCCCAATTATGTACTAGTATGCTATGCAAAATTATGCATTAAAATTCATATCCGAAGATAATATACATCGTGGATGACATCGATAGTTTCTATTTTTGTGTTTTGTATGTAAATTGATCCTTTCCATTCTAACCTCGCGATCATATATATGGCTATTTGCTGCAGAAGCTTCTCTCTCTTTTACTTCAATAGTTATAGTCTACCATGCGTATGGACTATAGTCTACTATGTGTATGGACTTCTCGAATAAGTGAAGTCGCTACAACAGGTTCAGAACATGACAATCCTTATAGCGTGGCTTACTCTACTCTAGATAGATTCTGTACCATAAAGCTTTGTACCACTCCTTCTTGCTTCATCATCAACAGAAAATCTTGAAGCTCAGCATCGCTGTCATAGCTCAATCGACAACTGTAGCCACAGTTGCTAGTGGAGGAATTGCAGCAATTTTCCGTGGATTTCCAGGTCCTCTTTTCACCATCTTTGGTTTTGTTAGCTGTCTTGGTTTCCAAGTCGATACCAGAGAACTCTCCTTGTGCAATGAGCATAGTAGTTGCTTAGGCTCACCTAGATTTATCTAACCTCTTGCAGTGACAAACGTATTATTCTATATAATTATAGATATGCGTTATTTTATATTGTTGAGTAACATTCACGGTGGAGCAATTTTTTATTTGTGGGTCACAGCAGATTGATAATTATTTTTTCCATGATGCATAATTAGAGCTTTTACAGTATAATTATTGACAATAGTTCTGCTAATTTTGATCTTTATTTTGTTATTTCATTAGCTAAATGGAGATTAACACTTCATTTATGCAATAAAGCATGGATACTTTATTGGCAAATTAATGTAGTTGTTATATTTCTTCCTTAATGTCCTTTCTAGGGTATCCTTATAGTTTTCTGGAAGATTGTATCCCCAGGCATCAACGGTATCTTTATCGCTGTCAATATCTTGGATACCATAACCAATTTTGGCCAGGTAAGCTTTTTCTCTGGAGGCAGTGCAATACAGAACCTGTTTATACAACTGTGTTTGGATGTTTTGTAACCTATGATTTTAGACAAGTATTATTCAGCGGTGTGCATGCACAAAACAGAAAGAAGCAATTTAATATATTTTAATAATGAGGTTTGTCTAGGACTAAAATATTGAACTTTTTCATCAATTAATGCCTTGTGTAGCTGGTCAAAACAATTTGGAAGTCTTCATGCATTTCACAATAACCTTCTCAATAATCAACTTCAAATTGTATTCTCTCGACTTCGAGTAGATGCTCTAGCCTTCATCAGGAATAATGAGACGCTAAGACCTCATGAGCCTGGTATATGCAGGTAGCTAGCTATTCACCATGTGCTACAAAACCACACCTCAGCACATCGCATCAGCAGTAGTGAAGCAAGTAGTGAAGCAAGTAGTGAAGCAAGTAGTGAGACAAGTAGTGAAACAAGTAGTGATGTAGTCCATGCATTTTAGTATACCTTAGATGATGAGCACTTGCTTGCTAGCTGAGGTCCTCTTTTCCAGAAAATAGATAGACTGACCTGAGCAGAGGCCTGGATGTCTTGAGCATGCAAATGTTTTTCAAGGCCATATTGAACGCCCGCTTCTGGGTGCAGACCTCATTATACTTATCATACAACTTCCAGCCACCAGACGGTTCATGATTCCTGCCACCAGACGCAAACTGATGGGTTTCTACATACACACTGAATATGCAAGGAGATGAAGGAAATCCCTCATCAATGTCAGAAACGTCGACAAGGGTTGAGACAAAATGGACCTGCCAGGAGAGCATCAGCAGCATCAACAAACAACAAAACAATGAGTAAAGAAGAGACAATGGATGTCCCTGGAGAATGCAGAAAAGCTGAACAGCAATATCTAACTGTTGAGACACAGTGAGATGCTAAAAGATAACATAATAGCCTTTTTTAACTGACACTAAGGGATATGTATTCTCAAAGAAATCTTAGTTGACTTTATTTCTCAACCATCGACTTAAATTTGCTCCTTATTGCTTCGGCTATATGTCTTAGCCTTCATCAGAAAACATCTGTATAGCCCAAACATTGATTGTTGAGTTGATCGTTGTAAAGGAATATATTGTCCAGACAAAATAGTGCAAACATATTTGTTAAAAATCATGACGATTTTTTGGTACAAAACCCAAAGGAGAGCCAAAATTAATATTTATGATTGAAGATAACACTTTGGCTCTTTGTCCTTACAGGTCTCTAGAGCATTTTTTTAATTTTTATCTGTGAACGCCATTTAATTATAGAATGTGGTACAAGCTTCAATAAGTATTATTTCTACTGTATACTTATGTTGGCAATGCAGGGATTCTTCCTCTTCATTGTGTTTGGGTTAGAGAAGCATTGGTTCTGGACTGCTCTATATTGCAAGTTAGTGACTTATGTGATGTCCACTTACAATATAGCTATAAATAATGTTGACAGTCAAAATATTCGTATATTGAATTACACTAGACAGTATTAAAACTTGGTGGCGACGACATCATGCATATGCAGTCAGTGATTGTATACAGTGGTTGTTTTATTTTGGGCTTTGGCTTGAAGGCATCAAATTTAATTCTCAGGTAACATATTTGTATATATAATTAATATATTGTAGAAATTAGTTGTCAACTGACTGACCCCCAACTTTGTTTGTGATGTGACAAAATGTGTTACAAAAGTAGACCAGTGTGAATACATGCAGATCTTTAGGCTGTTCTTTAAGGATAATGAATTGAAACAGATCCTGAAGAATATAAAAACTTCTGACCTACTGAAACATGATCTGGATATATATCAATCTATTTTTGTTATAGACACATGTATGTTTGTTTCGCCTATTATTATTATATTATATTAGAAGGTGCGCTAGTATTTCCTATAGTATTTTGATCCTCTTTATAAAATGCCGGTTAGTTAGAACACCCCAAAACAAAGTTCAAACCTCAGTGAAAACTCCCTATGAAAGCTGCTTGATAGCCTAAATAGTGTTTTTGGCCACTACTAGCTTTTAAAACACTCCCAGCACACCTTGAGTTCTTCAATAAAGTTGTAAACCGGCAGTAAAGAAATTGTGAAAAAACTTAAAATTCATCTTCAAGAATATGGGGATGCACTAGGACTCCCTATATTGGTTTCACCCCTATTTCAAAAGTAAAGGTGTCCCAAGTAGCTAAAACTCATTTGGGAGTTTCTTAGTACACTGTATATTAAACAGTTGATCTTAGCTTTAAAAATAACATTTCTAACATTCCTTGAATCTGTAGTAAACCAGCAGTTCCCCCAAAATCATTGAAATTTGTCTTCAAAACCTTGTATCTTCTATCTACTTTTTAACACGCATACTATAGGTCCATTATACTGTAAAAAGACTCCAAATTGCACAATATTTTGCTGTGACTAAGCAATTCCATAAAAC
This sequence comes from Cladorhizidae sp. MBARI D1340-BT2, assembly GCA_028752905.1. NCBI lineage: Eukaryota > Metazoa > Porifera > Demospongiae > Poecilosclerida > Cladorhizidae > Cladorhizidae sp. MBARI D1340-BT2. The sequence continues at coordinate 36,820,850 of JAQNBH010000004.1, read as the reverse complement.
ACCAAAATTTGTAACGGTTATCAATACAATAAACCAACTTCTGTGTGTGTGCAATATTAAATCTAATTCAGCATTTGCTGCACGTTTTTACTGCAATGAAGTTGGAAGTGATCAATTGGTTTACTGAGAAGTTTTCTTGAAGAACTTTAATAAAACCATGTCTATATACATATATACCTACTTATAATCCATCTATCTATGGTAAAAGAATAAAATCTATGTTTCCAAAAAATTTGTGTGAGAATTCTTGACTATATAAAATTAAAATTAAATAAATAAGAACAAAAATTAACAGTAATAATTTTTTAATTTTTTTAATTTTTTTAAAGATACTGGATTGACGAAAAAGAACAGAAACAAGACTGTATCCATCTACACCACAACAACTTAGATGATCGTAAAGTCATATTATATACTAATAACTATATTGTATATGGATTATGGATTATGGATGATGGATGGTGTTAAATTGTAAGGAGTCATAAAACTAGTTTTGGTCCAGATGAATATATTCTTATTTCCGCCTTTTATCGACAAGTCTTATATCTATGTAAGTCTTTCCCCCATCACATAACTTGCGTGCAATAGGTCCATTCATCACAATTTTGGTACCAAAGCCGTCATATGTTACAATGCATGTCCCAACTACTCATGTTCATTGATTTCTAGAAAAGCCATGTTGAGTGGTAAGTCTGGATGGTATGTGTCCATGATGCAATTAAGCTAGTTCACATTATAAAAACAAACAAATTACACCATTTGGTTTGTGGATTTCTCTTCGCTTTTCGTCCAAGCTATAATTTTATATCGTAAACTACCTTAGTCTAACTCTATTTATCCGTTAAGTTTGGAGACTATATATGCCCTGGCACTATGGAGAAAATTTTCAAATCCAGTGACAAGAAATGCAATCGACAAATAACCTTGGAAAAGAACCTTCCTCGAGTCATTGGCTAATATTTAACATCTGTGAGGGTTTGCTTAGTGCAAGAAGCCATTACTTACCTTGGTGAGACCAGGAGCTGTGGTATTGTTTCCCTTCCTTTTTTTTTTTTTGAGTTCTTGGCCAAAGTTGAATGTGGCGCTGAAGCAAATAGTAATGGCCTGCCATTTTGCTAAGTGTGATGAACAAGGCTTCTCCGATCTTGCAAGGATCTAGCTTGAGTATTTAGCCTCATTTTGTTGAAAATCTTTTTTCGTGAGTCAAGGTTAAAGAATAGTAATGTTGATTCCAGATCCACAACAGCAACAATGTTCATGAAGCAATATTGCATGAAATGCAGAAATACATCAGCAACACTGCTAGAAAACCCTCAGCAACAACAAATTATATTATTAGAAAAGTTTCAATAATATTTGATATTGTCAGGCAAAATCCGATCATGCATTCGGCATAGATCTCTGATCTGTTTATGGAATGCCTGTAACATAAACTTACAATTTGTTGCGTTGACACACTTAACACTCGACTAGTCTATTATACATGTTTTATAGGTAAGCTATGTGCACATTCATACTTAACATTTTATTTGTATTTAAGTTAACCCCATAAGCTGAAATCTGAAATAATCAAGTTTGGGTGCAGCAGTTGCTACTGCTTCTTTCAAAAGCTCCCTCCAATCCAATCTAAGAAGTAATTTGACCCATTGAGAAGTTGTTGCAACCACTAGTTCTTCTTCTACTATTTTTCCATTTTGCAGCTTAAACTGTATTGATGATATATTTCGATCTTCAAAGCAAGATGATCTTTAAATCCTGTGCTTACTAATGGAAACCTGAGCTGTGCACTTATGGAATGGTTTGAAGCATCAGCATTTGATCAATCTTTGATCCATGGACATCAATACGCTTCCTAGTAAAACTACAACAAGTGGATTTTGGGGGGGGGGGGGGGGGGTTTCTGCCATCTTAGTCGCAAATTCAGTCATTATTTTCCAGGTTTACTGCCCTAATTGGTCACTTTCAAATTGTGTACTTGCCAACTATTCATACGGGACAGACTTAATGGGGGGGGGGCCTATTGGTGACTAATTCCCTCATAAACACAACACATGCCTTTCTTGTTGACTTTGTTTGCATGAGCAATTCCACGGAAGAGGCCTTCTGTTGTGCTGTTCAATGTTCCACCATTTTCCAAGTTTGGTTAAGAATACTACCTCACCTGTTATTCTATTGATCATTCTCCAATCACCTGTGGTGAAAAAGAAAAAAATAGCAAATAGACAAAGTCAAAAGGAGAATCTATTTTTTACCAACTTATAGTTTCACAATATGTATGTCATTTAGAAATGAATACCTGACATATATAATTGATTGTGCTATTGTTTAATGATCCACAGATTCCGTAGTTGCTTCTTCAAGATAGAGACTGTCGTTTTGCCTCCAGTAAAAGATCTGGACATCAGTGTTTTAACACTCTGCTCTGGGTTTAGGACAAAATACCTTCTGTATTGCAAGGAAGATATTCAGTCTGACAAAAGGTCAGTGAATGAGAAATAAAGTTGTATCTTAAAGACTTAATGCAGTATGTTTGTATATAGCTATGTCAAACTTAAATCTAATTAAATATTGTTGACCATCACCAATTCTCTTCCTTCAGGTTTTATCTGCGTACATACCAGTCAGTCTTCACAGGATCTGAGCTAGTCAGTTGGTTACTGGAGAGAGGGATAATTACCAGTAGGGAAGATGGGGTGCAATATGGACACTTCCTCATGCTCGGGCGAGTGTTGGAACATGTTCTAGAGGAACACTACTTCCATGACCTGCCATACTTTTATCAGTTCACAAGTAATTGACTTGAGTCCCGTAAGGCTCAGAAATGCTACATCAAACGGAACTGTATATAAAAATATTTTATGATTTTTTTTATGGTCGTCAAATGTTCTCATTGCACACGCAGTAATAACTATGACCTTGCACTACACACCATAACATTTGTGTGGTGTTTTAGATTTGTTTCCCTTGTGGCTTAGTTAGGTCACCTGTGATATAGTGGAATACAATACTTAATTAAGGGCTATAGCTGCTACTGCTTGTAGATCAAATGATGCAAGGCCACTGTTGAAAACTGACATGCTTGACTATTACTATTAGCCAAGAATGAATAATTCCATAACACTTTCCAGTCCATAGGCTAGGGAATGGTTGGGGAAACCACCACAGCTACTTGAAATGAATTGAGCACTTGAAGCAGTTGGAGATCATGAACTGATAACCAAATTTCCTGTAGTATAAGCTGCCCCCACAGGTCTTTTGTGTGCATAGCATGTGTATCCATGCTCTAATCTTGGAATTGCCGTGCATGGCCTATGAATGACCGTACATTCACCCGTAAAAATATGGGACATCCGTAAGAATTAGAAAGTACCTAACATCGTTCAATATACAGTGTGCGTATATACTCTGGAAGCCACAGGTACGATTATGCATTTGTATGATGTCTGATTATAATTCTCTGCAATCTGAACAGAAATACTTGAACATATTTATTTATTGTTAAAATAAATAAAAATTTAAAAAATACTTTTTCGATTCCTTCCCAAAAGTAACAAACACGTTTTTGCCCACTGTGGTGACCTGGTAAGTTTGCCATGAATGCTCATTTGGCTTTATCATACTGGAAACGATGTCTGCAGCCTGCGCTGGCAGAGTAGGATAACTGTTTGTGTGAAAACAAACCTGTTAACTTATAATACCTTTTATTGTCCTAATATAATATAACACGAAAGAAGAGAACTGGGGTGCATGAAGATTTGCATGAAAGGAAGAGAGAACTCTTGTTCTAGCTGGACAATAACTTTCCATGAATACTGGTAATCCTGATGCAATGGGGAATCTGTAAGACATGCTTTGCCCATTACCTAGCAACAATTTTTAGATTATTAACCCACCATACTCATTTGGCTTAGCTATCTATAGAACTACCAACCCCACCCAAACCACAGACAAAATAAATTATAAACACCAACTCCAATCAGCAGACAAGCCAAGCCATTTATGAATACCCTTATTTACCACACCTTGGCTCGGCTATACATTTAAAAATTATATAATTATGTATATATACCAGTTCAAAATATTTCATAAAATATTTGCCTTTTCTTAACCTTGCTAATATATAGTCATCACTCCATCTGCCCATGTTCCAACAAGGAGAGCCACAAAAGTTAAAAAAATTATCTTAAAGATCAAGAAGCTCAAAATCCAAATGGACATTAAAAAAAGTGTGGCCGACTATTTGTATACATAATCTGGTGGCAGTTGAGAGTCAAAGCTCTTCAACATACACATACTAATGAAATAGTAAAATTAATGACATAGGTAATCAAAATTGGCTGAGAATGGTTGGCATAAATGCGGCGGCGTCTTCATTTTGAAGAGAAAAAGATCGCCAAAAAGGCAGATTAGCAGTTGGCTAGAGGAAAGATCTGCCGCAAAGGCTATAAAGTAAGAAAGGGCTGTACGGTTTATAGCTAGATGGTGAAGTTACATTCTGACTTGGCCATTAAACTTACAAGTTTACTAAACTGGAAATTATCGTCACAGTTGGTGTATATGCTGCTAAGATTGTTAAGGTCATATCTGAGCTGGTTCTCATCCCAATCTGCACCAGTTTGAAATCTGTAAGCTATTCTTAGCTGCATCTCCAGGCAATACAATATGACATCAATAATTTACAGATTAGTACAATTAATAAGATTAGGCCTGCAGCTATGCTTGGACTAAAACAATGGCTAGAGCAATGCGATCTACTATAGCTATTTTTAACCCTCTCCATTGCACCTCACTCGCCACTTTATACCCAGCATTCATTACTAGTGTAATAATTATTTCCTCGAATGCTGTTCACCCTCCAACAGTATACACCCTCAAATATTCTTTGCCACTTTACGAGGACTGAATAAAAGCATTTAAATACAACGTGCACTCATCTCCTGCATGATTAATTCAAAGCTGAGAATGTGAGGGTATGGCGGTAAAAATAGAGAAATTCACCACCAAAAGCAGCAGCCGAAGCAACAGCACAGTTTGCTTTCCATGGTGGAAAGTCGAGAATGTTTAATCGGCGTGATGAAGATGAAGACCTGGAAGCAAAACTAATTATGACTGAGGATAACAATCCAATTTTGATGGGTCCCTGAACCCTATTTACTCTCGCTACATTCTATGCTTGGCTCGAGTTCAGCAATGACTGGAAGGAGACATTGCACACGGCTCTATGAGCCAGCGTGTGCCTAAAGCCTGGGTTTGAGATTAATTGTGTTTGCCTCATTCAGTATTCGCTTCCTTACATGCTAGAACTCGCGCTATCCATTTGGGGAAACACAGTGTTTCAAGGTAGCTCAAATTAAAAATAAACTTGCTTGCACCACATAATATCTTTTTACCTTACCTCGCTCTTTCTTGTCCTATACTTCAGCTTTGACTTTTGTCTGTGTGTCCATTTTCTTCTTTTTATCACCAACTTTTCACTTATTGTTTTCTGCTTTTGTTTTTTGCTAATTGATTTACAAAGATAAACATTGTCTAGAGAGTCTAAGTATTACCACTTCCACACACCACTTTCACCTTCATATGTTTGCACCCAGAAATAAGTTGATAAGTTAAATGCCAATCCTGATCCAGCTTTGGTCAATTAAGATGCGTTACACTATCTCCAGACTGTACCATAGGTACAAAAGGGAGAGAGAATTTACATGGACATGAATCACATTCACTTTGCGTAGGAGTAAAATATTATGCATTGGAGGCACATGATGCATGGCAAACTCCAATGCTCTGGTCACCTCAAAGTTATGCACAAATTAAGTGTCCGATAGTCACTGGGCAGTCCTCTGAGTTCTTTTGCTGGTTGTGGGAGTTACAGGTCAGTTTAGAACTTTTGCTGTCATGCTCTGAGCATGCGTAGTGCTTGCAACTTTGTAGAATGTCTGAACATTGTTGTACAAAACACTCTATTATTACTGTCTAAGTCACAATCATTGTTTCCTCTGCTGATTTTTCACCGAGATCCAGATCCTTGGTGACTTTGTGCTTATTCATTTGCTAATACTATTCCAGTTAAACCTCCCATGGTAAAAAAAACAAAAAACCCTATTGCACAAAGCATGGGTGTATCTAATCTTAAAGCCCCCCCCCCAAACATAGTAGCTATTCAACTAAAAATCTTTATTCCAGTTGGCACCGCTATTATCATTGTTGCTGCCGTAAAATAAGCTCTAGTGTCTACATCCATTCCCACTGTAAACATATGATGCGCTCAAACTATAAACCCCAAAACACCAATTGAGACCATAGCATATACCATTCCAAGATATCCAAATATTTGTTTTTTAGCTGCAAACGTTGGGATTATTTGCGAAATAATGCCAAACCCTGGTAAGATTAATATATAAACCTCCGGGTGGCCAAAAAACCAAAATAAATGTTGATATAAAATCGGATCCCCTCCTCCCGCAGGATCAAAAAAAGCGGTGTTAAAATTTCGATCGGTTAATAACATCGTAATCCCCCCAGCTAATACAGGTAAGGATAATAATAATAAAATTGCCGTCACTAAAACTGATCAAGGAACTTCTACACTACATTTGTTACAAACCCATCCAGCCTCTTTATCTATAGACTTGCTGAATACTATACAAGTACAACCCAACAACCACACACATGTACACAATCCCACACATGTACACACTCACATGCATGTGAATACACACACACATGTACAACCCACAGCCACACATGTATACCCAACACCATGTGAGGCAGTGCTTTCACGTATTATTGATTGCATGGGTACATTACCCGAAGAGATCATTTCCATGTGTGAGATGCTCTGTTGTACACTCACACAATGCTTCTGCTTCTGATTTTTTTCATACTGTCAATAACAGTTTTCAATATGTGTCAAGAATTATTTGGCATCTGACAGGAGCATATCAACTGCATGCACTTTGGCAATGATGAATGTCGAGAGTAAATTTCAAATTGATTATTGAGAAAGTCATTCTAATATTCTGTTGTCTCTGACTGCTACTGGGTGAACTATCTCTCACTCGATATAAACCTCGACAGCTCAGTGGAAGAGATTTTTTGGGTCATGTCGATTTCTTGGAACAGTCATTTTGGTCATATCTTACACATTATATAGTAAAAGGTATGCCATCATGGCAAACTAAGAGTATTGGATATACTCTGGCCTGTACTGATGGGTCTATCCTACGGGGATTGTTAGAGTTCAAGCCTAGTCAATATGTTTTTAAATTGAATTCCTCGGCATTCTTCTTGGAAGCGAACTAATGACAGTGAAACTATTTCCTTCAAGCCAAACACCAAAAAATTCATTCTAGAGTGTTTTCTGCTTGGTAAATTGCTTCAAGTCCAGTAGTTCCTGCCTTCCAGGTAGTTTCTTTCCATGAGGACTATGTTCCCCTACTGATACCACCTCGCAAACACAAAGTGTGATTTAGATATCTGTCTCTACCTTACTCGGAAAAATGCATCAAATTAGACATATTCCAGCCAGTAGCGATGATTCCATCCCTCAGAACATAAACCATGAGTGGCCCATGGTTTTGGTAGAATATATGGATGTTGATCGAAGCTGAGTGTAACTGTTTTAACCTACCAATATTGATAATAGTTTCTCCACCATCATTACAAAAATATGCATTCCACCTCCATATACAGAGAATGTGGAATTCAAAGTGGTGTTAATGCTGAGCTTACCTGTGAGTTCGCTGCTAATTTACCTCCAGATCCATTGCCAGGCAAAAATTCACTGGTTTGTCTCAGTTCATACTATTACCTCTGTAAACTAGATAGCTATCTATGTAGCTGCTCACCTTTCACAAGATCCTGCTTCTTTCCAGAAGTTGCACCACCTCTGCACTTCAACCAGTGCTTGGTCTCTACTACATGAAACACACTAGGTTCAGCCCATTCAATGATACTCCGGAAACATATTCTTGCCTAAAAAAAACAGTGAACTTCTCTCTGGCAATGGGATCTGAGAAGAACTAGCAGCAAGTTCATAGGTTAGCTAAGCACTACTAACACCACTTCGACTTCCATTCTCCATTCTTCCTCAACTGTAGCTTGCATGAACACGAAAATTATCAGCTTGTAGCAGATTTTGTGAGTTTTTCTGTCGAGTGACTTGGTCCAAATATATGGTATAATGGGTGGGCAAAGATCAGGGGTTCATTGGACATTATTAACAGAAATACATTTTTTCTAAAATTATGCTGGGAAGAGAATTAGCTATTGCTAGACCTGGCTGAGGGTATAATTATAATTATATGACGTAATAATGCAAGTCCAACTTTATGACATTGTTGAAGTGGACAAGATAAATGGTAGACTTATTAAAAGGTGTGACATGGTAATGGTATGATGGGCGTAGTTTTGTTGGTCTTTTAGGTTCAAATTTGCTTCCTATGGGCCTCAATAGTTTTTATGAGACATTTGTAATAAATAGAAGCAAAAAACCAACAACAAACCAACAAATAAAAAGGTATAAACAAAGGCATTTTTAACAAAAAAACCTCTATTGGTTTTCAAAATAGACAGAAAACATAACTCTATCATGTGTGGCAATTATATACGACCCACTAAAATCATGTATATATACTGTACAAAATGAGTGGTGGACATGGTTTTAAATTGTAAGGATTCAGCTCTTGTTGATCTAGCTATATACATGGTACAAGTCAAGCCTGTTTGTTTTTGTACATAGTGTTTGGTCATGCACTTAACATTACCTATATGTAGCACTACTCAGTTATTGGGAAGTGTGATAGTACTGCCTACATTGGTACACCTGTATTTCAAAATGACCAACAGAAAACCCACTAATAAGCCTAAGGTTCTATCTCAGGTACTAATCACGCTTCTCAGCTGTAAATGGTGATTGGAACTGATATTAGCTCCAATAAGACTTCCTGCAAACCTCGAATCTTTTGACCATAAAACCCTAGAAAGTTGAAAAAGACTTTGAAACATTCATTTCCAATTTCAATGTTTCCATCTCTTCTAATACCAGAAGACTCCCAATCTTAAAAATGCACGTCCATAATTCACGGTTACTCAATTGCGTTAAAACAATGTGCATAGTTGTAGTTGTCAATGATGCTCTCAAGCCTGCTTACATGCTGTTTTATCATCAGAATTGGGTTATGATGGTCTTTCTCATGTCTGAGGCCATGCTATTCTGTGTGGCTGAACGAGAACTGATCAGTCAGGTTGATAAACTGATAAATGATCTTACGAACAAAAAGTGAAGTAAAACAATGGCAAAAGTTGAATATCGGTATGCATGAGTTTTTGGGGTTATGTGAAGACGAGCATCTAAGTCCAGGGGGTGGAGTCTCGGTGTAGCCAATGCCCTACTTTTGGTTTCTAACAGTAGTTTACCTTTAGGCAGGCATAAAGAAAGGCTGGCTGCATAAGTCCCTCACTGCTGTTGGTAAGTGTTCTCCACCTAGCCAGCTACAACAAATCCCCATCACACCCTCTGAACAACTGAGCACCTTATAACCTCAGACTAAGTTGCAGCAGAAGAGGAAGTAATGGATATTTCTCATGCAAGGCATACTGCTATGTGGATATAACCTATTGCTCACCAAAGCCATCCCAGCTAATGTTAAACAGTGATGCTAAATTTCCACCCTTTCACTTTCTAGCTGGTGCTCAGGACAAGTAAAGTGTATGGAGAAAACCGAGAAGAAAAATCCAGAATGAATCCCATATGTGGCTGAATGCCAGCATTGGCACCGGGAAATTCTCATCAATGGGTACTCCAGGGTCTCCATATAATCTACTGGGGCATGCATCCTTGTGTTTGAACTTCACAGTACCCATTATCACTTGAGATATATGCAGATGCCATCAGCAATAAAAATTATGGAGATTAAAATCTGTTTTCGGTTATTTCTGGACTTCTCCTCTGCAAACTCTTGCCGAGTCCTTGAGGAAGACTGTAACTAATCACGGCTGAATCTAATAACAAAAGAAAAGGCATGAAATGTATTCAATTGGAGTAGTGTAGACAATTCTAGGTATAATGTTCAAATGTAAGACAACTAGAAAGAAAAGATATTTAACACAAAAAACCCGATTATAAACAAGAACCAAACAAACAAGTCTGTTGCTAAAAAAACAGGATTCATGAGATCACCATCGGTTATAAGTTTGCAGTATGTCAATTTAAAACACAATCAAAGCTCATTTTACAGAAAAAAATTAAAAAATTACGGATTAGCTACTAGCTAAATATAATCTAGGTAGTAAGTCCAGAAATTATATCAGACAGTTTAAAAAGATGGCCATATGATCTGCCACTTTAGTCATTCAAAGGAAATGCAATCATTTTATCACTGGTCTTCATGAATTCATCTTCTCTGCTGCTAGTGTCATAGACTTGCTCGTATCCTCTCATTCCCTCCACGCTTTGCACATCAAGGTTTCTGTTTCCCCATAAATCACTTCTCCTTCTGATCAGCATCTGCAACCACTGGTTCCGTGAACATTTCAAGTAGATATGGTAAAACATAATTCCGATAAATGTGATGAAAGCAACTGAAATTGCAGTTTGGTTGACTCTTTTTATCCACAGGTGTTGAGTCTCAACAGCATGTGTGATTCCGTCATACTGGTAAAAACTACTGCAATGTTGAAAATCAATGAAGACTCGATAACATTCAGAAATTGTTCCTTATAAACACCATTTAGTATAACCATTACAAATAACAAAATCAGACAAACTATAACAGCGACATAGAAAAACAGATTAAATTCAGTAAACTTTACTTGAGCTATTAGAATCAGTACCCTGGATAGTAGAAGTAAACCAGGCCAGAACCGTGCATTGTCTTTGAATGGGCCAGTGTAGACATCAAAGAATGGCTTGAGTTTATCGATGAAAGAGAAACATTTGCAGTAGTTTGATAAAGAGAAGATGTATTTTATGCACAGCAAAGACAGAGTCAGTGGAAGAGTAACTACGATAAACAGAACTGCGATTACAACCAAAATCATGATTGTGTGATTGAAAATCAAAATATGCAATATTTCCATCCAAATACCATTTTCTTTCAAAGGTAATTGACCCAGTCACATTATTGTACACACGAAGGTCATTATAGTTGAAGGAACCTATGGAAACCTTCAGCATTTTATAGTAGGAGAGGAGGATCAAAGTGGCGAGAACTTTTACTGCATTGTTACCCACAAGGCGGGTGACTCGGACATATTTATTGCTGAGAATGATGATGGCAAGTGCTATCAACCACAGGTAAACTGGAAAGGCACTCAGAAGCATAGTCCTTCCTAATGCTCCCATTCCTCTGTAGAAACATGAAGACATTCCAAGATCTAGGTTAAACCAAGCGAGAAAGATTCGTAGTAATGGAGTTAGTACTGGAATTGGATACTCGTCTATTATGTGGATGTAATTGTCCTGCATTACATTTGCATAGAATATAAGGCCATTTAGAGTTCCCATTGTAACTGTGAGATCTAAGACACTGATGACCAGAATTAAGAGAAGACCAGCTAAAGCAAACGGGATTATCAGAAACAATGACATGTTGGAACAGTCCTCACTGCACTCTGAATTTCCTAGCATCTGACTCCATCCTTTGTGACAGGATCCACACATGATGCCTGTGCGGTGATACTGACATTGCAAATCTTGTAAGAGAATATTATCAGCAGAAACTGGGATTTCCTTGAATTTTGATGTGCAATAATTTATGGGACAATATTTAATGCTTAAATAGCTGGTGATATTTTAAAACTTCCGAGTTCCAATCCATGCGAGCGTATTCTTGGTTAGTGTGGTATTCCTTTGTTCAGATTTCAAAGTACACTTTTTGATGTAGTAAAAGAATTTACTATAACACTGGCAAATGTAACCAGGTCTTCCAATACTCTTTTCCTGTTGCATTGTGAAACCAATGGGACAACCTGTGAAGTTTATAAAAACAGTTGCTCTTTGAAAATACCTCGCATTTTCATTGACACTGTAGTCACTTCCGACTCCTAGGTATAAAACCACGGCAATTTTTGAAATTTCAAGTGTAGGAGATATCATGGTGTAGCTCACGTCTTCTCCTTTCAAATTGGTAACCTGTTTTGTCAAATCTGAATCGTATAACACCAAGCTCTCATTGTGATATGCATGAACTATTCCAGGCACTGAGCCATTAAGTTGGCCTACCACTCTGACTTTGACTTTTATGATTTGTCCAGGTTGGACAAGTTTGTTAGTGAACTTTCCACATTTGTATCCATCATCATCTACAAAGCACACCTGTTGTGGGTTAGAAGACACAGAAGAAAGATCCCTTATAGTATTCTTGGGAATATTCAGATGATTTTTAAAGAAGTTGTTTTTGTGATTCACAGAGAAGAGGTAGCAATAATCAATTGAGCCTCCATATAAATTACTCCCTGCTGTTGTTGCATCGTTATCTTGCACTGTTATGTTTATTGTATGCAACAAGCTGTAATTGGCAGTAATATCATGTAAAAACTGGTAAAAACACATTGGCTTGTTTGTAAGGTAGTTAGATATGTAGTATCATCCACACACAATATTCCATTTAGCGACCTTTAGTTAGATATGTAATATCATCCACACACAATATTCCATTTAGCGATCTTACCTAATTGACGACCCTTACCTTGCCTCAGTTATTGCTATCATCATATGACTTGCACACTGATTATTGGTCCAGTTCAATCTTGTTCTATGACGGCGCATAGCGCTTCTCTATGATAGCAATAACCGATTAGCTGGAGTAGCTAGCTCAGTACACCTCACCAGCAGAGCAGCTGGCTGGAGGGAAGCTAGTTTCTGAGGCGATTCCATTCAACGCCCACCCCACATGGCAGTCAGATGTCCCAAAGCCGACTGCCCCTACTCCATTCCGGAGGGAACCGACCCTGCCGTGATAGTAGCACTGCTAGATGCCCATGTCAAGATCGACCACAACCAGGCTGGCTCAATGAAGCCAAAGCCCGTCGACCGCCCGCTGATTGCAGCGGGGGAGACATCTGAAGGGTGGCAGTATTTCAAGGCCAGATGGAGGACATACTCCAGGGCATCCAAACTCACCGGAACCGACATAGGCATCCAACTACTGGAGTGTCTGGAACCGAACCTGCGACGTGACCTCACCAGAACCACCAAGGGCCCAACGCCCATTGAGGAGAGACCGGAAGCCGAGCTCCTGGCAGCCATCAAAGCCATGGCTGTGGTAGAGGACAATTACATGGTCGCCACATTCGCATTCGCCCGCACAACGCAAGACAGAGGCGAGTCGTTCAGGTCCTTCGCATCGCGATTGAGGGGCGTGGCAGAGACGTGCGAGTTCCACGAACGGTGCACCAATTGCGGCCACACAGTCGACCACAGTGAGAGCAGGGTGTCGGACCAGCTGTGCATCGGCATGGCTGATCCCGACATCCAAGAGGACCTCATGGAGGAGGCCACCAAACGGATGACCGTCGAACAGACCCTGCGCTTTGTCGAGAAGAAAGCCACAGGGAAACGGGCCGCCATTGCGCTGAAGGCACCCACAACTCCATCCGCCAATGCCCTGGACGAGGGGGCTGACCGGGAGGAGGCGGTGAATAGCGGGTACAAACGGCAACAGCAACAGCGCCCACAGAACCACAGCGTACCAATACCCTTGACCAACAGACCCCAAGCTACCCCGCCCAAAACCACGGACAAGGGGACATGCAACTTCTGCGGCCGACAAGGGCACGGCACCTCACCCAGGACGGCCATCAGGAAGGCACAGTGCCCAGCATATGGCAAGACATGCCAGTCATGCGGCCGCCCCAACCACTTCTCAAAACTGTGCTGGCAGACCATGGAGCTGGGGAACTCAATAAACGAAACGGTCCATGATATGACAGAGGGCGCACTGCACCACCAGACATGGAATCAGACATCTGGGTCATGGACCCAGCGCCGATCGCCACCACAGCCAACCCTGACGGTCGCAATCACCACGAACCGAGCCGACTACCGAGCACACGGCCATACCCTCAGGAAGGAGGGCTCCAACCAATCCGCAACAGCACTGGCGGATACGGGATGCCAGAGCTGTCTGGCTGGCCCCCGACTCATGAGAAGCCTTGGTCTGGAAAAGAGAGACCTGATACCGGCATCACTCACAATGAGATCGGCGAGTGGCAACCAACTCCCCATCATCGGAGCGGCGCTGACGAGGATCAGACTGACCCAGTCGGGCAGGGAGACACGGCAGATGGTATACATCAGCCCTATAGCAACCAAACTGTACCTGAGCCTGTCGACCTGCACCGACCTGGGGTTGATCCGGAACGACTTTCCACGGGGCCAATCAACCGCATCCATCCAGGACAAGCAGGCCAAGGGAGCAACCAAACCCAGTTTGCCTGCAGAGCCCCCCAAATGCAGTCAGCCTGAGCTCAAACCAGCCACAGCCAGACCGTGCCATTGCCCAGACAGGGCACCACCTCCACAGCGGCCAACCACACTGCCATACCCCGCCACGGAGGAGAACCGAGAGAAGTTGGAGAAGTACCTACTCGAGATGTATTCGTCCAGCACTTTCAACATCTGCGAACACCAGACTTTGCCGATGATGTCTGGCCCACCTCTCGCCCTCAACATAGACCCAACAGCCACCCCAAAACCCTGCCACACCCCGATCCCGATACCGATCCACTGGCAGGAGGAGGTGAAGAGGGGACTGGACAGGGACATCCGCCTCGGTGTGATTGAGAAGGTCCCCCTGGGCACACCCGTCACTTGGTGCCACCGAATGGTGATATGCACCAAGAAGAACGGGTCGCTCAGGAGGACCATAGACTTCCAACCCCTGAACAAACATGCCACGCGAGAGACGCACCACTGTCCGTCCCCCTTCCACCAGGCCAGAGCCATTCCACGCGGAACCAAAAAGACCATTTTCGACGCGTGGAATGGCTACCACTCCGTAGCACTGAGGGAAGAAGATAGACACTTCACCACATTCATAACTCCGTGGGGGAGATACCGATATATGACGGCACCACAGGGCTACATCGCCTCCGGTGACGCTTATACATCCCGCTACGACGCCCTCGTCGCCCACGTGATGTCGAAGACCAAGTGTGTAGACGACGCGCTCCTCTGGTCTTCAGACATCACGGAGGCATTCCATCAGGCAACCGAGTGGCTCGACATTTGCGCACGGAACGGCATCACCCTCAACCCGGCCAAGTTTCTCTTCGCCAAGGACAAGGTCGAATTCGCCGGATTCACCGTGACACCCACCGAGGTCCGCCCAGCAGACAAATTCACGGCGGCCATCAGAGACTTCCCAACCCCAACGAGCATCACCGATGTGAGGGCATGGTTCGGTCTGGTAAATCAAGTCTCATACTCTTTTGCCATGACCGCAGCCATGCTCCCCTTCCGTGAGCTGTTGAAACCATCCACCCCGTTCGAATGGACAGACAAGCTGTCAGACGCCCTCACTACATCAAAGGATCACATATGCAGCAGCATCCGAGCAGGCGTCGAAATATTCGACAAGGGGCGACCCACATGCCTTGCAACAGACTGGAGCAAGAACGGGATCGGCTTCTGGCTAACGCAAAAACACTGCAAGTGCCAGTCGTCCGACCCATTCTGCTGCCGGGAGGGATGGCGAGTGACACTAGTGGGGTCCCGATTCACCCACGCGGCCGAATCACGGTACGCACCAGTGGAGGGCGAGGCACTGGCGGTGGCAGATGCCCTCGACCGAACACGGCACTTCGTCCTCGGGTGCAGCGATCTAGTCGTAGCAGTGGATCACAAGCCACTGCTCAGACTATTCGGCGATCGCTGCCTCGAGGACATCCCGAACCCTCGCCTCAGGAATCTGAAGGAGCGAACACTACGCTACCGATTCAGGATGGCCTACATCCCGGGCACACGCAACCAGACCAGCGATGCCCTGTCTCGCCATCCATCCGGGCCGAGATCACCGGTTAGACTACACCTCCAGGACGACGTCCAGTCACCAAGCAGCAACTGCCATGGCGGGCCCAGCACCCCACCCAACACTGTGCACTGCTCGACCTGCACGCTTCAAGAGGGAGATGGTCTCCCCATCGCGTTGTGCAGCGCCCTCTCAGCAACACCGATTGGCTGGGAGCAGTTGCAAATCGCCACAACAGAAGACCCAACGATGCAGGACCTCATGGCAGCAATCGAGGAAGGGCCACCAAGCGCCAAAGACCTACTCCCGCCAAGCATCCAAGCATACTTCAACATCCTAGGCGACCTAACCATCATTGACGACGTGGTGTGTTACGGGGACCGAATCGTCATCCCCCAATCACTCAGACAACAGTGC
Source organism: Cladorhizidae sp. MBARI D1340-BT2 (assembly GCA_028752905.1). Classification (NCBI taxonomy): domain Eukaryota; kingdom Metazoa; phylum Porifera; class Demospongiae; order Poecilosclerida; family Cladorhizidae; species Cladorhizidae sp. MBARI D1340-BT2. Next base: position 36,804,465 of record JAQNBH010000004.1, on the reverse strand, counting down.
CTGCAAGCCCTCCACGCTGCACACCAGGGCACGAGTGGGATGATGGCCCGAGCAGCATCGTCTATGTATTGGCCAGGCATGACGTCGGACATCAATACGACCCGCGCCCACTGCACAGAATGCAACGGGAACGCCCCATCCCAACCTCACCTGCCCCCAACGACTCCCGAGGTACCTGACCGCCCGTTCGGTTCAATATGTGCCGACTACTTCCACCACGCCGGATCCTGCTATCTGGTGGTGGTGGACCGATTCTCGGGCTGGCCCATAGTCGCCCCAGCCACCGGGGGAGCAGCAGGTCTGACTGCCGTACTAAGAGAGACATTCGCCTCCTTCGGCATACCCGATACCATCACCACAGATGGCGGGCCGGAATTCACTGCCCACTTAACAGCAGAATTCCTAACCGACTGGGGGGTGCAACACAGGCTGTGCTCAGCATACCACCCACACTCAAACAACAGGGCCGAGACCGCTGTCAAGACGATGAAACGCCTGATAACCGGCAACACTGGCCCAGGAGGGACCCTCAAGTCCTCCTTCTTCAAGGCCCTGCTGACATACCGCAACGCCCCAAGTCCAGACACCAAGATGTCACCGGCGATGTGTGTCCTTGGCCGACCCACAAGAGACCTGCTACCCATTCTACCACACAAACTTCAAGTACCCCAGGATGACCCCTCGGAAAAGCAACGCCAAGCTGCGATGAGGAAGCGACAGTCCTTGGCACACGGAAGGTGGACAGAACATACTGGAGGCCTCTCACCACTCCGGTGTGGGGACCGGGTCCATGTCCAAAACCAGCACGGCCACCACCCAGGCAAATGGGACCACACCGGTGTGGTAACAGAAGTGCTCCAGTACCACCAATACACCGTCAGGATGGATGGCAACGGCCGGCTGACTACCCGCAACCGCCGCCACCTGAGAAGAAACAGCACCCCACAACTGTCACCCGATGACGCACTCCGGACCCGCCTAGCTGGCATACCGCCACGGCAAAACCAACCAGTGGCTACCACGCCACCACCACCACCACCACCCACACCACCGACGCCGCCAGCACCAGTGACTCTGCCGCCGCCGGCATCTCGCCAACCTACCACACCTGGCACACCACAGGCACCACCCCCGGCTCAACACCAGGCTCCGAATAAACTGCAATTCTCGCCCCCACCTTCACAGGCAGGGGGAAGATCGTACGCCTCGATTGCTGGGACACCGCCAACCCTCCAACTCCCACCACCCAAGCCCCACGACAGCCCAACGATAGGACCCATGGCACCATGGAACAGACCACCCATCCAACCGCCGCCACTTCGCCGGAGCACCAGGATCAAGGTCCCGGTAGACAGATACGGACAATGATGGACGATGATACCACAGAATTTTCAGTTCCCCTACAGTGAACTTGGGGGGAGATAGTTAGATATGTAGTATCATCCACACACAATATTCCATTTAGCGACCTTTAGTTAGATATGTAATATCATCCACACACAATATTCCATTTAGCGATCTTACCTAATTGACGACCCTTACCTTGCCTCAGTTATTGCTATCATCATATGACTTGCACACTGATTATTGGTCCAGTTCAATCTTGTTCTATGACGGCGCATAGCGCTTCTCTATAAGGCATTTAGAATTCACCATTATTCCTCCACCTACAGTTTTGGCACTATTGTCAGTGATAGTAAGATTTGTGTAAAGGGCAAGATACAGTAACGATTCTGAACAGAGCCTGATACCTGCACCACTCAAAGCAATATTTTCAGAGATCACCGAAGACCCATAAAAGAGAAGTATGGAGCCAATTGCAAGTATTGCAGTACAATTATTGGATGTTACACGAATCCCATCCATTCTCAAGTAAGGGACTGACTTGGCCAGAATGACAGTACTCTCAGACTCAAGATGTTCACTTGCTTCTCCTGAAGTATGGCTTGAAAAGTTGCAACTTTTAACATAGAGATTAACTCGAAAGAAAGCACGTTGGTGTGGTCTGTCTTGTGATTCAATGTATCTTTTGTAATGAATGGCTAATCCACCACTTCCATGTATGCCTATTTCATTTCCAAGAAATTTTGAGTCAACGATTTTAGCATCATAGGTTTTTTGAAAGAAATGTGATTCCTCCCACTGTATAAATATTCCACCACCACTCTTGAGAGCATAATTCTTCCTGAAAGTACAATTGGAGATGTTGAAAGCTGTTATAACTGACAGTGAAGGAAGTTGGTAATAGTTAAGTGTACCAGATGCAGTAGAAGGAAAAAATTCAAAAGATATGTATAGACCTCCTCCAATTAATGCTCTACCTTTCTCAAAAGTGACATTGTGCATGCTTACTGTAGGTTGTTCAGAAGCATCTTTCCTTTTTATAAACAGTAGTAGCAAGTTACCACCTGTACATCCATAGTTGTTGTGAAAATATGAGTTCCGAATGTAAACTTCCAGTTTGACTGCATTAATAAACAGTGCCAATCCTGAAGAGTACAGAATTTTATTGTGGTTTAAACAAGATAAACTTTCACTATAACCACTAAAAGCAAATGATGACATCTCAATGGTTAGAACTGTTTTGGTTTCCTGTTTTTCAAAGTTGTATGCGATCATGTTTCCACCCTGAATATCTTTTTCATGCGAAAGAGCATCGCTCACGTGAACATACTTTATATCTACAATTCCAACACAACATCCATAATGTATAGTCCTGTAGTAGCATTGCTTATACTCACATCCATAATTTTCAGGTTTTCGCCGTATAAGAATGCTAAGGTGGACAGTATGTTTGTATTTTGAGGTGCGGCATCTCGTGCGGTCGTCAGGGTACTGCAGTACTTAAAGAGCAGTCCAATGACTGAAAGATTTGTGATATTTCGAAACACAATACCACCATGGTTGCTACAATATATATTCACTTTGGAAGTAGGAACTGATTTTGTTAGAGTGATGGTGTTCAAGTTGGTAAATAACCATTGGAAACTTAGTTCATGAACTCCTCTAAGAAATATAACCACAGTACCTGACTTGATCAGTTTTTCAGACTCATTTTGAGAAAAGTTGCTTAGTTGGAATGTACCTTTGCAAAATCCAGGAATCGAGTGATCACCATCTTCAAGATTATCATGTTCTGTACTCACTGTAATGTTCTCTGGTAAGACACAGAGAGTTGTCTGTTTCAAGGTGTATCCAGACCAGCTCAAAATAGAAAGTGTCACTAGCAAAAGGTTCAACAGAAAATCTTTGTTCATTATGCTAATATGATTGACGTCTGTTACTCTCCACATAAATTTAAAGTGGCTATTTTATAGGCAGTGATGCATTTTTGCTATCTACTATTTTGGGAGACCTGCCTGTATATATATAAACGTTGATAGTGAAAGAAATCAAACACTGTACTATTGTAAATGCTGTTCTCATGAATAACAAAATTACACAACTGGAATACTGAGCTTCATCATCATAAGGTAATTCTATTCTTCTAATACTGTATTTTGTATAGCTATATATATACTTGCACAATCATCAACTTGTAATATGCATGCCGCTTTGGAATAAAATTTGCATTACTAAATATAAAATGATCTTGATTTTAATTTTTTTGCAAACATGTCTGATGTTGGCTAGCCACATAGGAGGTCATTTTCTAGTCTCTTCCCTCCTCACCTTGGTGACTACTTCAAATTGCAAGGAAATGTTGCCAGTTACCCTGTCTTATTCACCTTGCACACTGGTCATTTTTCTAGCTCTGTTATAGATGCTCTTGATCGTGTGAACCATAGTGAAGATATCTATCTGTGAGTTAATTTCCTGTGTACAGTGAAGTCTAGCATGGTGTCCTCTCTTCTCCTATGCAGACCTCCATCACCAATTACTTGATTGTAGACAGTGATCTGATGGCAAAGGAATTCTTCTTCTGTCACTCTCTTTACAATTCAGAATATATCATCACCATTATCTATTCTGTAGGACAGGATTTGTTAGTGGTTATTCTAAAACCAGTAGCTACTAAAAAAATACCATGCATAAATTGGCCATTATAACAGAGATAGGAGAGTGCCAAGTGGCTTTTTCCCCATTGGTAGAAATTCCTTCTGTAGCTGAATAAGGCTGACTTTCAGGCAAGGATCCTGTCTGCTAGAAATACAGCTTTTCCCTGTTTCTCACCTACCCAAACAAATCATGCTTTACCTCAAATGATTCATCTGTGTTAGATCCAACATCTAATCTCAAAAAAGACATATTTCTCATGCCCTTCTGGTCATAAGGAGATATTACTCATTCTATTATTCCTGTTAAAAACTGGTCACTGTGTTTGCTTGTTAATTCTGTGAATCCTCTCCACTGCACTGCAAAGCACTTTAACCCTACCTTGTTAAAAAATACTTTCTCCAGTTATCTACTAATTGATTGACTTAGTGCTCCCAGATGTAACATTCCGCTATGAGATTGAGGAAGGTGGATTGACGGATGAGTGAGGAGATTAATTAATGAACGAATTATTGGATGGATGTATGGGTGAATGAGTGGATGGGTGGATACGGGTGGGTGGGCAGTGAGGGTGGGTAGGCAGGCAGGTGGGTAGGTGGTCAGGCGAGTAGGCAGGCACAGTTGGATGGACAGACAGAGAGACAGGCAGATGGATGGATCTATGGATGGTGATAACGACTGATGGATGGATGTGTGGAATAAAGATCCTTGAAGTGGAATTCAATATTTTTTAGCAATTCCAGGCCCAAAGGAAGTGATGTAATACAAAGACCTATATATGCACCAACTGCACAAAAACTACTATAGCCTAACTCGCTCCATGGAAGTGGTAAGGTTCTAAATTATTGTGGCAAAAAGCAAGGTTCCCATGCTTAATTATTATTTGGCAACAACGCATATCCTTTCATAATAAATAATAACTTTGGGATTTCATGGTTGCACTATATACTGTTTAGTTTTTATTAGATGTTTATCTGGAGTAGGAGTGACGTTGCTGTGAGCAGAGAACTTGGTGCTAAATGATGGGTGAGGCTCTCCATGGAACCACATAACCAAGAAAAGTTATGAAATAGTTCTATATACTACAAATGGCAAATCAACAATCATATCAGTGATCATAATACCAACAAATATAACAATCATTATTATTATTCTCAGTGTGTAGCTACATCTGTTTTGGTTGGATCATTCCTAACAAGAATAGAGATTTGAAATTCTTCAAGATTTACTTGGCCTTTTCTTCTACACAGGCTTTGCTTGCTAGATCCCAGTTTGTTGTGGTTAGTAGTGGATCTTCTGCAGTCAAACAGGTTCTTTCAGGTGTTTCTTGAGGTTCAGTTTTAGGACCACTGAATTTCTTAATATACATACCAGGCTGACACAGGATGGAGTTCTGTTTGTCCTTTATACTTGTTAAATCCTTTTGCATGGAGAGGTTAAATGTATTAGTGATTACCTTGTAATTCAACACAATATTAATGCTGTGAGTGACTTTTTGTTGAAGTTCATGAGTTTTAACATTGCAATTATGATGATCTCTCATAGGAAATTCTACCTCTGCCTGAGCACTGTTATACTGAATTTATATGGTGCAGCCATTGAGAGGGTGTGTGCTATAAATACTTAGGGATCCAGTTGGAAATTTCATATTGACTAAGCATGCTACCAAACAGACTGGATTCATCAATAGCAAGTTCTACACCTTTCAAGTAAAATAACTTAGCTTCAGATATATATCTCCTATACACGGCCTATTTAGGAATGTGCTATATATTCAAGTCTGCCACCCTCACGATGTCTATCTGATGCAAGTTATTTAGAAAAATTTCAGAGGTTTGCTCTGAGGCTGGCTGCCAGGAGATGAGATGACAGTTACAACAACCTGTTACTGTGGCCTGGGCTACCAACTCTGGCTTCCACAAAAAAAAGCTTAATTAAAGTTATGCTACTTTGCAAAAACTATCAGTGGTGCTTTCCACTTTACACATGCCCCACTCCAGTCAAGGATTATGGATCTTAGGTTAAGAAGTTACTGTGCTTCAGTGCTGACATTCCAATATGTCCAAACCGTGTCATACTAATTTTTTCTTCCCAAATGTTATTTCACTGTGGAACTCGTTGTCAGATGATGCAAGATAGTAGCTTGGTTCCAAATATTGCTTAACATATCATTATCTCACTGTACTTTTTTGTTCATTGTTATATCCATTTACTGTGGCACCACATTAGCACTTATGCTACTGATGTCTCCTTGTGTGTACGTATATACAATATATATATTATGTATATTTAAAAAATTCATACACTAGTTGCTGGCATTGATATTTCATCACTTCTTTGGTCCTAGCCTAGACTGGTGCAGCTGCTATTGATACAAAAGCTGTTGTTTGTAGCTATAGGTAGTGAGTGCTATAGGTAGTACTCTTTTGAGTTTCCGAGTAATGTAAGTTTATAATAACGAAAGTAGTAGTTGTAGATTTTATAAGCTTTAGTAGTTTACTTGGGGTGCTTCGCAGACATTTGTGATCACCCAAGTTGTAGATCTTAGATAGATAATAAACAATGCACGAAACCATTAGAAGAGTAGATAAGTGAATTGCATTATACAAGTTTCATTTTTGATTTCTATAATAACAAAGTTCAGCTTGAGTATATAGGGGACTTGGGATTTTTAAAATATGTTTCAGTGTGTAGGGAGATTTATCATGAGTATATAATTATATAGATACTAGATACTATTCCTTCCACTTTTATAAAATAAAACTAAATAATTTAAGAATCAAATAAATATATATCAAATGAAACAGCAAAATTTAAATAAAAAATAAAACATCTACCGAGATTTTATAACATTCACATGTGCAAAATTGTAAGCTCAAGTTCCCTCGATGACTACCCCTCCCCCCCAAAAACACTTTTTTTTCCTCAACAACTTCATAGAAGAGTTGGCAATTCCCACTTTCACACCTACAAAGAATTTCATGGAGTAATTAACAGTTGAAATACAACTGCTAGTATATTAGACTTCAATGAGTATTCTGCAGTGTGCTACGATTTCCATCACTCATCAGAGTAACCATCTGCAGTTGCTACTATCTCAACTTGAGCTCTCACTTGCCGATACTGATATTGTTCTATGGTCTCTCCTCTCTCTTGTATATTCAAATCATTGCTATAATTGTCGATATTACTCACAGTTTGCTCAATTCAGCATATTTTTCCTGCTCCATGCAGTGTTTTGAAAGGCCCTGCTTCCAATTTCACCTAGTTGTAATTTCAGACAACATTTATTTTCATAATACCTGTATGATTCACCCACGTTTTTGTTTAAAATTAGACCTCTAGATAGTTCAAGACAGCTGAAAATCTCAGCATAGATGACTTTCATGCAAGTAAAAATGTAAAAGGGTAAGATGATCTAGTAGGCTACTTTATTGCTAATCATGCATCATTGAAGCAGAGGAAGATTGCATGCAATGTTGCAATGCAGTACCAAGGCAAGTTTTTTTTGACAGGCATCCAAGTCAGTCACAAACACTACAGGAACAGCCTCAACAGAGGTTTCCAAGGAGTTGATCAACTCACAAAAACAGACGTGATACAAAATTGCAGGACCAATGAAATAAAGTGTGTAACTTTTGCACTGGAATATTTCCACAGTGTTGCTCTAAAAATTATGACAGAATAACCAAGCCTAAAAAACAGAGTACCTTATCTGCAAGGTGAGGCATATTTAGGAATGCCAAAATTGAAGCATCTCCCTCAGTTGTGGAACCAGGCAAGCTTCCCAGTTTAATCCTGTGAGGAATCATGAAACTTTTTTACACTCATTTCTCTCTGTTGGATTCCACACCAGCTTGAAAACACTCTCACAATGGAGTGGGATATGTCATGTTATTGAATAAGGGAAATCTTGTGGGTTTATTCACCATTCTGTTCACTTAGGTATTGATGGTCCCTTGTTCGGTCCTAGATGGAATTAATTTTCAATTTCCCAACCCCCCTATTCCTTTCCTCCCCCCCCCATCCTCAATTCGGAATCATCCCTTAAAAAAAAAATGTCCTACTAACACCACAATATTTATATATAGGACAGTAGACAGATTATGTATTGTTTGAGGCCACTGATTCCATAACACCAGCTTGAAAGTAGTCCCATAGCAGTGTGTGTGTTTTCAGCTAGTTCATTTCAACAAGGATGTTATGTATATTAGATGACCCATGTAGGTTTAAAAAAGTGTTTGCCAGCAGCAGTGTATGTTACACCCATGTACATCAGATGTATTGACCCTAGAATAATGTGGAATACTCATTGAAGTGCTAATACATAGCATGACATTTTTGCATCGATTATAGAGCAAGTCATTGTTGATGCAATAAAGAGCTCATGGTCAATTTACTACATGCAGCTTAAATGCCTCTGATAATAATGTATTAAACCCATGCACCAATCTATCATTTTTTTCACGGATTACTGAAATTAATACTTCAAGGTGATAATTATAAGTCTGCATTTTGATACAGACATACACTAGAAGACAAGCGCACACAATCAAGAAAGCTTGATGAGAGCTCCATTAGGTTGTTATTAAAACCAAAGCTGCCAATGCACACTTTCAATGTGTATTTTTTTGCATTTGAACTGCAACAGCATTTGTTTAGATATAGGAAATGTGACAAGATTCCCTTATGTAAGCAGGACTGTTTATGAAAGATAATTCACTGACTATAAAATAAAAGGTCAAAAACATATTGCATATAACAATGAACGAGGCTGTTCTATTAGAAGTTTTCCTAGCGATACTTTCTATTTTGAGCTGGTCTGGATACACTTTGAAGCAGACAACTCTATGTATCTTACCGGACAACATTTTGGAGAGTACAGAAAATGATGATGGTTATCACTCCATTCCTGAATATTGCGAAGATGCCTTCAAATTGAGCAACTTTTCTCAAATTGAGTCTGAACAACTTATCAAGTCAGATACTGAGGTCATATTTCTTAATGGAATCTACAAACTAAATTTCCAGTGGGGATTTACTAACTTGAACAGCATCACTCTAACAAGGGCTGATCCCACTTCCAGTGTGCACATACATTGCAGTAACTCTGGCAGTATGGTGTTTCTAAATATCACAAATCTTGCAGTTTTAGGACTCGTCTTTAATCACTGCAGTGCCATGATGACTGTACGAGATGCAGCACCGAACATCACTGACAACATACGTTGCACTTTAGCATTCTTAAATGGTAAAAATCTGAAAATTATGGATGTGAGTATAAGCAATGCTACTACAGGACTGTACATTTTGGATGTTGCTGGAATTGTAGATATAAAGTATGTTCATGTGAGCAATGCTCTTTCGCATGAAAAAGATATCCAGGGTGGAAACACGATCGCATACAACTTTGAAAAACAGGAAACCAAAACAGTTCTAACCATAGAGATGTCATCCTTTGCTTTTAGTGGTCATAATGAAAGTTTATCTTGCTTAAACCACAACAGAATTCCGTACTCATCAGGATTAGCACTGCTTCTCAATGCAACCAAACTGAAAGTTTACATTCGGCACTCACATTTTCACAACAACCATGGGTGCAAAGGTGGTAACTTGCTACTACTATTGAGCAGTAGAACAGAAACTTCTGAACAACCAGCAGTAATCTTGCGCAATATCACTTTTGAGAAAGGTGGAGCATTAATTGGAGGAGGTCTATATATATCTTTTGCGAGATCATTTTCTAAAACTTCTGGCACACTTGATTACTTCCGACGACCATCAATTCCAGTTACAACAATCATTGACATCTCCAATTGCACTTTCAGGAACAACTATGCTCTTATGGCTGGTGGTGGAATATACTTGCAATGGGAAGAATCTCTTGGCTATCCAAACATATATGATGCTAATATCACAGATACGAACTTTGTTGGAAATGAAATAGGCAACAATGGAAGAGGTGGCTTGGCAATTCACTACAAGACTTATGAAGATTCACAAGACAGACCACACCAACTTGCTAGGTTTCGAGTCAACCTTTATATTAAAAGTTGCAATTTTTCAAAGCATTCATCAGGAAAAAGTACTGAAACTGAGAACAGTGTCATCCTGGCTAAGTCGGTCCCTTACTTGATAATGGATGGGATTCGTGTAACATCCAATAATTGTACTGCAATACTTGCAATTGGCTCCATACTTCTCTTTTATGGGTCTTCGGTGATCTCTGAAAATATTGCTTTGAGTGGTGCAGGTATCAGGCTCCGTTCAGAATCGTTACTGTATCTTGCCCCTTACACAAATCTTGCTATCACTGATAATACTGCTAAAACCACAGGTGGAGGAATTTTCGTCAACTCAAAATGCCTGACCTACAAACCAATGTGTTTTTTTCAGTTTACACGTGATGTTCAAAAAAATTCCAGCTTGCTCCATACCATCAATGTAACAGTAAAAGGTAACAGTGCAACAACAGCTGGGCATAATTTATTTGGAGGCTCAATTGACTATTGCCACCTTCTCCATTTGAACAATGACTTCAAAAATAATCTGAATATTCCTATGAATAACAAAATAGATTTTTCTTCTGTGTCCTCTAACCCACAAGAGGTGTGCTTTGTGAATGACACTGGGTACAGCTGTGGAAAGTGTATTAAAAAATCTGTCTATCCCGGACAAGTCATAAAATTCAAAGTAAGAGTAGTTGGCCAATTGAATGGATCAGTGCCAGGAATAGTTCAAGCTTATCACAACTACAACCTAGTCTTGGACAATTCAGATTTGACAAAAAAAGTTACCCACTTGAATGGAGAATATGTAAAGTACACCGTTATATCTCCTGCGCTTGAAATTTCCAAACAACCAGCTGCTCTATATCTTGGTGTAACAGATTTAGGCAGTGATTACAGAATCAATGAAAACATTAGATCTTTTCCAGCAGCATCTGTTCTTATATACTTTTTGGATTGTCCTCTAGGATTTACAATGGAACAGAAAGATAACTGTTCAAATATCGAAAAACTCGGTTACATTTGCAAGTGTAATTTATTTTCTTTCCGCCAAATTAGTAAGTGTACATTGAAGTCTGAACATACAGAAACCACCTTTACCAGGGAACGGTTTGCTAGGATCGGAACTAGGAGGTGTGGAAAAACCACGAGCTATCTGAGTGTTCAATATTGCAGTCTAGATTATTGTAATTCAAAACTCATAGACATCCCAGTTTCTGCTGATAATATTCTTTTACAAGATTTGCAATGTCAGTATCACCGCACAGGCATCATGTGTGGATCCTGTCACAAAGGATGGAGTCAGATGCTAGGAAATTCAGAGTGCAGTGAGGACTGTTCCAACATGTCATTGTTTCTGATAATCCCATTTGCTTTAGCTGGTCTCCTTTTAATTCTGATCATCAGTGTCTTAGATCTCACAGTTACAATGGGAACTCTAAATGGCCTTTTATTCTATGCAAATGTAATGCAGGACAATTACATTTACATAATAGACGAGTATCCAATTCCAGTACTAACTCCATTACTACGAATCTTTCTCGCTTGGTTTAACCTAGATCTTGGAATGTCTTCATGTTTCTACAGAGAAATGGGAGCATTAAGAAAGACTATGCTTCTGAGTGCCTTTCCAGTTTACCTATGGTTGATAGTACTTGCTATCATCATTCTCTGCAATAAATATATACGGGTCACCCGTCTTGTGGGTAGCAATGCTGTAAAAGTTCTTGCCACTTTGATTCTCCTCTCCTACTATAAAATGCTTAAGGTTTCCATAGATTCCCTCAACTACATTGACCTTCGTGTGTACAATAATGTGACTGGGTCAATTATCCAGGAAAGAAAGTGGTATTTGGATGGGAATATTGATTATTTTGGATCAAAATCTCACAAGATGTTGGCATTAATGGCAGCTCTATTCATCACATTTTCTCTTCCATTCACTCTCTCTTTGTTGTGCATTAAATACATCTTCTCTTTATCAAACTACTGTAAATGTTTCTCTTTCATCGATAAACTCAAGCCATTCTTTGATGTCTACACTGGCCCATTCAAAGACAATGCACGGTTTTGGCCTGGTTTACTTCTACTATCCAGGGTACTGATTCTAATAGCTCAAGTAAAGTTTTCCCCATTTCATTTGTTTCACTATGTCAGTATTATTATTTGTCTGCTTTTGTCAGTCATTATGGTTTTACAAAAGGGTGTTTACAAGAAACACTTTTTTAATGTCATTGAGTATTCATTTATTTTCAACATCGGCATAACTTTTACTCTTATGACAGCATTTTTTGGCGATACCAAAAATGCAATGCAAATTATTATCAACCGTGTTTCGATTTCGGTTGCATTCATCACATTCATCGGAATTATGTTTTACCATATCTACTTGAAATGTTCACAGAACCAGAGGTTGCAGATGCTGATCAGAAGGAGAAGTGATTTATGGAGAAACAGAGATTTTGATGTTCACAGTGTGGAGGGAATGAGAGGATACAATCGAGTGGATGACAGTAGCGAAGAGGGTGAATTGATGAATGCCAATGACAATATGATCCATTTTCCTGACTGCAACACCTACAACAGGAGCACCTCACTGTCTGCTTGTACTGCTTAATTATACATTTATATCTCACTGTCTGCTTGTAGTACTAGATTAAACATTTGTATCTCACTGTCTGCTTGTAGTACTTGATTAAACATTTATATCTCACTGTCTGCTTGTAGTACTCGATTAAACATCTGTCTGCTTGTAGTACTTGATTAAACATTTATATCTCGCTGTCTGCTTGTACTACTTGATTAAACATTTATATCTCACTGTCTTCTTGTACTGCTTGATTATACATACATGTATATCTGACTATTTGCTTATGCTTGATAATATGTGTATTGACTCTTTGTTGTAATTTAGGATTTAGTATTTTTAGTACTAATTTTAAGAACTGCCTATTGAATTTGTAAAATATTATTTATTTTTTTAATATTAAATGGACTCCCACTCCATTATTAACAATCTTCCCATCATTTTAGACGAGGATGATGCGACATGAGAAAGGGATCGACTTGTTAATTTGAAGTCATGCTTAATCTCCGCCTTCGCACTCTCTTTGCCTTGATATAAATTCGATTAATTCATCACGCTACTTATATAATTTTGGTTAGTGCTAGAGAGACAATTGCTTAAATGAGCGAGTGGAACTATATTAGGCATACACGGCATAGGCAGATCCAGGGTGGAGGGCTGGGGTCTGCCCCCCCCCCCCCCCCCCCCTTTTCAGAACAAGCAAAAAAGCAGTATTAATTATATGAAACCAATGTTCTGTGGTGAAAGTTGTACTCTATTGTGGGACACAGAATATTGCCATTGTGATAGATTAGAATTCCTTAGTAAGGTACTTTCTTCTCAATTATTGGAGATGAAGTCACTGAGAGCCATTCCAATAAAGAAATTTCGTCTCTTTATTTACGTTTTGTCCCACGATAAAATACCAGCACAAAGAAGTTTTCTTCATATCTTACGAGAACAGGATTGGCCATTTCTGCTGCAATAAAAGATAGTCTGAGCACCCACAATATTGGTATGTCAAAAGCCAGAGGTCAAGCTTATGATGGTGCTTCAGCAATGTCTTCAAATATTTCAAGTGTTCAAGCTCATTCGTGAATCACTCATTGTCGAAGTCATGTTCTCAATTTAAGTATTGCAAAATTCCTGCGGTAAGAAACATGACTGACGTGATAAATTCTTGCCTTTTTTCCCTTCAATAATTCACCTAAGAGGCAAAAATTCTTGGAACTAGTGTTAGAAGTTCAGTGTGCAAGTACAAAGAAGAAGCATTTAACTGGCTTGTGTACAACTCGATGGGTGGAAAGACACACTTGCTTTGAAATATTTCTAGAGAAAGTATTACTTGCTTTCAGAGTATTTGTTCTCCTCATCTTTTCCCTGAATTAACTTTTGTTACACCTAATGATCCCACAAGTGAAAAATGAAACTGGGATAAAGATACCAAAGTCAATGCTGAGAGCCTTTATTCAATGATAAGAAAATCACAATTCATTATGGCTTTTATAGTTGTGAAAAATTGCCTTCACCTTCTTATAGGCATGACTGTCAAATTGCAGAAGAGAGACAATGATATTTTAGTAGCATACAACATGATAAAGGATACAAAGGAAGAAATTGAATCTCTGAGAAGAAACATAGAGGAGCACAAAGAATGGTTTGAAGAAGCCAATAAAGTTTCAGAAATTATTGGTGAAGAAATGAGTATGCCCAGATTTGTAGGCAGACAAATACACAGAGCCAATAATGCAGCTTCAACTGCTCTTGATTATTACAGTATATAATTACAGTGTGAAATTTGTTGATCACTTGCTATCAGAGTTTAGTCGCCGATTTGGTGATGAAAATCAAGTTGGAATCAAACTTTTCAAGATTTTACCAGCACATATTTTGCATTCATGTCAACAGCAAGTTAACTGTGAAGAGATACCGAGTGACCTGCTCTCTGGGAAAGTGATCCATTCATTTAAAAATGAACTTAAAGATTGGTATCAAAGATGGTGTAATGTTCCAGTAGAAAACATCCCAACAAAATTTCTTGACACCCTGAAACAGTGTGATCCTGATGTTTACCCTAATATTCATCAGTTACTCATCATAGGATGCACACTTCCTATAGCAGTTGAACGTTCTTTTTCTTCTCTGCGATTAACTATGAATCATTTGCGTTTAACCATGGAAGAAGAAAGGCTTGCTGCATTGACTCTGATGAATCTACATCACAAGATTAAAATCTGCCACAAACAAGTTGTCAGCAGGTTTATTTCACAACACTCACGTAGAATGTTTAAAAGATCTGATTGATTTTTTGTGTATATTACAATGAGATAACCTATACAAAACACACAAATCCATGAGTGCCTGCGCTAAATGGCACAATTAACATCTTGCAGGATGACTCTGGTTTCAATGTATCGTATATCCTCGAATGGACTGTGTGTGGTCTATTCATTTCGAACACCTTGAACTTTTACGAAGTATATGAAGGCGTAAACATATCAAAAGCACATCATATTTTGTGCAGTTTGGCCATTTGTCCTGATAGGGACTGGGGCAGGAGCCATGTAAAGGGGCACTTACTTTTGGTGCGCCAGCAGTTTGAGGGTGCAGGTTATTTCACCAAAGACTGGAGCTTGGGAGCAGTCTATTCAAGGAAGCGAAGAGTTTAAAGGAAATACAAAACTTGGCCCCCCCCCCCTTTGAATTTGGCTGGATCAGCACTCTTTCTGATCCTTCTTGTCTTGGCTGATCCAAAAGGCCACACACAAACTACTAGCATTACATCAGAATTATCACTTTGTAGGATTGCATTGCTCTATCAGGGGTTTGAAAAGGTGTGGTAAGTCACAAAGACTTGCTAACCTTCTTTTCAGACCCCTGATTGCCTGTATTTATCTTCCATTCTGCGTTCTGATCCACAGAGGAAGAGTTGATGAAGGCTTGCAGATAACTACTCTATAAGTCTATATGGAACAGGTAGTGATTGAGGTATTGCAGTGATTAAGGTATTACACATCAGGCTAAGCACCAAAAGTGTAGCAGAGATTGTGGAATGGACTTACCTGGGACCGGATAGCCACTCAATGAGCTTGAGCCAAGCCCACCATAATGTTTCTGTATTATCATTCTTTGGTAATGCACTAAAAGCATGTCTTTATATATTTAGGCGGAAGGACCCACAAATCAATCCACTAGTCCAGCGGAGGCAGAGCCACCTATTATTTTTGCCAGATCCCGTTCATGTGCTGGACGCGTGTGCTTGGTGTGGTTTGTATTATGTGATAGCTAAATATCAAGCTCACGAGAATCAAATAGCATCTCTGATGAAGGCTAGATCATCTAGTGGAAGAGTAAAATTTGAAGTTGATTTACTCTCAATATCATTCTAATTTGGTTGTCAACTGAGAGTTCGTTGAGATGTCTTTGTTGAAATTTGTCAATAAATGACAAAGATAAATATACAAGAATGATCATAGGACAAACAGGCCGTAGCTTTGAGAAGAGAATCTCCATAAAACAACAGCACATGCTTAGTAGATGATGTCATGACTATGGAATTTGCAACTGCTATAATTATCTATGACTTGAGCTATATAATTAGCCAGCTACTGGCTAAGTACAGAGCTCCACCCCCCCCCTCACCTTAAGTATATAAGAAGCTGCCCATGTCTGTTCTAGCCAAGATACGAACTTTGGTTTTTTCCCGATATTTTGTCGGCCAGCATTAAAAAAATGAGTGACATAGTTTTCTACATATGATCACAACTGTCACAATTCACTGCTTGGCCAGACTTATGCAGAGCACCCTGCACATGCCTATATACATTGACCAAACCCAGTTAGTATATAGCAACCGGCAGAAATTCTCCTCTGCACCTATTTTTAGTGAGTTGCATGGTACAGGTGCGTAGCCAAGGCCTGGCTCTTGCAGTTAGAGGGACACATCCTCCTTTTGCTCCAGATTTTGTGCACATCACTTAACTACATTAGCTACATGAGCAACAATTTCATGTGGTGTGTGATTCATGTTGGAATTTAACGATGCATGCACATCTCTAGGCAAGCCCAGAGTGCAAATGAATTGTTGAAATGTCAAGTCATGGGTGGGTGGGTGTCATGGGTGGGTGGGTACATTATATTATTATATTCTTCCTTTATATTACATGTATCTCTCCCTTCAGCTGATGTACGAAGTCAAGTAAATATTGCGAGACGTTTGATAGCTGCAGCTGCATCCTCATTCAAGCTTGGGTAATTCTGCTTGATTATCTTCAGAAAGTCGTCAGCAGACTCAATCTTGGTCTCCTTCAAGCAGTGGCTATCATCTTCAAGCAGAAGACTCGAATCTTTTACACATATTGCTTTCATGTTGGGTCCAGCAGTGTATCTAATAGCCCTGATGGAGTGATGGAAGGGAGTCAACTTACATTCCAGATCCATATAGACACGGTCAAAATGACTATCGAAAAAAGACAACGGTTTGGGTGTTACATCAATTTTAACCACTTTCCTCAAGCCGCCAATGCACTCCAATTTTTCTTGCTGTGTCATATTTTTCCCTGATTTGGTAAGGTGAACTAGCCCCCCATTTTCCCAGAAGAAATTATATTCAAAAAATGAGTGGAAGTAAACAGGTGACTCCTTCTCAAAATTCAAGGGGACAGGTTCGAAGAAGGGATATCCCATCCCTACATCCACCAGAAACATGTCTTTGGGCGTCAGCAAGTTTTCAACAATGGTCAATATGTGGTTATCTGGCACCTTGATGCTTCCAGAAACTAGAGATACGTCGTATTCAAAGGCTTCCAGGAGGTACTTCATAAATACATTCACGGTATAGCATAAACCTCCTTTTCCAGATAACACATCTTCCTTGATTTCTTTAAGGGTAGGCCTGTAGAGGAGAAAGAGTGAGTACACAAACTTAAAAAAAAATCTTCAGTGCTAGATTTGATTATGATAGTATCATCATTAATTTCCACTCCCACTCCCAATTTTAAGCAATACTAAAGACTGTAGGCAGTAAACTACAATGACCTTCTCAATAATCAACTTGAAATTTAAATCCATTGATTTCTTAATTATCAGGGAGGTGCCATAACATCTTAGTTTGACCCACTTTTTTAAAAATTGTGGAATACCAAAACAAAGTAACTAGCAAGCAAAAACAAGAACAAAGCTCATACCAATTAGATCTCCCATGGGCGCCAAAATAGTTTGGTACCACAAAAGAATAATAAATTCTCAATGAACTCTCAGTTGACATAATAACTTGACAATAACCTTCTCAATAATCAACTTGAAATTGTATTCTCTCGACATTCTGACTAGATGCTCTAGTTTTCATCAGAAATAATAACATTACAATAACCTTCTCATCAACTTGAAATTGTATTCTCTCGACATTTCGACTAGATGCTCTAGCTTTCATCAGAAATAACAATAACCTTCTCAATAATCAACTTGAAATTGTATTCTCTCGAAGCTTCGACTAGATGCTCTATCCTTCAGGTTATTATTCCTGGTGAAGGCTAGAGCATTTAGTCGAAACATCAGGATAATACAATTTCAAGTTGATTAAGGATATTGTAAAAAATAAAATTTTCAAAGTTTCAGCAAACCTGCCAGACACCCCTATATACCTTGTACCTTCCCAACACAAGGGAAAAAAACTTTCCAAATATTTTCCAATGCATTTGCATGAACAATCTGTTTCTTGATTGTGAAAAACAATGACAACAACAATGGATAAAGGTCGACAGGCATGTAAGGCCTTCAAGTCAATCTAGCTAGTTCTCATGTACTATTATCATTATTAGCTAACTTATAAGATGAAGGCTAGAGCATCAGCTGAACCATCGAGTGAGTAAATTCAAGTTGTTAAACATTATGTCAGAGAGTTTGTTGTAAGAACCAAAAATGTCTACAATCGACTATATTTTATTTCTTTAAGGATTGTCTTTAAATCAACCCTTTTGTTTTAGTGCCAACATGCATAGTTTTGAGAGTTGAGACCAAGCAATGGGGTAACTTGAGCCCTACATCTCCATTGAAGTGGCGATCCCTTGGTCTAATAAAATTATAGTGCCTCCTTCACGAGCAACTCTCTTCATTGGCTGGCTCTATCAATCACAGAGGTCTCTTCCCACAAGATTGGGTGGAGTTGGATCCTCACATGCTCTGCAATATCAGACTTCTCCCTTGCATCCTTATGCTCCTTGATAGGGGTCTCCAACCTCCTCATTTTTTCACCAATGACACTTTTTCACAGCTGCAGGGAATCCTATACACATTTCATGGGAGTGTCCAACTTAACTTTAGCCCTGGTATGTATGTATGTGTGAAATGCGTTGTCAGCGAGTGTGGATGCATTGTTTTTTTATATGCCACAATGAAGACCGAAGTATTTCGGTTGAAACGTTGGCACTATAAACAAAGAGGTGATTTAAAAAGAATCCTTAACAGGGTTTCATTTAGAAAATTATCCAAGGGGGGGCAACTGGAGGAATCCGGATATTAAGGGAGGGCCATGATGGTTAAAGATGTGACAAAGTTTCTAATGAATTTTTAATAATAAAATTTCCAAGAGGAGGGGGGGGGGGGCAAAAAGGTTCCAAGGTGGGGTGGCCTCCCTGCTGCCCCCCTAAATGAAACCCTGCTTTAAGTATTTGATGTCAGCTGAAAGTAATCGTAAATGTTATACTGTATTGACTTGTTAAATAGAAGAAAACACCAGCCAGTTAGATGGTACTCACCATTTCACAATTTACAACCATGTATATACAGCTAAAAAATGCTATTTAAAATTGAACAACTGCATTGATGAACTTTAAAGGAAGTGAGGAAGAGTACCCTAGCTGCCTTGCACTCCATCTATTGCCACCAGAGTATATACTCGCCTGGAAAATGAGTTTCTTCTATACAAGTACTCCAAACTAGTTGATGGCACTTTGAAACATTTGAACCTTACTGATGTTAAATGGCAACGGTTTGTATAATTAGTTGTGGTCTGCACTCATTTCGTGTCTTTTTGTAGTGACCGTACTTTTTAATAACTTTTTTTTTATGCTCGCTGGCGATTTGTCTGTGCCTTCTTACAGAATATGTGGCATAGCAAATACATGTACCTATATACAATATATATATATATACTTAGAAGGTAGTTTTCTGGTGAAGGCTACAAATAGTGCTCAATGCTGTGTTAAAGCAGAGCTATTGAATAGTAATAATAGAAAAGTATTGGGATGGCCAGTCCTACTATAGTTTCATGCTCATCAGGGACAAGGCATGAAACTATAGTAGGACTAGCCATCCCAATACTTCTCTATTATTACTATATATATATATATAGCAGCACACCAACCAACAGTGATGAACCTTTACACAACATAATTAGCACTTCCCAGCACTGCCAAGAACACCAGAGAAGTAGATTCTCCTCCTTTTTAACTTTTTCCTTCTTCTTGTGCATTATACAAGTCATGTCATACCTGGTGATGGCTTTTATTATTGTAGTTGCTGCAGCCCACATGGTAGAGAACCAGGTGAAATAAAAACATACCAAGAATATACCCATTAAACCACAAACATTTCTAAGATCTAGAAATTATGTACATTTCTTTTCAAAGTGTACACAATTCCTTACGGTAAAGCTCTCTAAATGTTAAATGCTTATTATGGTTTACATGGGCGTGTGATGGCAATTCTATATATAAAAAAAAAATCTTGTCTCAATCATATATGTGATACGATCTGAGAAAAGGGCCCACTTCTCCTAAAAACTGATTTTGCACTAGTATATACCTGAAATAGCTACCAAGGTTATGAATCATGATATTTTAATAAATTACCTCAAAGGCATCTTGGGTCATTGCTCTATCTTTATGCAAAGTTTCAAGGCCATGAAGCGCTTCCTTCCATTCAAGCGAGCAGTTAGAAAAAGCGTAAAAAAATAGCGAAGCCACGCAAAGCTACTGCGTACACTGATTAAAAATATGGGCATGTGGGAATTTCCCTTCGGTTTCCTAAATAAACAGCATAGCGATTGAAAACGTGACACCCTCAATGCTTGACGCTGAGTTTTGCGTAAAACAACACAAGGGAAATTTCAATACGCATTTTCTCAATCGAGGGTGTAGTGAAGAATGGATGCAAAACTGTGTATAACTTTGGAATGGCATTAGATCAAGGTACAATTCCAGTACCATTCCACTTAGCACTTTAGCCTCACGCCAATAACGCATTTTTTTGTTTTTGGCGAAGTGGGCCCTTTTCTCAGGTCGTGTCACTTATATGGATTTATCTCGTGTACTTTCACTCGCATAACTTGTAGAACAGGTCCAGTTTTTGGTACCAGATTAGATACTTTCCAGCTTGCAACGACTAATGTTTCTGAAGTGCACAAACTGTAATGACGGTCTACATTCCAAACGTCGGCTCATTTTAGCTAGCTTTCATATTCTATTAATAGCCAACGAGTAACTTCTAATTGATTTCTAATTGATTCACCAAGAATCATGATCATCAGCTTGTGGAGTTCAATCCACATTTTCACCACCAACTAGCATATTGTGTCCAATTTGCCAATTAGCATGTAGTCTGTACCACCAGGGTTTCATACAGTGGAGGGGGGGGAAACCCTGGATCCCCTCCCCCCCCCCCCCCCCCCCCACACACACACAAATCTTGGACATGAAACATAAACCAACAACACCGAGATATCCAGAGGCACTAATACGTTTATGCCAACTGACTATGCCCTATAATGATACTATAAATGGATTTGACAATTCATCTCTTCAAAAACTTCATCGAGGATAGTTCTGGACCTTCAATTGCTCTTCTCATGAGATGAGACATGTTAGCATCACTTAGTCTATTGCATAAATTTGCTTCATGCAACTGAATGACCTCTGGACTGTAGCTGTTCCTACGAGAAGAACAAGAAGGATGTTGAGAAGTTTTGAACATCTCTGGAAAGATTCTAGTGTAAGCTCCAGATGCTTCCATGTGGACTTTTACTTCTTGCCAAGGTTGGCGGTTTGCTTGTCTCTTCCAATACCAACTTTATTTCTTGCATAAACACTCACTTGAACAAGCTTCACCAACAAGAATCTCATCCTTGTCGATAAGAGGTGGCCTTGGAACCATAAACTTCAGCCCAAGCTGCTACTTCCTTTACCATAATCTGGTGAAAGTCTTTCTTCTGTAGGAAATGAAGCTGGATTGAAAACAGAGGAGGACATAGGGAGATCTACAGCTTCCGCCCGAGAATCAGTCACATATGTTGATATAAGGAAGAACATTGGCATGACTCCCATGCAGCTATGAGCCAAGAGGCTCCTTGCGACCTTGATTTCATGATTCTTCAATCACTTCAGAACACCATTCAGCTTAGCTGCTCAAGCTCCTCAAGGATGCTTCCAAGAACCACAGGTAACCTATGCTTCCAAGAACCACAGGTAACCTATGCAACCACAGGTAACCTATACGATGCTTCCAAGAACCACAGGTAACCTATGCAACCACATAACCTATGCTTCCAAGAACCACAGGTAACCTATGCAACCACAGGTAACCCAGGCTTCCAAGAACCACAGGTAACCTATGCAACCACAGGTAACCTATACGATGCTTCCAAGAACCACAGGTTACCTATGCAACCACAGGTAACCTATGCTTCCAAGAACCACAGGTAACCTATACGATGCTTCCAAGAACCACAGGTAACCTATACGATGCTTCCAAGAACCACAGGTAACCTATACGATGCTTCCAAGAACCACAGGTAACCTATGCAACCACAGGTAACCTATGCTTCCAAGAACCACAGGTAACCTATGCAACCATATGCTTCCAAGAACCACAGGTAACCTATGCTTCCAAGAACCACAGGTAGCCTATGCAACCACAGGTAACCTATACGATGCTTCCAAGAACCGTTACCTATGCAACCACAGGTAACCTATGCTTCCAAGAACCACAGGTAACCTACTGAAGTCATCAGTCTCCCTTTGCATGTAGCAACTAAGCCTGGCAAGGTCAAGCACATGAATAATTCTGGCAACTCCAGAAAAAGAGCCAAGGTAAGTGAAATTCCATACGCTTCAGCATCTCCGAAGTCTGGTCGAGCTACTATGGAGTAATGATAATAGTAGAAAAATCTTTACAGATTGCACACACCACCAATGAGACAACCACCTTGTGCTGCTAGGTTTTACCAGGTGAACTGAGGACTGACTGGACATCCTTGAGGTTTTGTGGTCTTTGGAGTGAGTAGTACAATCATTTCCACTGGTTGGTCATTCAGTATAATTATATAGTGCCAAACAAGATTGCACCAGAGCGATCTGAGGGGATGTAAAATTTAAACATTTTCCTGCGGGAGGATACCCCAGACCCACCAAAGCTTGCCCACGCACTTGTATACGTTCTTCAGCAATATTTCTCTGTCCTCAAAAAAAGCCTGTATGGAACCCTGACCACTATTTACATCAGTTAGGGTTTTAAGAGGCTGCAAACAAAATTGGCTTTCAGGACGGCAGTTTTTCTGAGCAGGTTCACAAAGCACCGGTCTGTAGGATTTTCATGAAGTGTCAAAAACTTGGGCCCAACTGATTGTATTATATATATTTTTCCCCCCTTCTTCTATGCATATATGGATTGAACATTCCCTTGTTTTTTCCAAGAGGTAACTTGCTTCTGTGGTTGATTGCAATAATAAATCAATAAAAAATATATAAAAAATGCATGTACTTTTCAAGTACAGACAGGGAAATCCAGTTGACTACAACCATTCGCAGGCAAGAAAAACGTCTGCTTGCAAGACTTGTTTCTCTAACCAGGGTTTCGTTTAGGGGGCGGACCCCCTTGGAACCTTTTTGCCCCCCCCCCCCTTGGAAATCGTATCATTAGAAACTTTTGTCACATCTTTAACCATTATGCCCTCCCCCCCTTGGAAATCGTATCATTAGAAACTTTTGTCACATCTTTAACCAATATGCCCTCCCCCCCCCCCCCCCCCCCCCCTTGGAAATCGTATCATTAGAAACTTTTGTTACATCTTTAACCATTATGCCCTCCCCCCCCTTAATATCCAGATTCTTCCAGTTGGACAATTTTCTACCCTGCTAACACTTCATCACAAGCAATGATAATCCTATAGAATATGATTAGCTGCACTGTCTATGTACCTATGTCTGGACTCAGGCGGTGTGGCAATCAAAGTTAACGACTGGAAAGGTACAGCGACTTGAAATGCTTTCATGAGTTCGCCTAAGAACAGGAGGGGGTCCTCTTTCCAACTTTCAGCTGATATCTTCAGCACTTCAGTTACAAAAGATAATGCTTCTTCTCTCGAAAGCATCACTCCAAACTCTAATCGCTCTCTTGCGCAAGAGATTGAGCTCTGCGGTTTTATAGGACTTCTAGATAAGCCCAACCCAACGGTCACACCCAAATTAGTTGGCCATTGTCTTTCAGGTGTGGATTTCAGAGAATTTAAAGGTAATACATATGAAGAGAGGAGAATACCTACTTCACTTCATGCCCCCCACTAAGGATCATTTAGCTCCTACTATCAGGAATTACATAAATGATGAAAAAGCCATCACGTGAACGCGATGATCTGCGACCCAATTTGGTAAAGGTCGTCTGTAGTCTGCTGCTATAAATGAGGAGCTCAAGATGACCGAAAAGGCTTCCTATGTAAGGCAAGAAGACGAGGAGGAAGAAGAACAATCGGGAAATAGCGAAGAAGGTTCTGATGAAGGATCGGAGGACAGTGAATCAGCTTCTGGGTCCTACGAGTCTGGCGAAGAAGATGATGAAGAGGATGACAACGACTATTATGAACCAGTACTCAAGTATAAACGCTTTGCCAAGGAGGCAGTGTCTTCTATTGGAGACCATGATGTCATAGGGTTGAAAGTTTACATTTGCAGCATTACAGTGCACTCCAAAGTAAGTGAATGTATTGTTTGTGTGCATTAATTAGAGGTTATGAGTTGCTACTGGTCTGGTGTGTAGATTTATTATAATTACTCTGGGAAGGGCGGGGTATAGATTTTATTATAATAATTGGTTTATTGATATATTCACAGGTGCTATGAAATTTAAGGTTCCTCAAACATTTCCTTGACCGTACAGTGTATTTACTTGTACACTTTAGTTTGTTTTGTTTATTATATTGTCGTAGAGTGTTTTGTTCCGAGTGCAATCAGTCTTGGAACCTTCATGGACATGTGCACAATAGGATATTGGGGGGTTAATAGTGTGACATTTACGGTGTAGTAGTCATGGTAACCCAATTTTGTCACCTTGCCCACTATTCTCAACTTTGTCTTTTACCTTTCCCTTCAAAAGATCATTTCAGCCCCCCATCCCCCCTGCCCACCAAATTGTAGGCAACAACACTGCACTGCATAGTGCACTATACATGTACACACAGTGCACATAGGGAGAAGTCGGGCTAAGTCCTATGTGAACTGCAAAGTTCACTTATGAAAATCATTCATCTTATGCCATGATTATGGTTCATATTGTATATCTGGTCCCCATCAACTCGTGCATGTACATATTTCCAGTAATGCTTATGTTCTTTCCCGAATCAGCCATGGATATCCTAATTTTGAAAATTTTGCCCACCTGCTTTGTACCGATTAGGGTTAGAGCTAATATGACCAGGGCTAGGATAAGGCTAGGACCAAGTTTCTAGGGCTAGAGCTGTAGGGCCAAGTTTCTAGGGCTAGAGCTAATATGACCAGGGCTAGGATAAGGCTAGGACCAAGTTTCTAGGGCTAGAGCTGTATGGCCAAGTTTCTAGGGCTAGAGCTACATGTAGGGCCAAGTTTCTAGGGCTACAGTAGGGCCAAGTTTCTAGGGCTAGAGCTGTAGGGCCAAGTTTCTAGAGCTAGAGCTGCCAAGTTTCTAGGGCTAGAGCTACAGTAGGGCCAAGTTTCTAGGGCTAGAGCTACAGTAGGGCCAAGTTTCTAGGGCTAGAGCTAATATGACAAGGGGTTGGGTTAAGGCTAAATCCAGGATCCTTAGGCTTAGACTCTAGGGCTATAAGGCTGGACTGGAGTTATTAGACCAGGGTTCTAGGACTGGAGTTACATTGTAGGACCAGGGCTAGGGCTAATGCTATGACCAGGGTTCTAGGACTACAGCTAGGGCCGTGGTTCTAGGGCTAGACCAACCAGGGCTAGGGCAAAGATAGGACTTAGGTTCTAGGGCTAAGCTAGACCAGGGTTATGGCTAGGAGCAGGGTTCTAGGGCTAGAGCCAGGACCAGGACTCTCTAGGGGTAGAGGGCTAAGGATAGGACCAAGGTTCTAGGGCTAGAGCAACCAGGGCTAGGGCTAAGGATAGGACAAGGACTCTAGGGCTAGAGCAACCAGGGCTGGGTCTAAGGGTAGGACCAGGGTTCTAGGGCTAGAGCTGTATGGCCAAGTTTCTAGGGCTAGAGCTACATGTAGGGCCAAGTTTCTAGGGCTACAGTAGGGCCAAGTTTCTAGGGCTAGAGCTGTAGGGCCAAGTTTCTAGAGCTAGAGCTGCCAAGTTTCTAGGGCTAGAGCTACAGTAGGGCCAAGTTTCTAGGGCTAGAGCTAATATGACAAGGGGTTGGGTTAAGGCTAAATCCAGGATCCTTAGGCTTAGACTCTAGGGCTATAAGGCTGGACTGGAGTTATTAGACCAGGGTTCTAGGACTGGAGTTACATTGTAGGACCAGGGCTAGGGCTAATGCTATGACCAGGGTTCTAGGACTACAGCTAGGGCCGTGGTTCTAGGGCTAGACCAACCAGGGCTAGGGCAAAGATAGGACTTAGGTTCTAGGGCTAAGCTAGACCAGGGTTATGGCTAGGAGCAGGGTTCTAGGGCTAGAGCCAGGACCAGGACTCTCTAGGGGTAGAGGGCTAAGGATAGGACCAAGGTTCTAGGGCTAGAGCAACCAGGGCTAGGGCTAAGGATAGGACAAGGACTCTAGGGCTAGAGCAACCAGGGCTGGGTCTAAGGGTAGGACCAGGGTTCTAGGGCTAGAGCTATGGCTAAGGATAGGACCAGGGTTCCAGGGCTAGTTCAACCAAGGCTAGTATTATGTGGGCAACAACTTTGATTGGACATCCTTAGTAATAGATACACCATGGCGTAGTCTGCTGGCACCACTGCCCATGACCATGGCATAGTCCACTGGCACTACTTCACCATGACCCTGGCGTAGTCCACTGGCACTACATACTTCACCATGACCATCGCATAGTCTGCTGGCACCACTGCCCATGACCCTGGAGTAGTCCACTGGCATCACTGCACCATGACCCTGGCGTAGTCCACTGGCACTACATACTTCACCATGACCATGGCGTAGTCCACTGGCACTACTTCACCATGACCATGGCATAGTCCACTGGCATCACTGCACCATGACTCTGGCATAATCCACTGGCATCACTGCACCATGACCCTGGAGTAGTCCGCTGGCACCACTACCCATGACCCTGGTGTACCATGACCCTGGAGTAGTCCACTGGCATCACTGCACCATGACCCTGGTGTACCATGACCCTGGAGTAGTCCACTGGCACCACCGTACCAGCGTGGCTGCTAAGAGTGCCGCATTCCTTGATTTGAATCACCCCTCCAGTTGTAAAACTGGGTACGTACAGTACATACCTCTCTCAATTAAACCGCAGAAGCAAAGGCCCAACCCATCAATTAATTACCGTATTGGACCACGTCTTATTATCTACAGTAGGTTAAGAGAACAGTACTATTGACATGTAACACTAACAATGCACTTCACAATATCATGGCAGACATCCCGAGCAGCAGGTCGATGGGAGGAGCTATTCTGCAGCTTTCAAGCTTCAAGTACAGTACAATACATACTTCAATTTGCAGAGCTGAACAGCAACCTGAAGTGCAGGTAGATAGTTTGGGGGGAACGAGAGGCAGGTCAGTGGTGGGCTGAAAGTAGCTCTTCCTGAGATCTAGGAGGAATCTTTTGCATGGGTGGAGTCACTGAGAGTTGAACACGGAAGGTTTTGCCTCCCTGGATGTGCATCCAAAGTGCGTTATGTGCTCTAAAATCTGTAAGATAGCTACATTTGTAGCTAGGCTGCTGTGCTGGACTGCTGACATTATTAACTGAAGATGCACTTGCATTGTGGACTGAACTGCAATTCCACGCTAAAGCCAGCGCCGTCCTGGCCCAGCCAATGACTCGGCCAAAGACGTGCAAGCTCAGCAGGCTTGCGAAACCACGCCTTCAACACAAACACAGAACCCAAGTGCCTCACCAAGCTTGACTGTCTAGCAGAAATCACTCTGCAAAGGTTGGGCATTCAGATAATAGTAACTGCCCTTCCAATAGTATATATAGCAACTGCCCTTCCAATAGTACAGGAACTGCTCTTCCAATAGTGCAGTAACTCTCCTTCCAATAGTGCAGTAACTGCCCTTCCAATAGTACAGTAACTGTCCTTCCAATAGTGCAGTAACTGTCCTTCCAATAGTACAGTAACTGTCCTTCCAATAGTACAGTAACTGTACTTCCAATAGTACAGCAACTGCCCTTCCAATAGTACAGTAACTGTCCTTCCA
Organism: Cladorhizidae sp. MBARI D1340-BT2; assembly: GCA_028752905.1. Lineage (NCBI taxonomy): Eukaryota > Metazoa > Porifera > Demospongiae > Poecilosclerida > Cladorhizidae > Cladorhizidae sp. MBARI D1340-BT2. The sequence continues at coordinate 36,776,296 of JAQNBH010000004.1, read as the reverse complement.
ATAGTGCAGTAACTGTCAGTACAGTAACTGTCCTTCCAATATAGTGCAGTAACTGACCTTCCAATAGTGCAGTACTTAACTGTCCTTCCAATAGTACAGTAACTGTCCTTCCAATAGTACAGTAACTGTCCTTCCAATAGTACAGTAACTGCCCTTCCAATAGTACAGTAACTGTCCTTCCAATAGTACTGTAACTGCTCTTCCAATATTGCAGTAACTGCCCTTCCAATAGTACAGTAACTGTCCTTCCAATAGTACACGAACTGCCCTTCCAATAGTGCAGTAACTGTCCTTCCAATAGTACAGTAACTGCCCTTCCAATAGTGCAGTAACTGTCAGTACAGTAACTGTCCTTCCAATAGTGCAGTAACTGCCCTTCCAATAGTACAGTAACTGTCCTTCCAATAGTGCAGTAACTGCCCTTCCAATAGTGCAGTAACTGTCCTTCCAATAGTACAGTAACTGCCCTTCCAATAGTGCAGTAACTGCCCTTCCAATAGTACAGCAACTGCCCTTCCAATAGTACAGTAACTGTCCTTCCAATAGTGCAGTAACTGCCCTTCCAATAGTACAGTAACTGTCCTTCCAATAGTACAGTAACTGTCCTTCCAATAGTGCAGTAACTGCCCTTCCAATAGTACAGCAACTGTCCTTCCAATAGTACAGTAACTGTCCTTCCAATAGTACAGTAACTGTCCTTCCAATAGTACAGTAACTGCCTTCCAATAGTGCAGTAACTGTCCTTCCAATAGTACAGTAACTGCCTTCCAATAGTGCAGTAACTGTCCTTCCAATAGTACAGTAACTGTCCTTCCAATAGTACAGTAACTGTCCTTCCAATAGTACAGTAACTGTCCTTCCAATAGTAGTACAATAAATGTCCTTCCAATAGTACAGTAACTGTCCTTCCAATAGTACAGTAACTGTCCTTCCAATACTACAGTAACTGCCCTTCCAATAGTACAGTAACTGTCCTTCCAATAGTACAGTAACTGTCCTTCCAATAGTACAGCAACTGCCCTTCCAATAGTACAGTAACTGTCCTTCCAATAGTACAGTAACTGCCATTCCAATAGTGCAGTAACTGTCCTTCCAATAGTACAGTAACTGCCATTCCAATAGTGCAGTAACTGTCCTTCCAATAGTACTGTAACTGCCCTTCCAATAGTGCAGTAACTGTCCTTCCAATAGTGCAGTAACTGTCCTTCCAATAGTACAGTAACTGTCCTTCCAATAGTACAGTAACTGTCCTTCCAATAGTGCAGTAACTGCCCTTCCAATAGTACAGTAACTGTCCTTCCAATAGTACAGTAACTGTCCTTCCAATAGTGCAGTAACTGCCCTTCCAATAGTGCAGTAACTGCCCTTCCAATAGTACAGTAACTGTCCTTCCAATAGTGCAGGAACTGCCCTTCCAATAATGCAGTAACTGTCCTTCCAATAGTACAGTAACTGCCCTTCCAATAGTGCAGTAACTGTCCTTCCAATAGTACAGTAACTGTCCTTCCAATAGTACCCTTCCAATAGTACAGTAACTACCCTTCCAATAGTACAGTAACTGTCCTTCCAATAGTACCCTTCCAATAGTACAGTAACTGCCTTTCCAATAGTACAGTAACTGCCCTTTACAGTAACTGTCCTTCCAATAGTACAGTAACTGTCCTTCCAATAGTACAGCAACTGCCCTTCCAATAGTACAGTAACTGTCCTTCCAATAGTGCAGTAACTGCCTTCCAATAGTGCAGTAACTGTCCTTCCAATAGTACAGTAACTGCCCTTCCAATAGTACAGTAACTGTCCTTCCAATAGTACAGTAACTGTCCTTCCAATAGTGCTGTAACTGTCATTCCAATAGTGCTGTAACTGTCCTTCCAATAGTGCAGTAACTGTCCTTCCAATAGTACAGTAACTGTCCTTCCAATAGTACAGTAACTGTCATTCCAATAGTGCTGTAACTGTCATTCCAATAGTGCAGTAACTGTCATTCCAATAGTACAGTAACTGTCATTCCAATACTACAGTAACTGTCTTTCCAATAGTGCAGTAACTGTCCTTCCAATAGTACAGTAACTGTCATTCCAATAGTGCTGTAACTGTCATTCCAATAGTGCTGTAACTGTCCTTCCAATAGTACAGTAACTGTCCTTCCAATAGTAGTACAGTAACTGTCCTTCCAATAGTACAGTAACTGTCCTTCCAATAGTACAGTAACTGTCCTTCCAATAGTACAGTAAATGTCCTTCCAATATTGCAGTAACTGCCCTTCCAATAGTGCAGTAACTGTCCTTCCAATAGTACAGTAACTGTCCTTCCAATAGTACAGTAACTGTCCTTCCAATAGTAATGGCCCTAGTAGTAGATTGGAATGAACTAAATTGGAATGGTGGTTCCTACAGTACATGTACATGTAGTACAGTATATGTGTCATTAACAGTGCGATGATCGTGACATGCGTAGAACTTCCTCGCAACTGCAAGTAACAAGCTAATAGTGAAGAATTAATATGCATTACTGCTTGTTACTGTGTGTGTGTGCATGCGGGTGGGTGTGGGGTGGGCATGATGAGGTGTATACTCTTAAACAATGATATGATCGCAAGTACATGTACATGTACCATGTGTTAATGGTGGCTTCCAGGAGGGAGTTCAGAGTAAAAAAAAAAATTCAGAAAGAAGAAAAAAATGATTTTAAATGGTAAGGGTCATCTAACTTAACTTGGCGTCCATATAACAGATGATACTTCCAAGTAAAAGCATTTCCTGGTCATGCCGGAACATGTACAGAGTTGGTGGGTCTACTCCGGGTAGTTTTCAAGTGTATTTTATAGAGGACAAACAGGCAGACAGACTGATCAGCTTTTAATACTTACTATGCAACAAACATCATGTTTCTCTTGCCCGCGACTAAAACTCTATGCTTGAAGTTTGCTGTTCTGGGTTCCTCCTTGGGGGGGGGGGGTTATCAATTATCGATCTTTTGTCACACTTTTTCCTGAGCCACCTTCAAGTCATTCGAAGTGCAATTAGCCACCTGTCCATTGAGTTATATTACAGAGAGGTTGCTATGGATACTTGAAGGACTCAAAGCTGGTCGTAATGCATGACCTCATTTGGTGCTAGTGATAGGAAGATGATGATTGTGTGGTGCACGCATACACACACACACACACACGCTCGCTCAGTTCATAGCTCTAGGCATGATAGATGGCACCATCAAGCTCCTGGACCACACTGGAGCTATACTGCAAGACCGAGTCTACACTCTGGTGAGCGACAATTTTGTTTCCGTCAAGTTATGACACTATCTATACATATACACATGTAACTCTGTAAGTTATGACACTATCTACATATACACATGTAACTCTGTAAGTTATGACACTATCTACATATACACCTGCAACTCTGTAAGTTATGACACTATCTACATATACACATGTAACTATCTACATATACACATGTAACTCTGTAAGTTATGACACTATCTACATATACACATGCAACTCTGTAAGTTATGACACTATCTACATATACACATGCAACTCTGTAAGTTATGACACTATCTACATATACACATGCAACTCTGTAAGTTATGACACTATCTACATATACACATGCAACTCTGTAAGTTATGACACTATCTACATATACACATGTAACTCTGTAAGTTATGACACTATCTAAATATACACATGTAACTCTGTAAGTGATGACACTATCTACATATACACATGCAACTCTGTAAGTTATGACACTATCTACATATACACATGCAACTCTGTAAGTTAGGACACTATCTACATATACACATGCAACTCTGTAAGTTATGACATTATCTACATATACACATGCAACTCTGTAAGTTATGACACTATCTACATATACACATGCAACTCTGTAAGTTATGACACTATCTACATATACACATGCAACTCTGTAAGTTATGACACTATCTACATATACACATGTAACTCTGTAAGTTATGACACTATCTACATACACATGTAACTCTGTAAGTTATGCCACTATCTACATATACACATGCAACTCTGTAAGTTATGACACTATCTACATATACACATGTAACTCTGTAAGTTATGACACTATCTACATATACACATGCAACTCTGTAAGTTATGACACTATCTACATATACACATGTAACTCTGTAAGTTATGACACTATCTACATATACACATGTAACTCTGTAAGTTATGACACTATCTACATATACACATGTAACTCTGTAAGTTATGACACTATCTACATATACACATGCAACTCTGTAAGTTATGAGTCTAGACATGGGATTTTTATGTCCTTTTGTTCAGCAAAATATGATGTTTTTATGTCAATTTGGGGTAAAATATGGCAAAATATGTGATTCTGAAATTCAGATACATGTACGTAGGGGCTATATATAACGAAAAACAAATGGTTTTAACCCTTTTATTATGGGATAGAACAACTAGCAGTCAGCAGCACGAGAATAGAAACAGTGTGTCACCATAATTTTGACCACATTCTATTCAGTCAAACGGTCAGTCAACACAGTTTTGTAGACCGAAAAGGTTCTCTCCACGTCGGCATTGGCGGTAGGGCAGAACTTGAAGTTGGCGACGTTTCCTGGACCAAATCCTTTGGGATGGAGCCTTCCTCACCTTTCAAGCACCCCACAATTGAGCGTAGCACCAGAACATCAGGGTTTCGATCCAGCACAGAGTTGAACTTGTTTTGTAACAGCAACCCCTATTGGCCAGTAATGCTGTCGAGGTTGGACTTGGCTTCGTCGAGGTTGGCAAAGGCTCTTTCCAAAGGCAAACCCGCTTCAAGACGAGTCATAACAGCAGGAAGGAAAGTAACAGCAGGAAGGAAAGCCAAGTTTCCTGCAATGAAGGCCAAGTCTGAGGCAAGATGGTGGTTCTTGAGCAATTTCTGACACTTTCCAATGGCAGCTGCATCTTCTGGCGACAACTGGCTGATGACGGTTTTGACTGTCTCGAAATTTTTGGCATAGATGCATCTATCCAGGTGCCCCATCTTGTCAGCATAGGCTCAGGTGGAAGGGGAACTTCAGGACAGACCTCTTTCCAGATAATGATGCGGGAGGGACTTTTACAAAGATCCTCTTCACGGTGGAGACGAGATCATTGACCTCTAGAAATATTTTGCGGACAGATTCACAGACACGATGGAGACCATGGGCCAGACAGGGTAGAAGACCTTCAGTTCCCGGCCTGATTTTAGCATGTATGCTGCGGCATCGGGGAGAAGCAGCTTCAGCAGATCAGCATCAAAATTGGGCCACAGAAACTTGAGGGTGTTGTTGACTAGGCGAGAGATGGTGGCAGAGTTGGTTTTATGAAGGAAAACCACATTGGCAAGGTAAGGGACATGGTACTTCTCGTTGTCGAGCCTCCCGATCAAAACATTTGCCATGTGTAGCGGCCCATGGCATGTCGTTTCATCGATGCCCACCCAAATCGATTGGTCTCCCAAACTGTCCTGAATCTCGCGAATGGCATCCTGGTAGCACTCACCCAAGTACTTCTTCTCAAGGGTGGTTCTGTCTGGCATGGAGATCCCCATGTTTGACTCCAAGAATCCGCGGAATTTGGGCACATCCAACTTCATCCATGGAATGCTAGCGGCGAGGAAGGCTTCACAGAGCTCTTTTCCAGCCCTTGATTTCTTCGGTGTCGTGGCGAAACAATCCTCAAGTTGTGCCTGGATCATATTTCTTTTCCGTTTCAAACGGTTCTTCTCATGTGTCTTGGACCCTACATGTTGACTCGTCTTAACCACATTTTTGTAAGCCTTCTCACACACCTTGCAGAAGAGGGACTTCCCGTCGGCCAAGAATTTGAAGGTTTTGGTGCCTTCTTTGGAATTAAATTCCTCAATCCACTTTTCTTTGGTGGACGAGGATGCCATATTCACGACAATCACGTTGAAAGAAGAAGTGAGTGAAATCAACAAACAAAACCAGTTGATCTCCGTCCACAGGAAAGACAGGGTACACAGATATAACAGATATTCAAGAGTTTTTTGTGCAGTGAAATCAGTGTTCACATTTAACCCGGGTAAAACCTATTTAACCCAACCCAGTGCATAAAACCTGTGTTTTAGGTATTTCCCCCTGATTTTACCCCTATTCCCCCCCCTCTTTACCCAGGTATTACCCATTGATATAAAAGATAAAGCACTTATTTGTAGCCCTGTCAGCTGTCACAGTCCTGTCCCAGAGCCACAAGTGTCTGGGTGGTGTTATAAATGCAGAGTGAAACACAGCTCCTGTTTTTGTCTATTTCTTTACAGTTGACATTTATTGAATGTCTTACTTCCTGATTACAGAGTTAATTTCTTACAGTCTTGAAAAAAAGCACTTTTATGTGAAAATATATGTTTTATGTGATCACATAAAAATCCCATGTCTAGAACTTATGACACTATCTAAATATACACATGTAATTCTGTAAGTTATGACACTATCTACATATATATATACACATGTAACTCTGTAAGTTATGACACTATCTACATAATACACATGCAACTCTGTAAGTTATGACACTATCTACATATACACATGTAACACTGTAAGTTATGACACTATCTACATATACACATGTAACTCTGTAAGTTATGACACTATCTACATATACACATGTAACTCTGTAAGTTATGACACTATCTACATATACACATGTAACTCTGTAAGTTATGACACTATCTACATATACACATGTAACTCTGTAAGTTATGACACTATCTACATATACACATGCAACTGTAAGTTATGACACTATCTACATATACACATGCAACTCTGTAAGTTATGACACTATCTACATATACACATGTAACTCTGTAAGTTATGACACTATCTACATATACACATGCAACTCTGTAAGTTATGACACTATCTACATATACACATGTAACTCTGTAAGTTATGACACTATCTACATATACACATGTAACTAAGTTATGACACTATCTACATATACACATGCAACTCTGTAAGTTATGACACTATCTACATATACACATGCAACTCTGTAAGTTATGACACTATCTACATATACACATGTAACTCTGTAAGTTATGACACTATCTACATACATGTACATGCAACTCTGTAAGTTAGGACATTATCTATGCACACATAACTCTGTCTGTAAGTTATGACATTACAGGCCCGTAGGAAGCAATTTTTTATTGGTGAGGCGCAAACTGTACTCACTAGGGGGATCTGGGGGCATGTCCCCCAGGATTTTTTTATTATTTCAGACATTCTAAGATCGCTTCTGGTGCACCTTGGGGTTTAATAACAAGAGTTAATACGAGTTGGAATGTACTTGAAGCTAGAACTAAAGGCACGATTCCACTTTGCTCTCAAGCTACATCTCTGCACTTCAAAATCTCCTACTGCCATGCACACCTCTAACTGCTCTAAACCAGGGTATACCCTAGAGACATGATAGCATCTTACATTGTTGGTGTGCTACTTTGTGAAATCCCTACCCAATGAAGCAAAGCTCTATGGAGACATTCAATTTCATGAAAAGGGACAATCCTCCTACCCACAGTGGAAATAGATCCCTTTGGACACAAAATCATTACGGACCTACATGTACATGACATCCTTTCTGGACTCACCAAACATGAAGTCATGAGGTTACTGGACGATGCCGGGAAGATTGCTCTTACCTGCTCCAACATGATATTCCGGCATGTAGATTGTTGTCCTCTTGAATGCATCACAATCACTATACTTGTTTTTTTATCTCTTTTGCCACGTTTAAGTATGTTTTTCTTTATAATTGTAATTTGGTGAGAAATTGGGAACATTAATAGCTTTACATATCAACGTAATACTTAGCTAATATTTTGTACTTACAATGACAATAATAATTGCTACCCATATCACACAATGCTGGCTTAGGGATTAAAGTCTGTATCAAGCAAACTTGCCAAAGAATCTCAGGCAGTGTTCACTGCCACTCATAAACTCATTGGAAAGGCTATCAGGTCCAATTTATCAAGCTGCTCCTTGTAGATGTTGAGAACCATTACATGATTAAGCCGGGCTTGATCCATTGTGCTCCTTAGGTAGCTCTTGATCCGCCGCATAACAGAGAAAGATCTTTCACTCACTGCATTGCTTGCTGGCATCACAAGGATTAACTGAAGCCAAAATGCATACTTCACTATAGCATATCTTTGCACCTAGAGAGACTCTCCGCAGGTACTTAAGACACTCCTTAAGTGAAACTGTGATGTTGTTCTCTTCGAAGTATGTGGCCAAATTGGACAGCTACAGCTTCAATTGGCTGGCATCAATCTCGTGATACACTTCTGACACATTTTTCAGCTGCTCACCACCAAGCCAGCTGCTCCCTCAAGTAACAGTTCCTCAAGGTTACGATGCATGGCATAACCTGGCTGATCAAACCTGTCCCTGATAGACGCCACTGCCAGGTCCACCGCTTCAAAGTACTGCAAGCGATAGTGCTCCTCAACTGTCTCACTGAAGTAGCCACACCTTGACCATCATCAATCCGCCTGGGCACTTTCCTCTTACGCGGAAGAGAAGGCTGCTCAACACCAGCTGAAGTGCGAAGCAACTCAATCAGATAAAAAAAGGCCTGGAATGTTGTATCTGTTCTCATCTTGCATAGAGTAGTGACAGTCAGTGAGGCAATGTGCTGTGTATTAGCAGCTGACAGGGAGCTTCTCGGTAGGGCCATGCTCAGGTTATCTGTTATCTTGAAAAGTCGCTCGCACAACTTAAAGCCCCCCAAAAGATTGAAGGTTGATATCTGTGACTGCACTCCAACGATTCTGGCTTTGACATCGTGATCAAGACGGATTTGCGACTGCAAGCACTCCTCCCAAAGGGCACCAAGAGTACTGTAATTGACCAGAATACTTTCAATGGCATCCCCTCGAACTGTCCACCGTGTATGGCAGAAGGTGCGAATTGCAATCTTCACTGCTTGACTTGATCCTGTCAAATGCTGCATTTCTCTTTGGAGAAAACTTTATCAGCCTTGTGATCTTGAATGCTGTCTAATGCATCCCTGCAGAGCTTAGACTGCTTCACTGTGTCAGCCACAGCAAGGTTCAAAGCATGTGCATAGCAGTGGGTGTAGAGAGCTCGACTTTCTTCCTGTGTCATAACTGAAGCTACCCCTTTTCTTACGCCACTCATATTTGCTGCCCCATCATAACACTGCCCACGGCAATCAGCAACTTTCGCATTCATACGCACCAGCAGATCTTTGATGGCAGACACCAAGTTCTTAGCATCAATCATGTTCACCTGATAGAGACCGATAAACTCTTCGTGCTCATTCAGATGTTGATCAACCCAACGGATGCAGATGGTGAACTGCTCCATGTTCGAACAGTCAGTAGATTCATCTGCCATGATGCTAAAACAGTGGCTTCCAGCAACGTTGTGACTTACTTCACGAATAATATGTAATGCCATCAGCTGCAAGCATTCGTTTTGGATTTCAGGTGAGGTGTACTTGTTTGCCTTCTTGCTCAACCATGAGGAGTCAATTCCTTTGTGATCAACACCTCTCAAACGAAGCAGCTGAGTGAAATTAATGTTAGACTCATTGCCATCTCCTCTCAGGGGTAAGCCCTGCCTTGCAAGATGTCGTAGGCTTTGAAGCACCAACAGCAACATTTGCCGATTATGGCCTAGTTGCTGTATTCTCAGCCATGATGCCCCTAGTTGCTATATGCTCACCCATGATGGTGCACAGCTGTATGCTCAGCCATGATGGTGCACAGGCCTAGTTGCTGTATGCTCACCCATGATGGTACACAGCTGTATGCTCACCCATGATGGTGCACAGGCCTAGTTGCTGTATGTTCACCCATGATGGTACACAGCTGTATGCTCACCCATGATGGTGCACAGGCCTAGTTGCTGTATGTTCACCCATGATGGTACACAGCTGTATGTTCACCCATGATGGTGCACAGGCCTACAGTAGTTGCTGTATGCTCACCCATGATGGCGCACAGGCCTAGTTGCTGTATGCTCACCCATGATGGTGCACAGCTGTATGCTCAGCCATGATGGTGCACAGGCCTAGTTGCTGTATGCTCACCCATGATGGTGCACAGACTAGTTGCTGTATGCTCACCCATGATGGAGCACAGGCTAGTTGCTGTATGCTCACCCATGATGGCACACAGACCTAGTTGCTCTCAGCCATGATGGTGCACTGGCCTAGTTGCTGTATGCTCACCCATGATGGAGCACAGGCCTAGTTGCTGCATGAGATATACATGTATGTTGAAGTCAGGAGCAGTTGCTTCTCAGCAGTGTGCTCTATGTTGTAGCTGTCGGCTTGAGCTCACTTTACAAGGCTGTGGATCAGGAACTTGGGAAGAAGTTTGAGAATGTGCTCCAGGAAGAGCTGGCTCTGACGCTTCTTACATTAGCCAAGTCAGCACTCTGTCTTAGGGTTCCAGCTGTCAGGTTTTTAGATGTAGCACTTGCCAAGCCAACACTTCTTGCTACCACCTGTCTTTTTTTTAGAACTACGTATGTAGACTTCCCGAATGCTGGCTCAAACTTGTGGAGTGCATCAAGTGCAAGTATGATGTCCTCGAGGTACTGGCAAGCACAGTCATTCTGAGGAGTCAGACTTGAATACAGGACATGAGGTGGGCGTAGACTTTTGAACTTTGTAAGTACAATCTCAACATCAAGAAGGTACTGTGCCCAAAACAGGAGATTAGTTTCTTTCAATGCATACTCTAAATGGCGTGACTGTTAATTTTTGCTAGTTGCTCGGGCATCTTTGCCACCTGCGACCATTCTGCTGATGTCCTCTCTCTCATAGAATGCAACCTCCGAACACTCGTCTGCTGTGAGCTCGGACTTCTTTTGTGTTGGAGAGTTTGGATCCATAAAACCAAATATCTTCCCTAGTTCTCGGAAAATTGCCTTCCGTTGATTCCGGTTCATGCAGAGCCTGCGCCTGGTTCTGCTTGTAGCTGTTCTTGAAAGTGCAATAGCTGAGGTGAAAAGCACCTTAGAACGGGTGTGAGGGTTCGGGGGTGTCTCTGGTAGTCCATTTGTGGCTTGCCAGTGTTTCTGCTCGCAGACCTTCCCGAGCACGTGGTGTTATTTTCTCTATATTTTTTTTAATGCCCTTAGCTATACTTGCTCGAACAAACACATTCTGTTTGGCTTTGTACCGCTTCACCTCTGCCATACCATCTATCACCTCTGTCATACCATCTATCACCTCTGCCATACCATCTATCACCTCTGCCATACCATCTATCGCCTCTGTCATACCATATCACCTCTGCCATACCATCTATCACATCTGTCATACCGTCTATCACCTCTGTCATACCATCTATCACCTCTGTCATACCATCTATCACCTCTGTCATACCATCTATCACCTCTGCCGTACCATCTATCACCTCTGTCATACCATCTATCACCTCTGTCATACCATCTATCACCTCTGCCGTACCATCTATCACCTCTGTCATAACATCTATCACATCTGTCATACCATCTATCACCTCTGTCATAACATCTATCACATCTGTCATACCATCTATCACCTCTGTCATAACATCTATCACATCTGTCATACCATCTATCACTTCAGTCATACATCTATCACCTCTGTCATACCATCTATCACCCATCTATCACCTCTGTCATAACATCTATCACATCTGTCATACCATCTATCACCTCTGCCATACCATCTATCACCTCTGTCATACCATCTATCACCTCTGGCATACCATACCATCTATTACCTCTGTCATACCATCTATCACCTCTGTCATACCATCTATCGCTTCTTCTCTCGCCATTGTTTTGCATACTCGGCACCAGGCAGTGGTATATAGTACACCCTCGCAGCATATCCAAAACCCAATAGAACACAAGCCTGTTTGGAAAGTGAAGTGTCTGGGATATGTTGTTGGCAGTGTATTGTATTAGTCTTGATCTTTTATGAAAATCAGATAAGACTTGCAGCAGCTGCAATATTGTTTTAGTGCCAATGACAATTAGCTGGAGTGCTGCGACAAGGTCATGTGCAGGTCATGTGCAGGTCACATGCCTTTAAATCTATTATGGCGGCTACAGTCAGTATTGGGTACAACTTTGAACCACAAAGCCTAAGGTGGTACTGTATATAATTTTTGAAAATTGAAATTTGCATGCAGTGTGCTCAATCTAAACTAGAACTTGATTTAAAAAAATGGAATAATCGAAGTTTTCAACTGAAGGAAACGGTCCCTGCACAAAGTCAATTGCCTGGCCTTGCTCGGCAGCTGAGTCAGAGCTCCACCCATGACACCTTTAGGTTACTTTCGTTAGACAAAAATGTGTTCCTGCGATCTTCACCAAATTTTAGGTGAAGACGAGGGACGTTGTTGGGAAGATTATGTTTAAATTTTATGAGGTTAGGTTTAGAACTCCGCGAGTAAATGGGACCTTCTTGAAGTGGAGCGTTGCTTTTGCTACATCAAAACATTGGGCCTTTGAAATTGACGTGCAGGCTCAGAGTAGATGCATATCTCAGAGGTAAAAAATTGTTCTAGATATTGGAAGCCCTTTATAATCCCCGTTCAAAAGGTATCCCGAGAGTGTAATATCTTTATGTTGTCATAGATAACAGCATGGAAAACCTTTTCACTCCTCTCTCTCTTCTCTCTTGATAAGGGTTAAATCTTCACTCCTCTTCACTCCCCTGCTGTGCGTGTGTGTGTGTTTAGATAGCAACACAGCACCAACTTTTTCAAACATCTCAAGGATGGGATGATTAGGTTCTACACATTTTTGGCCCTACAACAAAATATTTTTTTGAGCCTTCCATATCATGACCAATCCCGATGAGGACTAGCTAACTTTGTTTGTGTAGCTGATGAGGACTAGCTAGTTTTGTTTGTGTAGCTGATGAGGACTAGCTAGTTTTGTTTGTGTAGCTGATGAGGACTAGCTAGTTTTGTTTGTGTAGCTGATGAGGACTAGCTAGTTTTGTTTGTGTAGCTGATGAGGACTAGCTAGTTTTGTTTGTGTAGCTGATGAGGACTAGCTAGTTTTGTTTGTGTAGCTGATGAGGACTAGCTAGTTTTGTTTGTGTAGCTGATGAGGACTAGCTAATTTTGTTTGTGTAGCTGATGAGGACTAGCTAGTTTTGTTTGTGTAGCTGATGAGGACTAGCTAGTTTTGTTTGTGTAGCTGATGAGGACTAGCTAGTTTTGTTTGTGTAGCTGATGAGGACTAGCTAGTTTTGTTTGTGTAGCTGGTGAGGACTAGCTAGTTTTGTTTGTGTAGCTGATGAGGACTAGCTAGTTTTGTTTGTGTAGCTGATGAGGACTAGCTAATTTTGTTTGTGTAGCTGATGAGGACTAGCTAGTTTTGTTTGTGTAGCTGATGAGGACTAGCTAGTTTTGTTTGTGTAGCTGATGAGGACTAGCTAGTTTTGTTTGTGTAGCTGATGAGGACTAGCTAGTTTTGTTTGTGTAGCTGATGCGGACTAGCTAGTTTTGTTTGTGTAGCTGATGAGGACTAGCTAGTTTGTTTTGTGTAGCTGATGAGGACTAGCTAACTTTGTTTGTGTAGCTGATGAGGACTAGCTAGTTTTGTTTGTGTAGCTGATGAGGACTAGCTAGTTTTGTTTGTGTAGCTGATGAGGACTAGCTAATTTTGTTTGTGTAGCTGATGAGGACTAGCTAGTTTTGTTTGTGTAGCTGATGAGGACTAGCTAGTTTTGTTTGTGTAGCTGATGAGGACTAGCTAGTTTTGTTTGTGTAGCTGATGAGGACTAGCTAGTTTTGTTTGTGTAGCTGATGAGGACTAGCTAGTTTGTTTTGTGTAGCTGATGAGGACTAGCTAATTTTGTTTGTGTAGCTGATGAGGACTAGCTAATTTTGTTTGTGTAGCTGATGAGGACTAGCTAGTTTTGTTTGTGTAGCTGATGAGGACTAGCTAGTTTTGTTTGTGTAGCTGATGAGGACTAGCTAGTTTTGTTTGTGTAGCTGATGAGGACTAGCTAGTTTTGTTTGTGTAGCTGATGAGGACTAGCTAGTTTTGTTTGTGTAGCTGATGAGGACTAGCTAGTTTTGTTTGTGTAGCTGATGAGAACTAGCTAGTTTTGTTTGTGTAGCTGATGAGGACTAGCTAATTTTGTTTGTGTAGCTGATGAGGACTAGCTAGTTTTGTTTGTGTAGCTGATGAGGACTAGCTAGTTTTGTTTGTGTAGCTGATGAGGACTAGCTAGTTTTGTTTGTGTAGCTGGTGAGGACTAGCTAGTTTTGTTTATGTAGCTGTTGACTAGCTAGCTTTGTTTCAACTTAGCTCTGGAGCTGCACTGCGCACTGTAAACATTTCTTTCAGTGCTTGAGCCTGGCAACTGGCAGGAGGCGTGGCATGGCATGCAGTGCTCAGCTGGCTAAATGTGCCTCCAAGATAGCGTCCAGATTTTGTGCACAGCCTCAACTTTGTGTTAGACATCCTTCAGCACTGCCTATGTTAGGACTGCTGAAGGCTTTGTATCCATGGTAACCATTAGATTGTAAAATGGTAAAAGGATGTACAGAGAAGTTAGGTTGCAATCACCCTCACTTCTCTCTTCCCTCTCTCTTCTCCTCTCACTTACACAGCACTCTGATGTCATCAATCAGATAGCAGTGGACGAGGATGGAGAATACATCGCCAGCTGCTCTGATGACAAGAAAGTGAGTACACGCATCATTCACAGGCGCCAACTAAGACTCCATTCACTCTGTTAACTGTCAAGTTTGATTTAAAATAGTGTCCGAACGGAAGCTTGACTTGGTGTGCCAGGTGGGGAAGCAAAAAAAAAAAAAAAAAAAAAAAAAAAAAAGGCTGACTCTTACAGCTACCATCACGAATGGTCTCTTACTGGATTTTTTCTGGCTGCTGTTTCTGGAGGCTTTTGTTGGAGGAAAACTGCACGGGCTTCTATGCCTACCTTGATATATGTTCTGAATCTCTTTGCTCTTGAGAAAGGATTCACTCCTGGATGGATTTCTTTGTTGTGAGTTTTCTTGTAGACATAGAGCTACATACATACATGGTGATGCTGTGTAGCTATTAGCTCAACGGAACTGATTCCTATTCCAAACTGCACTATTGTGTTAATTAGGTAAATGAATCCCTCCACTTAGAAACTTACATTTGGAAAAGTGTCTTTATTCACTTGCACTAAAGTATAGCCCTTTATGATTAGTTATCTACCCAAGACCTACAAGTGAGACAAGTGGAGTAAGGTGTATGAGGTGCTGTCCTGGCAAGTATGCTACAAGTTATAGCTTTCAGTATGGCTGGTGCGTGCTTATAAGTCGAGCTATTTTATCTGAAGTGTTATTGAATTATGTAGTGGATCTAGGCATAATTCAGGGTTTCATTTAGGAGGGGGGGGGCCATCTCCCTTGGAACCTTTTTGCCCCCCCCCCCTTGGAAATTGTATTATTAAAATTCTTATTGATGTTGATAAGTGCTTGACATCATGCCCCCCCCCCCCCCCCCCCTTATTCCTCCAGTTGACCCCCCCCCCCCCCCTCCTTGGATAATTTTCTAAATGAAACCCTGAATGGTTATATATTTAGTAAAACATTAGGTATCTACTCTTGAGAGTTCCTTTTGATGTCTGTACCTTGGATGCCTGTACTAGAGCAAGAACATACCAAGCTTACATCACACTGGAGCTTTTAACACAGCTAGGGAGGTCCATGGAAGCCTAGCTGTTGGAGCTGCTGTTGCAGCAGCTGCTGTTGGTCTTGTCTTTAAAGCCAACTGAGCAAGACCAGAGTTGAAGATTTATTTTTGTAGGTAGCCTTCTCGAGCTTCAGCGACAAGCACATGGGTATGCTTGATGCTATCTCTACAACCACATGCATACGTAACCAAGTATTCATTACAATAATAATCAACTTGAATTGTATTCTCTCAACCTTTCGACTAGATGCTCTAGCCTTCATCAGGAATAATGAGATGCTTAAGGCTGGTTCACAACGCGACGAAAACAGCACGCATTGCGTCGTGATGCGTCCTCAAGCGTCGTGTGAACCATATGACATGTGACACGTTCTACATGTAGCTTTAGGACGCGACGCGATGCGACATTCGGATAGACCCGAGTTCTATTTTTGTGTCCAGGTGTGAAGCGTCCTCACCCATCCAGCCAATCACATTGATTCTTTATCGCATGTGACCTGTGCATTATTTAGAAAGCTATGCTAAGCAGAGTTTGTAAGCAATGGATGTACTCCTCCCAGTCATCAGCGCTCTCAGAGTTGTCGTCAAAGTCGGATTCCCAAGTATTCGCGTATTCGCCATCTTCAATAACGAGGTCAAAGGTCAGAATTCCGTTCACAACGCGCGTCTTGGAACAACATTGTGAACCATGAGGACGCGACGCGTCAGAAAAAAGGTATTGTGAACCAGACTAGTAGCTAGCTATCCAGCACATGCCACCGGCACTCACGTCCAACATGTGAACCGGCACATGCATCTAGCACGAAACATCGAGAGAATACAATTTCAAGTTGATTATTGAGAAAGTTATTGTAATATTATGTCAACTGGGAGTTCATTGAAAGTGGTCTATGTGTGTGTGTGTGTGTGTGAGTGAGTGTGCATGCAGTAGGTGTATGTATAATACAGTACATACATGTATGTATGTGTGTGTATATATATATATGTACACACACAATTAACTAAAGTTGTAAGAGAGTTTAAGGCAGTTCTATTAGTGTAATGCCAGATCATGTGATGTCTGCATGACATTGGATACGGTGTGGAAACTGGCGAAAGTTGCTGTAACTCCACCTCCCCCCCCCCCCCCACACACACATACACCTCCAACCCTTTCATAAATGATAATGATCTATTTTAATTTGTCATTTAAAAATATAATTGCTAGTTTGTTTATTTATTATTTATCTTTCTATCTATTTATTTACTCATTAATTTACTAACTTACTTACATGTTCTTACATGTACTTGCATGTAATTACATGTATTTACTTACTTAATTACTTAATTACTTACTTACTTAGTTACTTACTTACATGTACTTAATTACTTAATTACTTAATTACTTACTTACTTACTACTTACTTACATGTACTTACTTACTTAGTTACTTACTTACTTACTTACTTACTTACTTACTTACTTACTTACTTA
The DNA here is from genome assembly GCA_028752905.1 of Cladorhizidae sp. MBARI D1340-BT2. Classification (NCBI taxonomy): domain Eukaryota; kingdom Metazoa; phylum Porifera; class Demospongiae; order Poecilosclerida; family Cladorhizidae; species Cladorhizidae sp. MBARI D1340-BT2. The sequence goes on along the minus strand of JAQNBH010000004.1, from coordinate 36,759,070 downwards.
CTTACTTACTTACTTACTTACTTACTTACTTACTTACTTACTTACTTACTTACTTACTTACTTACTTACTTACTTACTTACTTACTTACTAATTTATTGTTTAATTTATTAATTTCTATAATTATTTATTTATTGAGTGTTCTATACAAACTGAATGTTTATCACTCTAGGCTGACCTCTATGGTGCACCCTGTCCTTAGTTGGTACATAGTTACTCTCTCTGTCTTCTCTGTTGTGTCCTATAGGTCATCATTATGGGTCTCTTCTCAACTAAATATAACAATATCTCGCACTTCGACAAGCCAATCAAAGTGAGTTGTGATATGCACTGTCCAGTAATAGTCTACATACATGTACATACATGCAGTAAAAATATCAGTCATTGGTTGTCTCTACGTGTGTGCAAGTTTTGTGGTGGAGATGAACCTTCATTCTTTCCTACTCCTACATACAGTACATGACCAATAATGTTTGTTATTTTTACCACCAACACTAGACAACCCTTTACCATTTATAATCGTATACACCTAAGCAGAATAGTATGCATATGATTTTAAATGGTAAAGGGTCATCAACTGGATGGGTTTGATCTTGTTTCCTTCCATTTCCAGACCAGGTGTGCTCTAATGTTTGCATTGCTCTAGCAATCACAGTTCTAATAGACCAGGTGTGCTCTAATGTTGGCATTGCTCTAGTAATCACAGTTCTAACAGAACAGGTGTGCTCTAATGTTTGCATTGCTCTGGCAATCACAGTTCTATCAGAACAGGTGTGCTCTAATGTTGGCATTGCTCTAGTAATCACAGTTCTAACAGACCAGGTGTGCTCTAATGTTTGCATTGCTCTGGCAATCACAGTTCTAACAGAACAGGTGTGCTCTAATGTTGGCATTGCTCTAGCAATCACAGTTCTAACAGAACAGGTGTGCTCTAATGTTGGCATTGCTCTAGTAATCACAGTTCTAACAGACCAGGTGTGCTCTAATGTTTGCATTGCTCTGGCAATCACAGTTCTAACAGACCAGGTGTGCTCTAATGTTTGCATTGCTCTGGCAATCACAGTTCTAACAGACCAGGTGTGCTCTAATGTTTGCATTGCTCTGGCAATCACAGTTCTATCAGATCAGGTGTGCTCTAATGTTTGCATTGCTCTAGTAATCACAGTTCTAACAGAACAGGTGTGCTCTAATGTTGGCATTGCTCTAGTAATCACAGTTCTAACAGAACAGGTGTGCTCTAATGTTTGCATTGCTCTGGCAATCACAGTTCTAACAGACCAGGTGTGCTCTAATGTTTGCATTGCTCTAGTAATCACAGTTCTATCAGACCAGGTGTGCTCTAATGTTTGCATTGCTCTGGCAATCACAGTTCTAACAGACCAGGTGTGCTCTAATGTTTGCATTGCTCTGGCAATCACAGTTCTAACAGACCAGGTGTGCTCTAATGTTTGCATTGCTCTGGCAATCACAGTTCTATCAGAACAGGTGTGCTCTAATGTTTGCATTGCTCTGGCAATCACAGTTCTATCAGAACAGGTGTGCTCTAATGTTGGCATTGCTCTAGTAATCACAGTTCTAACAGACCAGGTGTGCTCTAATGTTTGCATTGCTCTGGCAATCACAGTTCTAACAGAACAGGTGTGCTCTAATGTTGGCATTGCTCTAGCAATCACAGTTCTAACAGAACAGGTGTGCTCTAATGTTGGCATTGCTCTAGTAATCACAGTTCTAACAGACCAGGTGTGCTCTAATGTTTGCATTGCTCTGGCAATCACAGTTCTAACAGACCAGGTGTGCTCTAATGTTTGCATTGCTCTGGCAATCACAGTTCTAACAGACCAGGTGTGCTCTAATGTTTGCATTGCTCTGGCAATCACAGTTCTATCAGATCAGGTGTGCTCTAATGTTTGCATTGCTCTAGTAATCACAGTTCTAACAGAACAGGTGTGCTCTAATGTTGGCATTGCTCTAGTAATCACAGTTCTAACAGACCAGGTGTGCTCTAATGTTGGCATTGCTCTAGTAATCACAGTTCTAACAGAACAGGTGTGCTCTAATGTTTGCATTGCTCTGGCAATCACAGTTCTAACAGACCAGGTGTGCTCTAATGTTTGCATTGCTCTGGCAATCACAGTTCTAACAGACCAGGTGTGCTCTAATGTTTGCATTGCTCTGGCAATCACAGTTCTAACAGACCAGGTGTGCTCTAATGTTTGCATTGCTCTGGCAATCACAGTTCTATCAGAACAGGTGTGCTCTAATGTTTGCATTGCTCTGGCAATCACAGTTCTATCAGATCAGGTGTGCTCTAATGTTTGCATTGGCTCTAGCAATCACAGTTCTAACAGACCAGGTGTGCTCTAATGTTTGCATTGCTCTGGCAATCACAGTTCTATCAGACCAGGTGTGCTCTAATGTTTGCATTGCTCTAGTAATCACAGTTCTAACAGAACAGGTGTGCTCTAATGTTGGCATTGCTCTAGTAATCACAGTTCTATCAGACCAGGTGTGCTCTAATGTTTGCATTGCTCTAGTAATCACAGTTCTTATAGCCACTCAAGACTTGATGCTGGAAAATAGCATTCATAATGGGGGTTGAGTGGGACTTTCACTTCACATTCCAACCTGCAGTTCCAAAAGAAGAAAAAAGTGTAGAAGCCATGGCTTCTGACTCTCCTCCTAGCAGGTGTAGACCTAGGGGGTAATTAATTGGAATCACTGTGGAGCCGTGTACGTACATGTCGTTACCTTGAGGCTTGTAGGTGCAGTCACTGTGGAGTCAGGTGCTGTCGTTGCCTTGAGGCTTGTCGGTGCAGTCACTGTGGAGTCATGTGCTGTCGTTACCTTGAGGCTTGTAGGTGCAGTCACTGTGGACTCATTGCTGTCGTTGCCTTGAGGCTTGTAGGTGCAGTCACTGTGGAGTCATGTGCTGTCGTTGCCTTGAGGCTTGTAGGTGCAGTCACTGTGGACTCATTGCTGTCGTTGCCTTGAGGCTTGTAGGTGCAGTCACTGTGGAGTCATTGCTGTCGTTGCCTTGAGGCTTGTAGGTGCAGTCACTGTGGACTCATTTGCTGTCGTTGCCTTGAGGCTTGTTGTAGGTGCAGTCACTGTGAAGTCATGTGCTGTCGTTGCCTTGAGTCTTGTAGGTGCAGTCACTGTGGAGTCAGGTGCTGTCGTTGCCTTGAGTCTTGTAGGTGCAGTCACTGTGGAGTCATGTGCTGCCGTTGCCTTGAGGCTTGTAGGTGCAGTCACTGTGAAGTCAGGTGCTGTCGTTACCTTGAGGCTTGTCACTGTGAAGTCAGGTGCTGTCGTTGCCTTGAGGCTTGTAGGTGCAGTCACTGTGGAGTCAGGTGCTGTCGTTGCCTTGAGGCTTGTAGGTGCAGTCACTGTGGAGTCATGTGCTGCCGTTACCTTGAGGCTTGTAGGTGCAGTCACTGTGGACTCATTGCTGTCGTTGCCTTGAGGCTTGTAGGTGCAGTCACTGTGGAGTCATGTGCTGCCGTTGCCTTGAGGCTTGTAGGTGCAGTCACTGTGGACTCATTGCTGTCGTTGCCTTGAGGCTTGTAGGTGCAGTCACTGTGGAGTCATGTGCTGTCGTTGCCTTGAGGCTTGTACATGTAGGTGCAGTCACTGTGGAGTCATTGCTGTCGTTGCCTTGAGGCATGTAGGTGCAGTCACTGTGAAGTCATGTGCTGTCGTTACCCTGAGGCTTGTAGGTGCAGTCACTGTGGAGTCAGGTGCTGTCGTTGCCTTGAGGCTTGTAGGTGCAGTCACTGTGAAGTCATGTGCTGTCGTTACCTTGAGGCTTGTACAGGTGCAGTCACTGTGAAGTCATGTGCTGCCGTTACCTTTAAGCTTGTAGGTGCAGTCACTGTGGACTCAGGTGCTGTCGTTGCCTTGAGTCTTGTAGGTGCAGTCACTGTGGAGTCATTGCTGTCGTTACCTTGAGGCTTGTAGGTGCAGTCACTGTGGAGTCAGGTGCTGTCGTTGCCTTGAGGCTTGTAGGTGCAGTCACTGTGGACTCATTGCTGTCGTTGCCTTGAGGCTTGTAGGTGCAGTCACTGTGAAGTCAGGTGCTGTCGTTGCCTTGAGTAGGTGCAGTCACTGTGGAGTCATTGCTGTCGTTGCCTTGAGGCTTGTAGGTGCAGTCACTGTGAAGTCAGGTGCTGTCGTTGCCTTGAGTAGGTGCAGTCACTGTGGAGTCATTGCTGTCGTTACCTTGAGGCTTGTAGGTGCAGTTGGTTGTTTATTTTTCAAATCCTCCCTGCTAGTGGGGCCATTCAATTAATTATATTGACCTTCCAGCATTTAGAGGGTTAAAGCATCTGTACACACATGTACATGTATAGAAGAAAGAGCTGGCATACTCAGCCCCTGCAAGAGCCAAGAAGGCCAAGGGAAAATGCACCTGTCAGCTCTGTATCAGCAGAGAAGCAGAGGAAGGAATGTGCCAAACAGTTCAAGAGAAAGTTATTCCGTATCTTTTGCATTCATTTTTGCACTTTTCTTGAAGACAATTTTTGAAACGGAAATGTTTCTCAGAGATACATGTAATGATGAAACGGAAGTACATGTAGGAATGACCCGAAACGGATAAAGATTCCGTCTAAAGACGGTGTCCTCTGCGTATTCCGTGCGAGACAAGTCACCGCAGAGCTTGCTGGTGCGAGTGGAGTGTTTATGGTGCAGAGATGGAAGCTAATGGTGGTCACGCAGCAGCTGCAAGTAACCAATTTAGCCGAAGGTTTAGTGAGGAACCAAACAGGTGTGGTCACCAACATAGAGTGGTACGATTGGCAAGATCAGGCAGAGGTGACTTGATTTCTAGCAAGTCCTGCTCCATATTACGCTAAGTATGCAGCTGGTGTGCGATAGTATGAGATGGTTTCTTGAACGACGACCAATCACAATCCCGTTTTCATACAGCAGAGGACGGTTGTTATAATAGATGTTGAGTTTTGATAGATTGCGTGGGAGGAAGGTCAAGCTGTGAAGTGCAGCGGCTAAACACCACAATGTGTTACTTCAACACCACAATGTGGTGCAGCAACACTGTGAGGCATTTCTCCAACACTTTTAGGTTTTGTCCCAACACCTTGCGGTGTGTGTGGGGGGCACCTGCATAGGACACTCCTGATTGTGTTATTCCCACCTGCCTAGTCCTACTAAATACATCTAATGCCCGCCAGTTTTATAGCAAATGACTGAATTATTCTGGAAGCTCAAAATGATGTGATGTGGTTTGAGATTCTGTATGCATATACATATACATGTACTCAAACATTCATACTTAACTTACATGTATATACATGTTACATGTAGCAAGAAAAGGTTATTTCAGTCAGTCATCTTGTTTTGCTCTAAGTATCAGAGTAATACTCTGTTAGTAGCCACTGTGTATTGTTTAGGTTTTGTAAAAGTCTTCTGTGAGGTATGTACATGTATATATGACAAGCATTCTGGTTATTGGGGGGAAAATCTTAAGTGGAAGGAGAAGGAAAGAAATATGGCCTTAGTTGACTTGGAAGGAGAAGGAAAGAAATATGGCCTTAGTTGACTTACATGTGTTCTGGCTGCAATGTTTATCGACGTTTGTTGTCATGGTTTTGTGTCTTGCACTCTGACCCCTCCTGTAGTCTGTGGCACTTCATCCTCAATTCAGCAAGAGCACCAATCACGTCATTGTGGTGGGATCAAATCGGGTAAGGGTCATTTATTTACTTGTTATCAAATCTCAAATCGATCAAATCGGGTAAGGGAAATTTATTTACTTGTTTTCAAATTGGGTAAGGGTCATCGATATACTTGTTTTCAAATTGGGTAAGGGTCATCTACATCTATTAAAAAAATATATATATACAGGATTAATTTGTGCAGAGATTTACTCGGACATTGCTTGACATTGCTAAGCATGTATATAATGTATTTATGTGTGGCCTAGTTTAATATGTCGTAGATCAGAATGGCGATAAATTACATAAGCCAGCACAATATTGTTCTCTCTCAGCTAACCATGTGGAGCCGTTTAAGTTCTCTACAGTACCTCTGCAACATGCTGCTGGCTGGCCATGCAGTAAAGAATTGTTATAAATAATATGTTGATGTACATGTATATACACAGTACATACAGCTTCATTTATACATACCATAAATAGGATATAAAAGTTAGAAAAATATTATCGTTGGGTTACACTCTCGTATTCATAAACACCTTCTATCTTCTCGCATCCAGCATCCTTTCTCTACCAGAGGACATGCCATTATATGCCCTTGGTTTGTCACTTATCTAGTGTAGGACAGGCTATGGTGGTCAGGGCCAAGCCAGGGTTAGGGCCAGGATGGGATCAGGGCCATCCTAGGTTTAAAAGGGGGGACTATACCTGAAACCACCAAAATTTGAACGCATTTTTGTAGCCATCATAACTTTCCCTCCCTTCTGTGAAGATACTTTTGATACCAACTTGTTGCTCATTCTGTGTGCTTTAAAGATGATATGTGAAATGTCTCTATAGGCAAATTTTTTAAGAAGATACATCCAAAAAGGCAAGGGTCACTCCAAAAATTGCACCCCCCAAACTGCGGCGAGGATATTTCCCAAGTGACTGGTCTACAGATGCCCAAATTTGGTTTGTAGCTTACCAAGACATTTAGTTGTGATATAACGGAGGCATATTTTTCAACACATCTCTTGTTCATTAGTTCTAAGGCATTTCATTTCCAACCACACAAAATAAACGCAAAATCTGTGACAGTCACCTCTTCTAATCACCATAACTCGGCAATGCTTCAAGTTAAAAAAATATATCACACCGTTATATCACAGATCACTAAAAGAGCTCTCAAATGAATCCTCAAATATTGAAATTGAGTCAAGTGTAGCAAAGGTATGTTCGCCGCAAAATCACAACAAAATAGATTTACAAAATTCCTGGCAATAATGTGTTGAAGGAGGGACAGTGTCATTTTGGGGGGAGAGTGACCCACATATATTTCCCCCCTTTTTCTTCTTGTGGTTACCACTTTATAACTTTATAGATTCCGTAAACTTCATGGTATGGACTTGATATATAGATCAAAAGGTAGGTCTCTCTTTGTGCTCTCTGTTGATACTAAAATATTTTTCATAGGTATAACTATAGCCAAGTTACAGGAGCTACAAGTGGAGGGAACCTCAAAAACCTGAATGCCTGAACTGGCAGTATAAATATCCCAAGTGCTAGAGAGTTGAAATTAGCTAGAGGATGCCCTACTCTATTCAATGAGTGTTTTCATTAGGCGTTAAAATCTAAGTACGTGGTCAAGCGTGTGGGTGGAAAATGAATTTCGTTAATAATCCATAAAACTCATTTTCCACCTGGCGCTTGACCACCTACTTGCATTTTAGCGCCTTATGAAAACACTCATTGAATAGAGTAGGGCTTCCTCTAGCCACTGGTGCTAATTTCAACTCTCTAGCACTTGGCAATCAGGAGATATTTATACTGCCAGTTCAGGCATTCAGGTTTTTGAGGTTCCCTCCACTTTAGGTCTAGTAACTAGGCTATAGTTATACTTATGAAAAATATTTTAGTATCAACAGAGAGCACAAAGAGAGACCTATCTTTTGAGCTATATATCAAGTCCATACCATGAAGTTTACAGAATCTACGGAGCTATAAGGTGGTAACCACAAGTTAGTTTGTTTTAATTTTAAAAATGCTGCTGTCCCCCCTTTAGTGTTCCTTGTTGGTTTCTCTTCAAATCAATGAGAAATTGTATGGACAAAAACCATCATAACTTTGAAATGGAGCATCCAATAGCTCTAAAACTTTAGAATTGGCTAGTAGATATGTACAGCAACTGATAAAAAAACAAATAAAGGGTTACCTTGTGTGTTAGGACCAGGTTAGGGTTAGTCCAGGGTAGGGTTAGGGCCAGGTTAGGGTTAGTCCTGGGTAGGGTTAGGGCCAGGTTAGGGTTAGTCCAGGGTAGGGTTAGGGCTACCTGGTGTGTTAGGGCCAGGTTAGGGTTAGGCCAGGGTAGGGTTAGGGCCTACCTGGTGTGTTAGTCCAGGGTAAGGTTAGGGCTACCTGATGTGTTAGGGCCAGGTTAGGGTTAGGCCAGGGTAGGGTTGTGTGTTAGGGCCCGGTTAGGGTTAGTCCAGGGTAGGGTTAGGGCCTACCTGGTGTGTTAGGGCCAGGCTAGGGTTAGGGCCATGGTAGGGTTAGGGCTACCTGGTGTGTTAGGACCAGGCCAGGGTAGGGTTAGGGTTACGTGTTAGGACCAGGTTAGGGTTAGTACAGGGTAGGGTTAGGGTTACCTGGTGTGTTAGGGCCAGGTTAGGGTTAGTACAGGGTAGGGTTAGGGTTACCTGGTGTGTTAGGGCCAGGTTAGGGTTAGTACAGGGTAGGGTTAGGGTTACCTGGTGTGTTAGGGCCAGGTTAGGGTTAGTACAGGGTAGGGTTAGGGCTACCTGGTGTGTTAGGGCCAGGTTAGGGTTAGTACAGGATAGGGTTAGGGCTACCTGGTGTGTTAGGGCCAGGTTAGGGCAGGGTAGGGTTAGGGCTACCTGGTGTGTTAGGGCCAGACTAGGGTTAATCCAGGGTAGGGTTAGATCAGGCTAGAGTTGGATTAGGGTCAGGGTAGGGTTAGAACTAGGATAAGGTTAGGCCCAGAGTAAGGTTAAGGCCAGGATAGGGCTGGGCGATGGCCAGACTGTAGGGCTAGTGCTGGGTTTGGGATAGATACAGATCCCTCTCCATTTGCTGGGACATCCCAGAGCTGTCTCTGCCACTTCTCGACAATTTTATTAATTTTTTTTTTTTTTATCCCAACTTCTCCCCACGTCTCATTCTTCCCCTTCTCTCCTCTGTACCTTCTTCCTCTCCATTAGCTGGTGATGATTGAAGAGCGAAGATGGCCGCTGGGGAGCAAGACATACGATATCCACGGAGGAGGGGGTATCATCTGCACCATCAAGTGGAAAAAAAACCTGATAGCCTGGGCGAACCAAAAGGTAATGGATGACACACACGTGTGCCCTCAAGAGTTGTGCACGACCAAATACTTCTGCTTTCATATCTCACCAACTTGCATTTAAATGCAACTGATTGGCCACAACGTACTTGCCTACAGGCGAAACCTCGAATATCATTAACACAAAAACATACATGTATGCGCTGAGCACTGGATTTTTTAATTTTATTTACACATGCCCAGTAGTCTGCTGTATCATTATATACAGTAAGTGAAGGGTATGCTCTCATTTTGACAGTTCTTCATAAATGCCACCTCATAAAAACAACTATATGCATCTCCAAAGTTGAGTGGGGGAGGGGGGGACAAGTGCCCCTTCTATTCAAGCCTATGTATTAATGTGTTTTTCCCCTCTTCTGCTAAGAATGGCCATGGAAGTACATGCACCCTTTGCTTACCAGGAAGCTCTTTCCTCTTGAGAATTGAACCTAACTAAATTTTGTTGTGAAGTGTACATGTACAGACCCATGTAGTGCACCTTAGCCCACACGCTTTGTTTGCTTACTGCAGCTTGTAAACAATTGGTAAACATTGTACATGTATGTATATACATGTGTGTACATGTACAAGTGTGTATGAACATAATAATATTCATGTAAAAGGTCTTGTAGTTACATACAGTACATGTTCTCTCTCTCTCTCCTGGTTTCCTACTCACTCTCTGTGTGTCCTGGGCTCTACATGTGTCCTGTTTCCTACTCACTCTCTGTGTGTCCTGGGCTCTACATGTGTCCTGTTTCCTACTCACTCTCTGTGTGTCCTGGGCTCTACATGTGTCCTGTTTCCTACTCACTCTCTGTGTGTCCTGGGCTCTACATGTGTCCTGTTTCCTACTCACTCTCTGTGTGTCCTGGACTCTACATGTGTCCTGTTTCCTACTCACTCTCTGTGTGTCCTGGACTCTACATGTGTCCTGTTTCCTACTCACTCTCTGTGTGTCCTGGACTCTACATGTGTCCTGTATCCTACTCACTCTCTGTGTGTCCTGGGCTCTACATGTGTCCTGTTTCCTACTCACTCTCTGTGTGTCCTGGACTCTACATGTGTCCTGTTTCCTACTCACTCTCTGTGTGTCCTGGGCTCTACATGTGTCCTGTTTCCTACTCACTCTCTGTGTGTCCTGGACTCTACATGTGTCCTGTTTCCTACTCACTCTCTGTGTGTCCTGGACTCTACATGTGTCCTGTTTCCTACTCTCTCTCTGTGTGTCCTGGGCTCTACATGTGTCCTGTTTCCTACTCACTCTCTGTGTGTCCTGGGCTCTACATGTGTCCTGTTTCCTACTCACTCTCTGTGTGTCCTGGACTCTACATGTGTCCTGTTTCCTACTCACTCTCTGTGTGTCCTGGACTCTACATGTGTCCTGTTTCCTACTCACTCTCTGTGTGTCCTGGGCTCTACATGTGTCCTGTTTCCTACTCACTCTCTGTGTGTCCTGGACTCTACATGTGTCCTGTTTCCTACTCACTCTCTGTGTGTCCTGGACTCTACATGTGTCCTGTTTCCTACTCACTCTCTGTGTGTCCTGGGCTCTACATGTGTCCTGTTTCCTACTCACTCTCTGTGTGTCCTGGACTATACAGTACATGTGTCTCTATCTTTGTTCATTTTATCCTTCTTCCCTACTGTATGTATAGATGCAGTTCATGTTCATTCTCTTATCTCTCTCAGGCTGTGCTGGTGTATGACACCTCTTCCAAGGAAAACATCACCACCATATCATTTGAGGAAGAAATGTGAGTCCAAGTGGGACTCAGTCTTGTACATGTAGGACTAATATACTTGTACATGTAACTCTTACATAACTCCAGAGTTGATTAAACCCTCTCGTTACCGTCGGAGCATGCTGCCTCTTTGAAACATTCATTGATAACTTACAAGCCAAAAAAAATCGCATTTGCAGTATATTATTTTATTTGCATGGCTCATGGATATTTTGCCATTTACTGTAGTTACGTAGCTAACTGCCACCTTTCAGAATCAGATTCATAAACAGTACTGTACTCTGTCCCTAGTATTGATTACAGTGCTGTATATTGTATGCACATATGAAGTTCTCGACAATCAACTTAAATTTACTCACTCGACATTTTATGCTAAGACCCACATATTTGACAATACTAACACATGCATGCACTACAAGACTATTTAAACACCTGTGGTGGTGTAGAAGCTTACAGGTGAACAACATGTGCATGCACTACAAGACTATTTAAACACCTGTGGTGGTGTAGATGCTTACAGGTGAACAACATGTGCATGCACTACAAGACTATTTAAACACCTGTGGTGGTGTAGAAGCTTACAGGTGAACAACATGTGCATGCACTACAAGACTATTTAAACACCTGTGGTGGTGTAGATGCTTACAGGTGAACAACATGTGCATGCACTACAAGACTATTTAAACACCTGTGGTGGTGTAGATGCTTACAGGTGAACAACATGTGCATGCACTACAAGACTATTTAAACACCTGTGGTGGTGTAGGAGCTTACAGGTGAACAACATGTGCATGCATTACAAGACTATTTAAACACCTGTGGTGGTGTAGAAGCTTACAGGTGAACAACATGTGCATGCACTACAAGACTATTTAAACACCTGTGGTGGTGTAGAAGCTTACAGGTGAACAACATGTGCATGCACTACAAGACTATTTAAACACCTGTGGTGGTGTAGAAGCTTACAGGTGAACAACATGTGCATGCATTACAAGACTATTTAAACACCTGTGGTGGTGTAGAAGCTTACAGGTGAACAACATGTGCATGCATTACAAGACTATTTAAACACCTGTGGTGGTGTAAGCTTACAGGTGAACAACATGTGCATGCACTACAAGACTATTTAAACACCTGTGGTGGTGTAGATGCTTACAGGTGAACAACATGTGCATGCACTGCAAGACTATTTAAACACCTGTGGTGGTGTAAGCTTACAGGTGAACAACATGTGCATGCACTACAAGACTATTTAAACACCTGTGGTGGTGTAAGCTTACAGGTGAACAACATGTGCATGCACTACAAGACTATTTAAACACCTGTGGTGGTGTAGAAGCTTACAGGTGAACAACATGTGCATGCATTACAAGACTATTTAAACACCTGTGGTGGTGTAGAAGCTTACAGGTGAACAACATGTGCATGCACTACAAGACTATTTAAACACCTGTGGTGGTGTAGAAGCTTACAGGTGAACAACATGTGCATGCACTACAAGACTATTTAAACACCTGTGGTGGTGTAGAAGCTTACAGGTGAACAACATGTGCATGCACTACAAGACTATTTAAACACCTGTGGTGGTGTAGAAGCTTACATGTGAACAACATGTGCATGCACTACAAGACTATTTAAACACCTGTGGTGGTGTAAGCTTACAGGTGAACAACATGTGCATGCACTACAAGACTATTTAAACACCTGTGGTGGTGTAGATGCTTACAGGTGAACAACATGTGCATGCACTACAAGACTATTTAAACACCTGTGGTGGTGTAGAAGCTTACAGGTGAACAACATGTGCATGCATTACAAGACTATTTAAACACCTGTGGTGGTGTAGATGCTTACAGGTGAACAACATGTGCATGCACTACAAGACTATTTAAACACCTGTGGTGGTGTAGAAGCTTACAGGTGAACAACATGTGCATGCACTACAAGACTATTTAAACACCTGTGGTGGTGTAGAAGCTTACAGGTGAACAACATGTGCATGCATTACAAGACTATTTAAACACCTGTGGTGCTGTAGAAGCTTACAGGTGAACAACATGTACATGCACTACAAGACTATTTAAACACCTGTGGTGGTGTAAGCTTACAGGTGAACAACATGTGCATGCATTACAAGGCTATTTAAACACCTGTGGTGGTGTAGAAGCTTACAGGTGAACAACATGTGCATGCATTACAAGACTATTTAAACACCTGTGGTGGTGTTGAAGCTTACAGGTGAACAACATGTGCATGCACTACAAGACTATTTAAACACCTGTGGTGGTGTAGAAGCTTACAGGTGAACAACATGTGCATGCATTACAAGACTATTTAAACACCTGTGGTGGTGTAGAAGCTTACAGGTGAACAACATGTACATGCACTACAAGACTATTTAAACACCTGTGGTGGTGTAAGCTTACAGGTGAACAACATGTGCATGCATTACAAGGCTATTTAAACACCTGTGGTGGTGTAGAAGCTTACAGGTGAACAACATGTGCATGCACTACAAGACTATTTAAACACCTGTGGTGGTGTAAGCTTACAGGTGAACAACATGTGCATGCATTACAAGACTATTTAAACACCTGTGGTGGTGTAGATGCTTACAGGTGAACAACATGTGCATGCACTACAAGACTATTTAAACACCTGTGGTGGTGTAGTAGCTTACAGGTGAACAACATGTGCATGCATTACAAGACTATTTAAACACCTGTGGTGGTGTAGAAGCTTACAGGTGAACAACATGTGCATGCACTACAAGACTATTTAAACACCTGTGCTGGTGTAGAAGCTTACATGTGAACAACATGTGCATGCACTACAAGACTATTTAAACACCTGTGGTGGTGTAGAAGCTTACAGGTGAACAACATGTGCATGCATTACAAGACTATTTAAACACCTGTGGTGGTGTAGAAGCTTACAGGTGAACAACATGTGCATGCACTACAAGACTATTTAAACACCTGTGGTGGTGTAGAAGCTTACAGGTGAACAACATGTGCATGCATTACAAGACTATTTAAACACCTGTGGTGGTGTAAGCTTACAGGTGAACAACATGTGCATGCACTACAAGACTATTTAAACACCTGTGGTGGTGTAGAAGCTTACAGGTGAACAACATGTGCATGTACTACAAGACTATTTAAACACCTGTGGTGGTGTAAGCTTACAGGTGAACAACATGTGCATGCATTACAAGACTATTTAAACACCTGTGGTGGTGTAAGCTTACAGGTGAACAACATGTGCATGCACTACAAGACTATTTAAACACCTGTGGTGGTGTAGATGCTTACAGGTGAACAACATGTGCATGCATTACAAGACTATTTAAACACCTGTGGTGGTGTAAGCTTACAGGTGAACAACATGTGCATGCACTACAAGACTATTTAAACACCTGTGGTGGTGTAGAAGCTTACAGGTGAACAACATGTGCATGCACTACAAGACTATTTAAACACCTGTGGTGGTGTAGATGCTTACAGGTGAACAACATGTGCATGCACTACAAGACTATTTAAACACCTGTGGTGGTGTAGAAGCTTACAGGTGAACAACATGTGCATGCATTACAAGACTATTTAAACACCTGTGGTGGTGTAGAAGCTTACAGGTGAACAACATGTGCATGCACTACAAGACTATTTAAACACCTGTGGTGGTGTAAGCTTACAGGTGAACAACATGTGCATGCACTACAAGACTATTTAAACACCTGTGGTGGTGTAAGCTTACAGGTGAACAACATGTGCATGCACTACAAGACTATTTAAACACCTGTGGTGGTGTAGAAGCTTACAGGTGAACAACATGTGCATGCATTACAAGACTATTTAAACACCTGTGGTGGTGTAGATGCTTACAGGTGAACAACATGTGCATGCATTACAAGACTATTTAAACACCTGTGGTGGTGTAGAAGCTTACAGGTGAACAACATGTGCATGCATTACAAGACTATTTAAACACCTGTGGTGGTGTAGATGCTTACAGGTGAACAACATGTGCATGCACTACAAGACTATTTAAACACCTGTGGTGGTGTAGAAGCTTACAGGTGAACAACATGTGCATGCATTACAAGACTATTTAAACACCTGTGGTGGTGTAAGCTTACAGGTGAACAACATGTGCATGCATTACAAGACTATTTAAACACCTGTGGTGGTGTAGATGCTTACAGGTGAACAACATGTGCATGCACTACAAGACTATTTAAACACCTGTGGTGGTGTAGAAGCTTACAGGTGAACAACATGTGCATGCACTACAAGACTATTTAAACACCTGTGGTGGTGTAGATGCTTACAGGTGAACAACATGTGCATGCACTACAAGACTATTTAAACACCTGTGGTGGTGTAGAAGCTTACAGGTGAACAACATGTGCATGCATTACAAGACTATTTAAACACCTGTGGTGGTGTAGAAGCTTACAGGTGAACAACATGTGCATGCATTACAAGACTATTTAAACACCTGTGGTGGTGTAGAAGCTTACAGGTGAACAACATGTGCATGCACTACAAGACTATTTAAACACATGTGGTGGTGTAGATGCTTACAGGTGAACAACATGTGCATGCATTACAAGACTATTTAAACACCTGTGGTGGTGTAGAAGCTTACATGTGAACAACATGTGCATGCACTACAAGACTATTTAAACACCTGTGGTGGTGTAAGCTTACAGGTGAACAACATGTGCATGCCCTACAAGACTATTTAAACACCTGTGGTGGTGTAGAAGCTTACAGGTGAACAACATGTGCATGCACTACAAGACTATTTAAACACCTGTGGTGGTGTAGTAGCTTACAGGTGAACAACATGTGCATGCACTACAAGACTATTTAAACACCTGTGGTGGTGTAGAAGCTTACAGGTGAACAACATGTGCATGCACTACAAGACTATTTAAACACCTGTGGTGGTGTAAGCTTACAGGTGAACAACATGTGCATGCATTACAAGACTATTTAAACACCTGTGGTGGTGTAAGCTTACAGGTGAACAACATGTGCATGCACTACAAGACTATTTAAACACCTGTGGTGGTGTAGAAGCTTACAGGTGAACAACATGTGCATGCACGACAAGACTATTTAAACACCTGTGGTGCTGTACAAGCTTACAGGTGAACAACATGTGCATGCACTACAAGACTATTTAAACACCTGTGGTGGTGTAAGCTTACAGGTGAGCAACATGTGCATGCACTACAAGACTATTTAAACACCTGTGGTGGTGTAGAAGCTTACAGGTGAACAACATGTGCATGCACTACAAGACTATTTAAACACCTGTGGTGGTGTAGATGCTTACAGGTGAACAACATGTGCATGCACGACAAGACTATTTAAACACCTGTGGTGCTGTACAAGCTTACAGGTGAACAACATGTGCATGCACTACAAGACTATTTAAACACCTGTGGTGGTGTAAGCTTACAGGTGAACAACATGTGCATGCACTACAAGACTATTTAAACACCTGTGGTGGTGTAGATGCTTACAGGTGAACAACATGTGCATGCACTACAAGACTATTTAAACACCTGTGGTGGTGTAGATGCTTACAGGTGAACAACATGTGCATGCACGACAAGACTATTTAAACACCTGTGGTGCTGTACAAGCTTACAGGTGAACAACATGTGCATGCACTACAAGACTATTTAAACACCTGTGGTGGTGTAGAAGCTTACAGGTGAACAACATGTGCATGCACTACAAGACTATTTAAACACCTGTGGTGGTGTAGATGCTTACAGGTGAACAACATGTGCATGCACTACAAGACTATTTAAACACCTGTGGTGGTGTAGTAGCTTACAGGTGAACAACATGTGCATGCATTACAAGACTATTTAAACACCTGTGGTGGTGTAGAAGCTTACAGGTGAACAACATGTGCATGCACTACAAGACTATTTAAACACCTGTGGTGGTGTAAGCTTACAGGTGAACAACATGTGCATGCACTACAAGACTATTTAAACACCTGTGGTGGTGTAGAAGCTTACAGGTGAACAACATGTGCATGCATTACAAGACTATTTAAACACCTGTGGTGGTGTAAGCTTACAGGTGAACAACATGTGCATGCACTACAAGACTATTTAAACACCTGTGGTGGTGTAAGCTTACAGGTGAACAACATGTGCATGCACTACAAGACTATTTAAACACCTGTGGTGGTGTAGAAGCTTACAGGTGAACAACATGTGCATGCACTACAAGACTATTTAAACACCTGTGGTGGTGTAGATGCTTACAGGTGAACAACATGTGCATGCACTACAAGACTATTTAAACACCTGTGGTGGTGTAGAAGCTTACAGGTGAACAACATGTGCATGCACTACAAGACTATTTAAACACCTGTGGTGGTGTAAGCTTACAGGTGAACAACATGTGCATGCACTACAAGACTATTTAAACACCTGTGGTGGTGTAAGCTTACAGGTGAACAACATGTGCATGCACTACAAGACTATTTAAACACCTGTGGTGGTGTAGGAGCTTACAGGTGAACAACATGTGCATGCACTACAAGACTATTTAAACACCTGTGGTGGTGTAGAAGCTTACAGGTGAACAACATGTGCATGCATTACAAGACTATTTAAACACCTGTGGTGGTGTAAGCTTACAGGTGAACAACATGTGCATGCACTACAAGACTATTTAAACACCTGTGGTGGTGTAGAAGCTTACAGGTGAACAACATGTGCATGCATTACAAGACTATTTAAACACCTGTGGTGGTGTAGATGCTTACAGGTGAACAACATGTGCATGCACTACAAGACTATTTAAACACCTGTGGTGGTGTAGAAGCTTACAGGTGAACAACATGTGCATGCACTACAAGACTATTTAAACACCTGTGGTGCTATAGAAGCTTACAGGTGAACAACATGTGCATGCACTACAAGACTATTTAAACACCTGTGGTGGTGTAGGAGCTTACAGGTGAACAACATGTGCATGCACTACAAGACTATTTAAACACCTGTGGTGGTGTAGAAGCTTACAGGTGAACAACATGTGCATGCACTACAAGACTATTTAAACACCTGTGGTGGTGTAGATGCCTACAGGTGAACAACATGTGCATGCACTACAAGACTATTTAAACACCTGTGGTGGTGTAAGCTTACAGGTGAACAACATGTGCATGCACTACAAGACTATTTAAACACCTGTGGTGGTGTAAGCTTACAGGTGAACAACATGTGCATGCATTACAAGACTATTTAAACACCTGTGGTGGTGTAGAAGCTTACAGGTGAACAACATGTGCATGCACTACAAGACTATTTAAACACCTGTGGTGGTGTAAGCTTACAGGTGAACAACATGTGCATGCACTACACTGGGATAGAAAAACTCCTCCTGCTTTCCGGATTTTCATCACCATAATTATTGTTACATTGGGGGGTGGGTCAAAGGAAACGTAAAATTTGATACCTTCCATGTATATTCAAATGTACTTGTACGCATACATACATGTATCTCTGTTCCTCTGCCCCTCCCACCTCTTGCAGCACTGATGTACCGTGTTGTCTTTTCTGGCAATCGTCTGACGTGTTGCTAGTCGGCAGAGGACATCTGGTCAAGGTGAGCACCTCCATGATGGCCCCTGGTCAAGGTGAGCACCTCCATGAGGTCCCCTGGTCAAGGTGAGCACCTCCATGAGGTCCCCTGGTCAAGGTGAGCACCTCCATAAGGTCCCCTGGTCAAGGTGAGCACCTCAATGATGGCCCCTGGTCAAGGTGAGCACCTCCACGAGGGCCCCTGGTCACGGTGAGTACAGTAGGCGCCACAAAAAACTTGGCATTGCGTTTAAACCCAGCGTTGGTTCAGCGTCTAACCGCATGCGTTTTCCAACCGGCTAAAAAGAACGCACGAAACGTTCAGACGCACAAACATTTATTATTTTTAGCTGGAATGGATCGTAGGGAGTTGCACTTCAGGAGTTGCACGTGGCAGTCATTCGTGATTTTTAGCAATGGATGTTGCACAAGAAACAGATTCTTAAATTGAAGTCACCGACCGTGTCAGGACTTAGCCTGGCGGTTTGATAGCGGGAGACCTGTACAAAGATAACGGCAGCCATCCGAGAGGTAGTGGAACAGAAGATGTGAATTAATGACTGCCTTCCAGCTGCATGAGCACCTCAAGAACAATGCTACCCATTGTCGTTGATGAACATTCTTCGGTGTAGAACCTCACTCGCAGGGTAGCTGCTACTGCCAGTTGGCAAGAGAATTAACTAGGTTCGTGTTAGTCTTGTTTGCTTGGGATTCTTAAGGCTGTATGCTGACTTAATTTAGCTGATAAGGAGACTGGCTTAAAGCTCCATGGGGCTCCTACTTGCTTGCTAGTGGTGAGGGGCTATCCTGATCTAAGCTTGGTTGTAGTTTATGCTGAAGATTGAATGCCCACCCTGTTGGTGCAGTGGCCATTCTCCTTGCAATGAAATAAAACATTTACGGATTTATTGTTGCCTTGATGTGATTAAAATTTAATCCCCAATTGCATCATTTAGGTTGGTGTGGCCAAGACAATTTATGGGTATCAAGGGTTTGAGAAGGTCCTATGGACAGACGAATGCAGTCCCAGCTTGAAACCCACCAAAGCTCATCATAAGATGATTGGTCAACCTGAAAAGAACAATATCCTTTTTTTTGGTCCTTGTATTTTAATGTGAGCAAATTCTATATACAAATTAGAGAAATGAGTTGTAAATTTAAAAATATATATTTTTAATTTACATGATGGTTGTTATAGAAGTCGACAAAAACCAAGCCGATGAAAGTCTTGTGAACAAACACAAATATTACACGAACAGCAATTCCCTCCAGGCATTTTCTGGGGTGTGAAAGTTCCTACCTTCACTCTGCAGGTATCCCCCAGCAAGGTGCCCCAGAGCTTTGTCTTGTGGGACAGACACAGAGTCCGCCTCCATGGGCCAAAATAAACAAATAACACGACATGAATCAATTCTTGATGACAATATACAGTTTCATTAGTACAACACTAGCTAGAGCAGTAGCATCCAGTATTCCATTTAGCTTCATTAGTACAACACTAGCTAGAGCAGTAGCATCCAGTATTCCATTTACAATATACAGCTTCATTAGTACAACACTAGCTAGAGAAGTACATAGCATCCAGTATTCCATTTACAATATGTAGCTTCATTAGTGCTAGAGAAGTAGCATCCAGTATTCCATTTACAATATGTAGCTTCATTAGTACAACACTAGCTAGAGAAGTAGCATCCAGTATTCCATTTGTTCTAGCTACCAAAAACTAGCTACCAAAAACAAACTAAAACTGAAACTCAAGTACTGGCTCGAACAGCTCGTAGGGATCAAGCGGATTCCAGTTATACCAAAGTTATATTATAGCAAGTATAACAGTAAGAGGAGGAAACTTACTTGCTTATAGACTCTTAAAGCTTACAGACCCTTAAACTCGTACTGAAATAACTGTTATGAAATAACTCGGACAAAGAACTCCAGCGGACGCTCTCTAATGAACAAGTAATTGTAGTTTGAGCTTGCCCCGCTTTTTCCCCTTCAGTTCACGTGGTGGTCAATGCACACGCCTCTCCTCGATCATAAAAGTAGCGTAATAAAAATGCAACGAACATTCAAACGCAAACACTCTATACTGTACATTTCGTCAACGTTTCTTTGGCAAATGGTCATGCGTTGCACGTACGTTGGGTTTAAACGCAACGCCAAGTTTTTTATAGCGCCTACTATACCTCCACGAGGGCCCCCAGTTAAGGTGAGCACCCACGGAGGGCCCCTGGTCAAGGTGAGCACCTCCACGAGGGCCCCCGGTCCCGAGGGCCCCTGATCAAGTTGAGCACCTCCACGAGGGCCCCCGGTCCCAATGGCCCCTGGTCAAGGGGGGACAGTTGCATTTTTTATTTTTTATATTTTTTTAACTTATGGTTACAACTTTAGAGCTCCGTAGATTCTGCAAACTTCATGGTATGGACTTGATATATAGCTCAAAAGATAGGTCTCTCTGTGTGCTCCCTTTTGATACTAAAATATGTTTCAGTCCAACTATAGGCAAGTTACTAGACCTAAAGTGGAGGGACCTCAAACCTGAAACCTCCAAATAACTCCAGATTGCTAAGCTAAAGATTTTAAATTGGCTAGAGGAAGCCCTAGGGCTATTCAATGAGTGGTTTCATTAGGCGTTAAAATTTTAGTACGTGGTCAAGCACGTGGGTGGAAAATTATTTTTAACGAAATTCATTTTCCACCCACGCGCTTGCCCACGTAAACGCCTAATGAGAAACCACTCATTGGGCCTTCCTCTAGCCACTGGTACCAATTTCAAATCTTTAGCACTTAGCAATCTGGAGTTATTTATGTGGAGGATTTTAGTATCAAAAGAGAGCACACAGAGAGACCTATCTTTTGAGCTATATATCAAGTCCATACCATGAAGTTCACAGAATCTACGGAGCTCTAAAGTTGTAACTATTAGTATATAGAGATGGTGTGCACTCCTGAAACATGTGAGAGGTAAAAAAAGAAAAAAATTAAAAATGCAACTGTCCCCCATCAAGGTGAGCACCTCCACGAGGGCCCCGTCATTGACATGTACTGTGTTGGTGGTAACCGAGGTTTCAAGTAATTTCAGGCATCCCAAATGGAGACAACACTAAACTACATACTGTACATACAGTAGGGTGAATATAATTCGAGGGTGAACTCAATTAACCCCATACCCCCAGGCTATAGGCATGCACAAGCTCATTTAGCCTCTCACAACAGCTCCTCCCAAGTCGTTGTTGAGCTCTAGCCAACCAACAAAGAGACTGAGAGGCAATATGTACACATGTGTAGGATACGGTCAGAACAGACGTGGAAACGGAGTCCCCTAGTCCTCCTCACTAACTGCAGCTTCAGTTTCCAGTCCTTCATCGTCCAGGCCTGGGAAAGGTCACTAGAATCCTAACGTTATAGACTTTCCATCTTGAAATTGAACTCAGCGATTTGTGGTGTGGCTTAATCTGACATCTCTCCCTGCCATAGGCTGAGAAATTCAAATGCTCTTCATGTTCTAGACCTCCAGCTTGGAATTTAAATTTATCTGTACATGTGTGAGATTTGCACACATTTTGTCCAGACCTTGTTGTTGACGAGCACCATTCGAGTGTGAATACCATTCAAGGGAATATGTTATGCACTGTCCCACCAGATGCGTTGATGTGTGCGTGCTTACAGTACGTAGGTTTCACCAAAATATTGGAGTCTGCAAAATTATTTGCGAGAAATAGTGAATAAAAGCTGCAGTAATTTTGGTGGTGGTATCAATGTTCAGATTGTATTTGAGAAATGCAGAAATCAATGTATGGAAGTATGTGTGTGTGTGTGTGGGGGGGGGGGGGGGGTGTAGTTCTCTCTCCTCTACTGACTGTGCAGCCAGTTCTCTCCCTCTACTGACTGTGCAGCCAGTTTCTCCTCTACTGACTGTGCAGCCAGTTCTCTCTCCTCTACTGACTGTGCAGCCAGTTCTCTCTCCTCTACTGACTGTGCAGCCAGTTCTCTCTCCTCTACTGACTGTGCAGCCAGTTCTCTCTCCTCTACTGACTGTGCAGCCAGTTCTCCCTCCTCTACTGACTGTGCAGCCAGTTCTCTCTCCTCTACTGACTGTGCAGCCAGTTCTCTCTCCTCTACTGACTGTGCAGCCAGTTCTCTCTCCTCTACTGACTGTGCAGCCAGTTCTCTCCCTCTACTAACTGTGCAGCCAGTTCTCTCCCTCTACTAACTGTGTAGCCAGTTCTCTCCCTCTAGTAACTGTGCAGCCAGTTCTCTCCCTCTAGTAACTGTGCAGCCAGTTCTCTCCCTGCAGCCAGTTCTCTCCCTCTACTAACTGTGCAGCCAGTTCTCTCCCTCTACTGACTGTGCAGCCAGTTCTCTCCCTCTAGTAACTGTGCAGCCAGTTCTCTCCCTCTAGTAACTGTGCAGCCAGTTCTCTCCCTCTACTAACTGTGCAGCCAGTTCTCTCCCTCTACTAACTGTGCAGCCAGTTCTCTCCCTCTTCTAACTGTGCAGCCAGTTCTCTCCCTCTACTGACTGTGCAGCCAGTTCTCTCCCTCTACTGACTGTGCAGCCAGTTCTCTCCCTCTACTGACTGTGCAGACAGTTCTCTCCCTCTACTAACTGTGCAGCCAGTTCTCTCCCTCTACTGACTGTGCAGCCAGTTCTCTCTCCTCTACTGACTGTGCAGCCAGTTCTCTCCCTCTACTAACTGTGCAGCCAGTTCTCTCCTCCAACTAACTGTGCAGCCAGTTCTCTTCCTCTACTGACTGTGCAGCCAGTTCTCTCCCTCTACTAACTGTGCAGCCAGTTCTCTCCTCTACTAACTATGCAGCTAGTTCTCTCCCTCTACTGACTGTGCAGCCAGTTCTCTCCTCCAACTAACTGTGCAGCCAGTTCTCTTCCTCTACTGACTGTGCAGCCAGTTCTCTCCCTCTACTAACTGTGCAGCCAGTTCTCTCCTCTACTAACTATGCAGCCAGTTCTCTCCCTCTACTGACTGTGCAGCCAGTTCTCTCCTCTACTAACTATGCAGCTAGTTCTCTCCCTCTACTGACTGTGCAGCCAGTTCTCTCCCTCTACTAACTGTGCAGCCAGTTCTCTTCCTCTACTGACTGTGCAGCCAGTTCTCTCCCTCTACTAACTGTGCAGCCAGTTCTCTCCTCTACTAACTATGCAGCCAGTTCTCTCCCTCTACTGACTGTGCAGCCAGTTCTCTCCCTCTACTAACTATGCAGCCAGTTCTCTCCCTCTACTGACTGTGCAGCCAGTTCTCTCCCTCTACTGACTGTGCAGCCAGTTCTCTCCCTCTACTAACTTTGCAGCCAGTTCTCTCCCTCTACTAACTGTGCAGCTAGTTCTCTCCTGTACTAACTGTGCAGCCAGTTCTCTCCCTCTACTGACTGAGCAGCCAGTTCTCTCCCTCTACTAACTGTGCAGCCAGTTCTCTCCCTCTACTGACTGTGCAGCCAGTTCTCTCCCTCTACTAACTGTGCAGCCAGTTCTCTCCCTATACTAACTGCAGCCAGTTCTCTCCCTCTACTAACTGTGCAGCCAGTTCTCTCCCTCTACTGACTGTGCAGCCAGTTCTCTCCCTCTACTGACTGTGCAGCCAGTTCTCTCCCTATACTAACTGCAGCCAGTTCTCTCCCTATACTAACTGCAGCCAGTTCTCTCCCTCTACTAACTGTGCAGCCAGTTCTCTCCCTCTACTAACTGTGCAGCCAGTTCTCTCCCTCTACTAACTGTGCAGCCAGTTCTCTCCCTCTACTGACTGTGCAGCCAGTTCTCTCTCCTCTACTGACTGTGCAGCCAGTTCTCTCCCTCTACTGACTGTACAGCCAGTTCTCTCCCTCTACTGACTGTGCAGCCAGTTCTCTCCCTCTACTAACTGTGCAGCCAGTTCTCTCCCTCTACTAACTGTGCAGCCAGTTCTCTCCCTCTACTGACTGTGCAGCCAGTTCTCTCCCTCTACTGACTGTGCAGCCAGTTCTCTCCCTCTACTAACTGTGCAGCCAGTTCTCTCCCTCTACTGACTGTGCAGCCAGTTCTCTCCCTCTACTGACTGTGCAGCCAGTTCTCTTCCTCTACTAATTGTGCAGCCAGTTCTCCCCCTCTACTAACTGTGCAGTCAGTTCTCTCTCCTCTACTGACTGTGCAGTCAGTTCTCTCCTCTACTGACTGTGCAGCCAGTTCTCTCCTCTACTGACTGTGCAGACTCCCTCTACTAACTGTGCAGCCAGTTCTCTCCCAGATGTAAGGGTGTGTGGGCTAGGAGGAGGGGAATTAAATGAATGTGATGCATAAAAAATGTTTGGCATGTCATAATATTCTGTATATACATGTATATAACTCATTTGATAAAGACCCGAGTGATGTATATGGCAATGTAATATTTCATTCTAGAGTACAGTGGTCCCTCCCTATTAAGACCACCCAGGGAGCACTTCCAACTGGTCTTATTAGAGAGGTGGTCTTACTTGGGAATATCGCTCTCAGGCATGGCGGGGGTCTCACAAAGCATTGCTCAATGGTTATTGTGTAGTGTACATGCATAAACCAACTGCAAGCTCCCCAGACAAGATACTGTTTTCTCATTTGGAATTATGGGTGTGTCTTGAGAAAGACATTGCTTATCATTGTACACATGTATGTATTGGACATTAGACTCATGCAGTGTCCTTAGGACATAGAAAGTCTGAGATACTGGACTGGACAGTCCGCTCCATCCTATTCTGGGGATGAATTAGCACATGCCACAAGCTTGGGAATGCCTCGATGAGTGGCAAGTCACGCAGCTCGCACACCATCTCGAACACCTCTGACACAGTCACAGGAGTGGGCATGGGACCATCCTCCTCATCATCTGACTCAGGCTCCTCAGGGGAGAAGTCAGCAGGGGTGGTGAGGGCAGGGTCATAGTGGTCCTCACTGGTGTGCACCTCGCTGTCTATGTTGGCGTAGCCCTCCAGTGAACACCCTCCGGCAGCTACACATTGATGACTGTATCCTCAGCAGAGATGGTGAGCTCCTCGACCTCAGCAGCAGGGGCAGTTGTGGTACACTTCTTAAAGCACTTCTTGATGGTGGACACGTGGAGGTCATCCCAGGCCTTCTTGAGCCAGCGGATCGCCATCAGAACGTCCACCTTCATGACAAGCGAGCTCATTTTCTCAGTGCAACCACTATCGGCATTCACAGTGTCGTCCATGAGCCAGAGAATGTAGCGGATCATGTGCTTCCGGTAGACCAGCTTCATGGCCTGGATGATCCAGCATCCATAGGCTGAAGCTTGGAGGTGGTTTTGGCGGGCAGGAAGACCAGCTTGAGGTTTCTGAGGTTGATATCTGAGTGCACTGAGCAGTTGTCAATGAAGATGATGATCTTCGGGCCCTCGGCAAGTATCTTATTGTTGGTGCGCTTGAGCCACTGCTCCGGCAGCTGCACATTGATGACTGTATCCTCAGCATTTTTGCCTCGTACTCGATGCCGAGGCCCCTCTTTGGATCAGTGCAGATGTAAATATGTACCAGTTCCTGATCTTCAGTTGGGCAAAGGTATATGTCACTTCAATGGTAGATCTTCAAACAAAAAACAAAATTCACTGTATTCTTGGGTGCTTGGTCTTATTTGGGAGGATATTGACCCAGCCAAGTGGTCTTATAAGAGAGGTGGACTTATCTTAGAGGGTCTTACTTGGGAGGGTCAAAATAAAGGCAGCCAACCGGGAGCAAGCAAAAGTGGTCTTATAATGGAGGTGGTCTTACTTGGGAGGGTCTTAATACGGAGGGACCACTGTAATACATTCAATTGTGTTATATTAATAATAGTACTAATACTACAGTAATACTTATAGGTTTTTTTTACCAAATAAAAAAATATACCTTAGCTATAATAATTTTAAATAATAATATAGTGTTAGCTTTGAACAGGCTAAATGGCTCATTGAGAGGGTGCGTAGTAGTAGTAGTAGTAGTAGTAGTAATAATAATAATAACAGTAGTAGTAATGACGATGACGACGACGACCCTCTCAATAAGTCGTTTAGCCTGGACATCTGTAACTGACATTCTGGTTACCATGGTTTTTACTGACATAGTGGTTACCATGGTTTCCAATGATATGCTGATCACCATGGTTTCCAATGATATGCTGGTCACCATGGTTTCCAATGATATGCTGGTCACCATGTTTCCAATGATATGCTGGTCACCATGGTTTCCTTTGTCATTAGCCCTTCTTTGTAATATGCATTGTACCTAGACCGCCACAGTGAGGGAGGTGGACAGTCTAGACCCGACAACCAGCGGTGACCTCCCGGTATCCAGGAAGAAATTCATGGCCATTAGTAAGGTTTCCTTTAAATGCCATCGCACTTGCTTGATTAATGGAGTATGAATATGTGTGAGTATAATATGTGGGAGGTGGTTTGGTGGGCCTGAAATCATTATTTTGCTCCACCCACTTTTAGAAAGACAACACCCTGACAAAATGGTGGAAGCAACTGAAATGAGTGATGTTCTCGTTAGATATTTTATTTGTAATATTGACAACCCTTTACCATTTATAATTAATGTGCTTGGTCTAAATGGTAAAGGGTCATCAAACTTGTTGTGATCACATGGCACAGTCCTTCCCATTTTTAAAGTGGTCATTTCAATAGTAACTAGATAACTATGAGCTAGATAATCAACTTGAATTTACTCACTTGATATTTCAGCTACCTTCATTAGGATTATGTGACCCAATTTGCGAAAACAGGACTAAATGTGGTTGTTTAATAAAATCTGTTATCCCATTGTTCAAGTCCTGGAAGTTTGAAACTGTTTGAGTGTGTTGGCCAAGAACTATGGCATGAAACAGTTCCCCTTTGACTAGAGCTCATTTTCCACCCGTACGCTTGACCACGTACTTAAAGTTTAACGCCTAATGAAACCACTCATTGAATAGCCTAGGGCTTCCTCTAGCCATTGGTACCAATTTCAAATCTTTAGCACTTAGCAATCTGGAGTTATTTCTGTGGAGGTTGCAGGGATTCAGGAGGTCTAGTTGCCTATAGTTATACCTAAGTTTTACCTATGAAACATATTTTAGTATCAAAAGAGAGCACACAGAGAGACCTCTCTGTTGAGCTACATGTCTACATGTATATATATATCAAGTCCATACCATGAAGTTTGCAGAATCTACAGAGCTCTAAAGTTGTAACCATAAGTAAAAAAATTAAAAATGCAACTGTCTCCCCTTAAAAATATAAATTGCATTGCAAATATTTTGTTATGGCGTAGTCAAGAGGAAGTTGTATACCTCCGAGAAGTAGTTGTAGCTACTAACTTTGTTTGAGTATGCGACTATTGGAGCTTCTCACCATTTCGAGGCTTTCCTTGCCTGTCTAGTTAGAGTACTAGTTAGCTAATGTCTTCCACACAAGTCATCTCTGTCACAGTGTGTGTGTAGCACAGTGTGTGTGTGTGTAGCACAGTGCATGTGTTGAAAACATCGCGCAGCTGTGCAGTAACAATCTGCCCGAGTGAGTTTTAGAATGAGATTTTGGTTTTGGGGAGTTTTGCCTTCAGCCATTTCGTGAAGTGTATGTGCATGTACATACATGTACATGTGTGTCAAGCCAGTGCAGATCAAATCTATGTACATGTACATGTACATGTATGTAGAGAATGCCACCACCCACCCCCTTCTCCCATATTGATTACTAGACTGATCTAGGGTGTGAGGGGTATGAGGGGGGATTTTTTTAAAGGGATGTCCCCTTTCCTGTATGATACACTGGTCTCAGGCTACCACCTACCTCATGCCATGCCCATCTTGTGCCACACCCACCTTGTGCTCATGTATACCTCATGCCCACCCTCCTCATGTTCCCACCCACCCCATGCCCCTCCCACATCGTGCCACTTCCACCTCATACTCATGTTCCCACCCATCCCATGCCCCTCCCACACCATGCCACTCCCACCTCATGCTCATGCACACCCTCCTTATGTTCCCACCCACCTCATGCTCATGCATACCTCATGCCACACCCACCTCATGCTCTGCCATCTCATGCTACCATGATTATGACCTTATGTGTGTGAGTGCAAGATTGTACATGTATACGTACATGTACATGTTGTGACTTGCATGTCCATGTCCATATTCTGGTAAAGTCACATAGACATGTACATCCTCTTCAACCTCCCCCCCCCTCCTACCCTCCTCTTTTTCAGCTGCGCAGAACACATTTCCAGAATTCCTTGTGTGTGGAGTCGTTCCAGTAAAAGTCAACAATGAGTGGAAATTGGTAAAGTGTGATCAACTGTGCTAAGTTGTTTTTAAGTTGTTGTAGTGCGTGTTCCTTCTAAAGTGGTAAAGGATTGTCGTACATGTATATACATACTGTACCTGCACTAATGCATGTACATGCATGTACCTACACTACTACATGTATGTACCTACACTACTACATGCATGTACCTACACTACTACATGCATGTACATGAAGGGGGGGGCGACAGTTGCATTTTTTTCAATTTTTTTCTTCAACGTGTGGTTACCACATTATAACTCCATAGATTCTGTAAACTTCATGGTTTGGACTTGATATATAGCTAAAAAGATAGGTCTCTCTCTGTGCTCTCTTTTGATACTAAAATATTTTTCTTAGGTATAACTATAGCCAAGTTACTGGACCTAAAGTGGAAGGAACTTCCAAACCTGAATGCCTGATTTTGCTGCATAAATATCTCCAGAGCTAAAGAGTTGAAATTAGCACCAGTGGCTAAAGGGAAGCCCTACTCTATTCAATGAGTGTTTTCATTAGGCACTAAAACGTAAGTACGTGGTCAGGTCAAGTGCGTGGGTGGAAAATGAGTTTTATGGATTATTAACGAAATTCGATTTTCCACCTGGCACGTTTGACCACGTACTTACATTTTGACGCCTAATGAAAACACTCATTGAATAGAGGAGGGCTTCCTCTAGCCAATGGTGCTAATTTCAACTCTCTAGCACTTGGCAATCTGGAGATATTTATGCGACAAAATCAGTCATTCAGGTTTTTGAGGTTCCCTCCACTTGTAGCTCCAGTAACTTAGCTATAATTATACCATCAAAAGAGAGCACACAGAGAGACCTATCTTTTGAGCTATATATCAAGTCCATACCGTGAAGTTTACGGAATCTATGCAGTTATAAAGTGGTAACCGCAAGGGTAAAAAAGGGAAAAATACATGTGGGTCACTCTCCCCCCAAAAATGCAACTGTCACCCCTGAACTAGAAGCAGTAAAGGTGATCTAGATGACGTGTACATGCATGTACCTACAGTACACTACTACATGCATGTGTACATTATGTACCTACACTACTACATGTGTGTGCATGCATGTATTCTGTGCATGTATTCTATATTCTCTCTCTCCAGGTAGTTCTAGGCTATAGTGGCAACATTGACCAGAAGAATGCAGTGGTGAGTTCTGTATTGTACAAGCCAGCATCACATCATGCACTTCATCCTCTCTCCTCTGCACTGTCCTCCTTCTTCCTCTAACTTCTTCCTCCCTCTTCCCATCCTGTTCTCCCTCCTCTCAACTCCTCCCTCTTCCCTTCTCTCTATCCCTCGTCGTCTCCTTCCTCTCCCCTCGTATCCTCCCTCCTCTTCTCTCCTCCTCTCCTGCTCCCTCTCGCTCATGAAGGACAACGGCACAGTACCGCCTCCCCACCTTATAGTAGTGTCTCCAGGAGAATATATTCCTACCCAGAAGATATTTCACAATCCTGAACACAATGCTTGCGACAAGCTTCTGCCCAGGGGGCATAAGTTCTGCAAGTGCGAAGAGTACAAGCTTGGTCAGTGGTTGTTGTTGCTGCTGCTGCTGCTGTTGTAGTAGTAGTTTGTGTTGCTTTGGATATGGTGCTAGGGATGCACATACAAGAGATACACTATGAGTTAGGGCTAGGGATATAGGGCTAGGGATATACATGTAGTACTGTAGGGCTAGAGATATTGGGCTGGGGCTAGAGATATAGAGCTAGGGATTAGTACTGTGTGGCTAGGGCTAGGGATATTGTAGTACTGTATGGCTAGGGATATAGGGCTAGGGATATACATGTAGTACTGTAGGGCTAGAGATGTAGGGCTAGAGATATAGGGCTAGGGATATAGTACTGTAGGGCTAGAGATATGGGGCTAGGGATATAGTACTGTAGGGCTAGAGATATTGGGCTAGGGCTAGGGATTAGTACTGTACAGGGCTAGAGATATTGGGCTAGGGCTAGGGATATTGTAGTACTGTACGGCTAGGGATATGGGGCTAGGGATTAGTTGTAGGGCTAGAGATATGGGGATAGGGATAGGGCTAGGGATATAGTACTGCAGGGCAAGGACACTGTTATGCACGTTACGTGTTACACACTTTGCATGTGCACTGCTATGGCATGTGTTGACAGGTAAATCTGATGTAATTTTCCTAATCTAGAAGAAAGATAATCTAATTACTCACCAATTTTTACCAAAAAAATTACTAGTATTTTTGGAGTTAGAGGTCAATTAGTACCCGTTACGCATGTTATGAAATTATGACATCATTCATCAATCTTTGAGGCAGGATTCTCTTAAAAGTGCTCCTGGAATTTCATTTATTTCTAGATATATTCAGTAGGACTACGTTGACTACAAATCCCCCAATGTTCATGATTCTATCATAATGCACACACTTGAAGATCCCTGTTTTGCCAGGGTTCTGTTTATGGCGATCACCATAGTAAAATGTGTGCCGTAACGCATGTTACGTAACTCACGTTACACACTAATTTACGAGTATGAGGAGCATAATTCTTACTGAGGAATAAGGAAAATCACTGTATTTATAGAAGTGATGCCAAGGGGTAAGGGTGAGTGCTGTGTATGGGCGAGGGTGGGTGGGCAAAGGGGCAGGGTGAGGTGAATACATACATGTAGGCAGTTTAAGAAGTCAGTTTGTAGATTTCCATCTTATGAATTCTTTATCTGTCCTCTTCTGATCCATATCAACCAACATAACGATGAAGCGCGATGAGTTGGTAATGGGGGCAGGAGGATCAATACAGGAGAGAATGTCCTCTCGTGGGACAGGGAGGCGGTCGGCTCTCGCTGGCCAGTTCCATCTCTTAAGCCCAGCAGATTTCATAAAATTTAGTGACAGATGAGTGGGAGTGCTCTACTGCTCCCACAAAATATTTTCTGTCGGACAAAGTCACCAGCACAAAACTGTGCAGTAATCATATTTTCCCCATCCACCTCCATCTCCTGCTGCTGCTGAGCCAACACACCAAAGTCACGTGTCAGTATAGAGTGATGGATGGCACCCTTAATGTTGCGAATGAAGTGCTTGCTTCGTATCCCGACCACGGCTGGTGAGTTACTCCAGAACCCCGGCATTGTCCTGAGAAATCTCCTTCTCTGTGATGTCGGTAACCTTCACTGACGGCATAGTTCCTGCAGCAGCTGCGAATGAAGCAGAGTCTTTGACCAGCACTTGACGCGACTTTATCCTGTTCCATACATAGCGCTTTGCACTCCCGCCAGTCCCGTCAACTGGACCTTTGCCATGGGACGTAGCAAAATAGTTCCGTGTGATGTTGAGCCTGTGTCGCTCCTCCATGGTAGGCAACGCATCGATGATGTAGCGGCTCTTGAATTGGGCAGAAGTCCCATCCGACCAAATGTTGAGCTCAGTGACCTAGATGATGGTACTCAGTGAATGATGAATGATGGACTGATTGAATGTTTCAGATTTTACCTCAATTGGGAGTGTCTCAAGAAGCTTGTCCAGGTAGGGAAGAATAGTTAGTTTTGAGTGATCCTTACAGTCAGAAGAGCGGATCCCACTGTGGTGCTCGCCAGTGTACCAAAGCGAATACGTGAAGAGAGAGATACCAACATGGGTCCAATGGGCTGACTAAATCTCATCTTGCTCGATGCATTCAAAATTTTCTGAGAAGTCCACCTGGAAGAAAGGTAAGTGAGTGAGTGAATGTGTGAACATACATACTTGCATCATTCCATGGCTGGGGTTGTAGTCAGATGCAGACTTCTCCACAGCAGCACGCTGTTTGTTGTATTCCTCCGCTTGTGCTCTCTTGATAAATACGTGCTTGAGGAAATGGGGAAGAAGGGCGAGGATGTGCTCCTTCAAGTCATCAGTCATCCCCTCATGAACAACTTTCTTTAGGCGCTCATTCTCGTCCTTCTCCCACTCAAGCCATGTGACCGCCTGTTCCACTTGCACCACCTGATCATACTGCTCAAGGAAGCATTGACCATCACGGAAGTTGTTGCACTGATTCAGCCAGCACTTGTTTGAAGGGTTCTCACACATGAAGGAGTCAGGGGTAGCGGGGGATATCTGGCACCACCTTGTGGAGTGCCTCCAATGCCAAGATGACATCCTCATGGTACTGACAGATGCATGCATTGTGTGGGTCTGGCTTATATAAAGTACATGGGTTGGTCTAAGAGTCTTGAACTTTGATAGACCAACTTTTGCATTGGGGTAGTCCCAATGGGTGAAAAGAGCATGACACTCATTCAGGGTACAGACCATCTGTTTCTTCTCCATTCCCACTTTCCTGGCATCTTTCCGATCAGGGGCTTGACGACTGATGTCATCGCATTCATAGAAAGAGATGACGAGCTGGTCTGTCTCACTGAGTTCTGTTTGGATAGGATTGGGTGTGTGGGGATCCACGAACCCATAGTCTGCACAAATTTTCCTGCATACTGCTTTATTTTTTGGGGGATCATTGGGTAGACTGAGGCGAAGACGGGATGTGGCCTTACCCAGTGCATTGGCACTACCGAACACAGTTTTGGAAGGAGTATCTGAGGTGTGGCCAAGCTGCTCGAGGGCCTTGCACTGCCGATACTTTTGTACACGTTGTATAGTTTTATTTGGCTGACCTGTGTTACGCACGTTACAAATTTCAACGTGAAATGGCCAGACAACTGCTCAGTCAATTGGTAGACATTTTTTGTTACGCACGTTACAAGAAAACTTGTAATTAGAAAGCAATGCAGGGCTCCATTCCATACCCATGAGGGCAAAAAAATGTTTTGGACGATGAAACGAAACAAAAATTCCCACACAAAAATGTAACCATATATGCCATAGCTATCTTCTAATGGATTTCTACTTTCATGAAGCTGAGACAATCTTTGTCAAAAAACCATTAAAAATTTTCACTGAACTTCAAAGCAATGGCGTGGAGTCATGAGTAAAGATATCAATCTAAAACCAACTTTTCCTTGAGCCCTAAGGAGTCTACTTCATGCCCATAAACTTTTTTTGGCATTGCCATGAATTTTTTTTCAAACCTCCAATGTCACAATTTTTTGTCCTTGCCCTGTATGGCTAGGGATATGGGGCTAGGGATATACGGGGCTAGGGATATACGGGGCTAGGGATATTGGGCTACAGCTAGGGATGTCCCTAGCCAGGTGTTAGGTTGAAGGTGGGGAGTCCTGTGACCTCAAGCCCCCCCCCCCCCCCCCCCCCCCCCCTGTAGGCCTAAGGATATACAGGGCTAAGAAGTATATGGGCTAGGGATATGTGGCTATGTAGGGACATACTGTAGGGCTGGGGACACAGGGCTAGAATATACGTAGCTACATGTATGGAGGAATATACTGTACATGTACATGTAGGCTTTGGATATTGGGCTAGGGGTGTATAGCCTGTGTAGAGCTAGGAATATGGGGATAGGGATGTACGTGTAGGGCTAGGGATATTGGGCTAGAAATGTGGGGCCAGGGATGTGTACATACATGTACTGTACAGGTTCTAGGGCTGGGAATGTGTGCATACATGTAGGGCTAAATAGGACTATGGGGCTAGGATGTAGGGCTAGAAATATGGGGCTATGGATATGGGGCTATGTAGGGACATGTACATGTAGGGTTGGCAACACAGGACTAGGGTACCATATAGCTAGGGAGGAATATTCATGTAGGGCTAGGGATATGGGGCTAGGAATGTAGGGCCAGGGATGTAGGGCTAGGGAAAGCATACATATAGTTATATACAGGGCTAAGGATGTATAGGGACACATATATACAGGGCTAGGGATGTAGGGCTAGGGATGCAAGGATAATGTAGTTACATACAGGGCTAAGGATGTACATGTAGGGCTAGGTATACATGTACAATGTAAGGCTATGGATAAGGCTAGGGTGACATGTATATGCAGGACCGGGGATATACATACGTAGGACTAGGGGTGTAGGGTTAGAGATGCACATGTAGGGATTGCTGTCACAGTGTAACTAAACCATTCACCCTGCTACAGCTTTCTCTTTGGTAACCTTCCATTCATTCTCCACCTTGTTGTACTTGTTTTTATACCTCACATGACATCATCTCCTCGGTCGTTCTTCTCCACAACTATTCTGCAGACTGTATTCTTAGTGAGGACAGGCTCTACATCCTTACACCTGTGGACATGATCCTGGCCGAGGTAATTATGTATATTTGTGTTTCCTGCCCCTCCAATCTATTTTGTTCCCCCCAAAATACCAAAAATATCATAAGGGTGGGACAGTTGCATTTTTTAAATTTATTTTTTACTTGTGGTTACAACTTTAGAGCTCCGTAGATTCTGCAAACTTCATGGTATGGACTTGATATATAGCTCCAAAGATAGGTCTCTCTGTGTGCTCTCTTTTGATACTAAAATAGGTTTCATAGGTATAACTATAGGCAAGTTACTAGACCCTAAAGTGGAGGGACCTCAAAAACCTGCATCCCAAAAACCTCACCCAAAATAACTCCAGATTGCTAAGTGCAAAATTTTAGTACGTGGTCAAGCAACTAATCAATTTTCCACTGGCGCTTGACCACATACTAAAATTTTAACGCCTAATGAAAAAGGTGATTGAATAGAGGCGGGCTTCCTCTATCCACTCGTACCATCAAATCTCCAGCACTTAGCAATCTGGAATTATTTTGGATGAGATGCAGCTCCCTCCACTTTATGGTCTAGTAACTTGCCTGAAACATATTTTAGTATCAAAAGAGAGCACACAGAGAAACCTATCTTTTGAGCTACATATTAAGTCCATACCATGAAGTTTGCAGAATCTACGGAGCTCTAAAGTTGTAACCGCAAGTAAAAAATTAAAAAAAAATTAAAATGCAACTGTCTCCCCTTTGTAGTATGTATGTGCCACCAACCCGTTGCCTGTCACATGTTATTTTATCGTATCTCTGTCTAGAGAAGACTTACATACAACAGTAGAGCCAGAAATGTTGGCAGAAAATTACGATATGTATATCTAGAGAAGACTTACAACAGTAGAGCCAGAAATATTGATAGAGAATTACAATGTCTAGAGAGGACTTACAGCAGTAGAGCCAGAAATATTGATAGAGAATTACAATGTCTAGAGAAGACTTACAACAGTAGAGCCAGAAATGTTGATAGAGAATTTCAATGTCTGGAGAAGATGGAGAACAGTAGAGCCAGAACTATTGGCAGAGAATTACATGTAGCGCATTGACAGTTAAAGTCCATACTATCATAATACTTAGACTATTAGAACACTAATAAAATATTACCGACCTGCTCACCTTTGCATAGCGATCATCATAGCGCATTGACAGTTAAAGTCCATACTATCATAATACTTAGACTATTAGAACACTAATAAAATATTACCGACCTGCTCACCTTTGCATAGCGATCATCATCGCCAACTTTTAATGCATTGAGTGTCAGTCGATGTCTGCATCATCAAATACTCGGCCTGTCATTTTTTTCTGGCTCTACAGTGTGCTCCACAAGAATATTTCCAGGTTTATAGAGACGCTCTGCACTCCAAGGTTATAAACCCTTACTGTGTGTACCTCAGGCCAAGTCCACCAAGCTTTTGATATTGTTATTATGACGTTGTTTTGTTAATGTTGTATTGTTGTTCTTTATTGGCGATCTCCAACTTCTTTTTAGAAAAGGGGACCTGACGATCATGTGGAATGGTTGCTAAAGGTCAAAAAGGACTATGAGGTACGTGCATAACATGTGAGCATCACATGATCACACATGATGAGGAATGTGCATAACATGTGAGCCTCACATGACCACACATGATGAGGAATGTTCATATCATGTGAGCCTCACATGACCACATGAGGAATGTGCATGACATGTGAGCCTCACATGATGAGGAATGTTCATAACATGTGATACTCACATACCACACATGTATGATGAGGTACGTGCATAACATGTGACCTCACATGACCACACATGATGAGGTGCATGCATAACATGTGACCTCACATGACCACACATGTATGATGAGGTACGTGCATAACATGTGACCTCACATGACCGCACATGATGAGGTACATGCATAACATGTGACCTCACATGACCACACATGATGAGGAATGTGCATGACATGTGAGCCTCACATGACCACACATGTATGATGAGGTACGTGCATAACATGTGACCTCACATGACCGCACATGATGAGGTGCATGCATAACATGTGACCTCACATGACCACACATGATGAGGAATGTGCATGACATGTGAGCCTCACATGACCACACATGTATGATGAGGTACGTGCATAACATGTGACCTCACATGACCGCACATGATGAGGTGCATGCATAACATGTGACCTCACATGACCACACATGATGAGGAATGTGCATGACATGTGAGCCTCACATGACCACACATGTATGATGAGGTACGTGCATAACATGTGACCTCACATGACCACACATGATGAGGAATGTGCATAACATGTGAGCCTCACATGATGTGGTGCATTCAAAACATGTGAGCCTCACATGACCACACATGATGAGGTGCATGTATAACATGTGAGCCTCACATGACCACACATGATGAGTTGCATGGATGACATGTGAGCCTCATATGACCACACGTTACTAAAGTAATTTGCTCTTGTTCACACTGACTTGCTCCAGGGTGCTATGAAGTACGCAGAGAACCCAGAAAATGCTCGCCAGATATCTCCAGAATTGCTAAAGGTCTGTTCCGATTGGTTATTTCATATTACCCGTCGTTTTGCATAATTGAAGCAACACATTTAATATTTTGTTACTACAGTAGACCCTCGCTAATCCTGACCCCGTTAATCCGAAACCTCGCTAATCCGAACTAGCACACAAAAAATAATAATAATAATTCAAAATGCGTGTGCCATTGAACTTTGAATCTACCACGAGTATGTCATACGATGCAGCTGCAGTGATATGGAGAAGAATAGAGCACACAAGAGCCTTACCATTGAGGAGAAGGTCGAGATCCTTACCATTGAGGAGAAGGTCGAGATCCTGGCCCAGCTCAGGAAGAAAAGCTACAAGTTACTAGCTAAACAGTATGGAGTTGGAGTCTCCACTATCTCAGATATAAAGAAGAAGGGCAGCGAGTTGCGAGGATGCAAAAGGAAGATGACTGAGATGGGATTCCGGAGTTCTGCTAAAAGAATGAGGATGGGAAGGGAACATAATGATTAAAAATTACTTGTACTCCCAGTAATTCAACCCACACCTGCAAAAAATAAACAAATTCCGAGTTCAATATAATGATATTCATACATTTCACTAATCCGAAAATTTCACTAATCCGAACTACTCAGATCCCCAGGCAGTCGGATTAGTGAGGGTCTACTGTATTGTTATTGGGTGATTATCTTTTATATTTGTGTTAATAAGTGTTGCTAAGTGTTGTTACCTTCTCAATTATGAACTTGAATTTTACTCTCTCAACTTTTCGACTAAATGGTCAAGCCCATTCATCAGGTTTTATTCCTGATGAAGG
Source organism: Cladorhizidae sp. MBARI D1340-BT2 (assembly GCA_028752905.1). Taxonomy (NCBI): domain Eukaryota; kingdom Metazoa; phylum Porifera; class Demospongiae; order Poecilosclerida; family Cladorhizidae; species Cladorhizidae sp. MBARI D1340-BT2. The sequence continues at coordinate 36,720,896 of JAQNBH010000004.1, read as the reverse complement.
CTAGAGCATCTAGTCGAAACGCCGAGAGCGTAAAAATTCAAGTTGATTATTGAGGTCATTCTAATTTTATTACATACATACATGTATGTTAACTACGAGTTTGTTGAATGTTGTTAAGTGCTGTGGTAGAAGTTCCTCAACACAAGGGGACAGTTAGTCGTGAAGGAAAGGGTCTTCCAGCTAATGCACATACAGAGCTACACCGTGGCTCACTTCTGCTGATGAGAGGCAGTTGTTTATGTTGCTTGTTATGCAGGAGATCGGCATCCACTACCTGTACCACTTAATCGAACAGAAGAAGTTTCAAGAAGCAGCGAGGTTAGGGGAGAGTGGAGAGGAGGGGAGAGCGAGGGAGGGGTGAGAGGAGGGGAGAGGGGGAGGGAGAGTCGAAGGAAGTGGGAGGAGAGAGTTGAGTGTGGGGAGAGGAAAGGGCATGGATGGAGTGCGGGTGGCAGTTGGGAGGTGGTATAGAAGAAGAGGCCAAGGAGGTGAAATGATAGAGGAGAGGCGACTATAAGGGAGTGAGTGTGTGAGGGAGTTGGGGGAGTGGGACGAGATGGGAGGGCACTGATGATGTTAATGTCTGGGGTAATGGTGGAGGGAGAGAGGAAGAGAAGGGTACAGTAGAATACAAGGAGGAGGAGTTGAGTAGTGTGGTCAGATGGTTCTATGTATGCCTATAGTTACATGTAGATGTATGTACATTGTCCGTGTATGTACATGTATGTACATATCAGGTGATGTCTAAAGTTGTTGCTCACCTGTACAGTGCTCTGGCTCTAGCCCTAGACGTACATGTGCATGTACAGTATGTAAATGTAGTTCAGGTTTAAATGTAGCCCTGACCCCAGCCCAGCTTTAACCCTAACCCTACCCCTATTTTAACCCTAACCATAGCTCCAGTCCTACAGCTCTAGCCCTGTAGTTCTACAACCATAATTCTGGTCTTGGTTTATAAACTTATACCTGGCCCTAGCTCATCTCGAGCCCTGGTAATTTACTCTAACCCTATCTTTAGCCCTAACCCGATAACCTTATCTCTAGCCCTAGTCATATAACTCTACCTCTAGCCCTACATAGCTTAGGCCTGAGCTCTAGGCATACAGGTACTATATATGTACAGTACAAGCCAAAATAAACTTTACATACCATCTGTGCCATTTCAGTCTCAGCATTGTTGCACCGTTCGCCAAATGTTCGCCAACAACACAAGTATATGTACGAATGGTACGTTAGGCACCGATCGGTAACATTGAATTCCACTTGCGCATGTCGTCCAACAATTTACGAAGGCAGGAGAAAGACTAATGGTTGTTCCTCTAGTTGAAGGAGTATATCAGTAGAGAAGTGAAGCCAAAGACCAAAGCTGAATTGGTGGACGGCAGGCAACACAATTTTGATCAACTGTAAACATTATCAAAAGTATATATTAGTCACCTGGAGGGTTGGGCTACAGGGCATTGAATGATTATTTTTGGAAAATCACTTGCCAAGCAATGTTTCTCGGAGTTGTTGAAGATGGCAAACCTTTTGTGGTGTGTGGGTGGTACTGGAGGTGTTTTTATTATCAATAAGAAGATATAAAATTACTCATGACTTCTTTGGAAGTTCACCCAAGTGGCCGCTGGTTCATGAAGTATGGATCAGGTATTTAGAATGGCAAAGACAGAGATAAGTGAAAGTATGTGCCAAACTATTTTTCCCCCTACTATTGTGTTTTTTAAAATGTAATTATTGTTATCTAAACTCTCAGTTGACATTTAATAACAACAGAACAACTACATGTATATCAGTTATCTACTGTACATATCGAACAAGTCCAGTCCTGACCGGGACCCCCACTGACCCCACCACAGATGCTGGAGAGCAAAGAACTAAAATATGCTCGCTTCCATGACAGGCTTGAATTCTTCCTCCAGCTCCTCCATGGGTAAACTACATTTCAAAATAATAAATCACACCTGAAAATCCCACCTGAAAAGAATTTTTTCTTTAAAACTTACCAATAGCTGAAATCTTGCCTTTGTACAGTCTCATACCTTGACCTCACAGTTATCTCCAACTGATGAGCTCCCTAGGACTTAGCTGCTTGGTACAGCTGATACAGAATTTTCATTCTGCCAGCAGACCAAACAATAGTCAGTATCAGTTAAAGCTACTGGGTCCTCTGGTAGCTTTTAGTTTGTTTTCTTTTTTTCAGGCAAGAGCAATGCTAAAAACTACACTGAAGAGTGAAGGCTCAGTCACTACTATAGGTAAGCTCTAGAGGTATGTACAAGCCATTGGAGTTCTACTTAGTAGTACACTTACGCTTAGAGCCAAGGTACTGCGAGAGTTCTTCTAAGAGCCATTCCCAGGACAAATCAAAGGTAGAAGCTATGACAAAAGCAACAAGCAGGCTATATATCCACCAATGGCCGACTGACTTTACGACTAGGGCAAGAAGAAAAATGTGTTGTGCATGTTGTATAATTAAATATAAAATGGTTCGTGCGTTGTGCTTGCAATACATGTACGCTGCTTGAGCGTTTCTTGTTAAATGTTTCTTCGTTGAACGTAAGCCCAACGCAAAGTTTTGGGGCTTATACTGTGTATATATGTCCCTGATGATTGCATTAGCATGAAACTAGTAGGACTAGCTATACAAATACTTTTCTATTATTACTATACATATATGAATGGCAAAACTTTGAAATTTGGACATCCAAGGTTTATCCTAGGATTGCCCTGGTAACCCTGGACACGTACATGTACATGCTCATGTATGTAATAGTATACATGTACATGCACACACATGTAATAGTATACATGTACATGTATATGCACATACATGTAATAATGTACATGCACACACATGTAAGAGTATACATGTATGTACTAAATGTGAGTGTATATATGTACATGCACATACATATGTAATAGTATACATGTACATGCGTATACTGTACTGTACATATAATAGTATACATGTAATATACTAGCTGCCAAGCGTTCCCCCTATCTATGAGTGCCCACTGAAACATGGCTGGAGGCAAAGCACTGAGAGAAATGCAAATATGTACATTACAGTGCCGACCCCAGCCTAATTTGGCCATTATGGCGGTCATAAGGATAAGGGAGCGTGGCATCTCCAGAAGGCTGCATTACAGTACCCAAAACCCTGCCCATATCCTTCCCCTGGTTGAGTTACCCCTATACCCTCCTCCTCTTCGTGGCCCCAACCTCCCTGGATCCTCCGCATGATAATGAGCACTAAGCAATAGACACACAGACAGACAGACAGACAGACAGACACACATGGAGATAACTTTAAAAAATATATATGCACATACATGTATACTACACACAGAAAGTGTCCGGAGGTGTTGGAGAAGAGTCCAAAAGACCAGCAGAGGTGGGAAGATATTATCTTCACCTTCTACCAACAAGGACAGCTGAATGTACGTACATATGTGTGAGTATGTGCACTGTAGCCTCTGCCATAGTAATGTGAGTGTCTACACTGTAGCCTCTGCCATAGTAATGTGAGTGTCTACACTGTAGCCTCTGCCATAGTAATGTGAGTGTGTGTACTGCAGCCTCTGCCATAGTAATGTGAGTGTCTACACTGCAGCCTCTGCCATAGTAATGTGAGTGTGTACACTGCAGCCTCTGCCATAGTAATGTGAGTGTCTACACTGTAGCCTCTGCCATAGTAATGTGAGTGTCTGCACTGCAGCCTCTGCCATAGTAATGTGAGTGTCTGCATTGCAGCCTCTGCCATAGTAATGTGAGTGTCTACACTGCAGCCTCTGCCATAGTAATGTGAGTGTCTACACTGCAGCCTCTGCCATAGTAATGTGAGTGTCTACACTGCAGCCTCTGCCATAGTAATGTGAGTGTGTGCACTGAAGCCTCTGCCATAGTAATGTGAGTGTCTACACTGTAGCCTCTGCCATAGTAATGTGAGTGTCTACACTGCAGCCTCTGCCATAGTAATGTGAGTGTGTGCACTGCAGCCTCTGCCATAGTAATGTGAGTGTCTACACTGCAGCCTCTGCCATAGTAATGTGAGTGTCTACACTGCAGCCTCTGCCATAGTAATGTGAGTGTCCACACTGCAGCCTCTGCCATATTAATGTGAGTGTGTGCACTGCAGCCTCTGCCATAGTAATGTGAGTGTCTACACTGTAGCCTCTGCCATAGTAATGTGAGTGTGTGTACTGTAGCCTCTGCCATAGTAATGTGAGTGTGTACACTGTAGCCTCTGCCATAGTAATGTGAGTGTCTACACTGCAGCCTCTGCCATAGTAATGTGAGTGTCTACACTGTAGCCTCTGCCATAGTAATGTGAGTGTCTACACTGCAGCCTCTGCCATAGTAATGTGAGTGTCTACACTGCAGCCTCTGCCATAGTAATGTGAGTGTCTACACTGTAGCCTCTGCCATAGTAATGTGAGTATGTGCACTGTAGCCTCAGCCATAGTAATGTGAGTGTCTACACTGTAGCCTCTGCCATAGTAATGTGAGTATGTACACTGCAGCCTCTGCCATAGTAATGTGAGTGTCTACACTGTAGCCTCTGCCATAGTAATGTGAGTATGTACACTGCAGCCTCTGCCATAGTAATGTGAGTATGTACACTGTAGCCTCTGCCATAGTAATGTGAGTGTGTGCACTGCAGCCTCTGCCATAGTAATGTGAGTGTCTACACTGTAGCCTCTGCCATAGTAATGTGAGTGTCTACACTGCAGCCTCTGCCATAGTAATGTGAGTATGTGCACTGTAGCCTCAGCCATAGTAATGTGAGTGTCTACACTGTAGCCTCTGCCATAGTAATGTGAGTATGTACACTGCAGCCTCTGCCATAGTAATGTGAGTGTCTACACTGTAGCCTCTGCCATAGTAATGTGAGTATGTACACTGCAGCCTCTGCCATAGTAATGTGAGTATGTACACTGTAGCCTCTGCCATAGTAATGTGAGTGTGTGCACTGCAGCCTCTGCCATAGTAATGTGAGTGTCTACACTGCAGCCTCTGCCATAGTAATGTGAGTATGTGCACTGTAGCCTCAGCCATAGTAATGTGAGTGTCTACACTGTAGCCTCTGCCATAGTAATGTGAGTATGTACACTGCAGCCTCTGCCATAGTAATGTGAGTGTCTACACTGTAGCCTCTGCCATAGTAATGTGAGTATGTACACTGCAGCCTCTGCCATAGTAATGTGAGTATGTACACTGTAGCCTCTGCCATAGTAATGTGAGTGTCTACACTGTAGCCTCTGCCATAGTAATGTGAGTGTGTGCACTGTAGCCTCTGCCATAGTAATGTGTGTGTGTGTGCACTGCAGCCTCTGCCATAGTAATGTGAGTGTCTTCACTGTAGCCTCTGCCATAGTAATGTGAGTGTCTACACTGTAGCCTCTGCCATAGTAATGTGAGTGTCTACACTGTAGCCTCTGCCATAGTAATGTGAGTGTCTACACTGCAGCCTCTGCCATAGTAATGTGAGTGTCTACACTGTAGCCTCTGCCATAGTAATGTGAGTGTGTGTACTGCAGCCTCTGCCATAGTAATGTGAGTGTCTACACTGTAGCCTCTGCCATAGTAATGTGAGTGTCTACACTGTAGCCTCTGCCATAGTAATGTGAGTGTCTACACTGTAGCCTCTGCCATAGTAATGTGAGTGTCTACACTGTAGCCTCTGCCATAGTAATGTGAGTGTCTACACTGCAGCCTCTGCCATAGTAATGTGAGTGTCTACACTGCAGCCTCTGCCATAGTAATGTGAGTGTGTACACTGTAGCCTCTGCCATAGTAATGTGAGTGTCTACACTGCAGCCTCTGCCATAGTAATGTGAGTGTCTACTCTGTAGCCTCTGCCATAGTAATGTGAGTGTCTACACTGTAGCCTCTGCCATAGTAATGTGAGTGTCTACACTGTAGCCTCTGCCATAGTAATGTGAGTGTCTACACTGTAGCCTCTGCCATAGTAATGTGAGTGTCTACACTGTAGCCTCTGCCATAGTAATGTGAGTGTCTACACTGTAGCCTCTGCCATAGTAATGTGAGTGTGTACACTGTAGCCTCTGCCATAGTAATGTGAGTGTCTACACTGTAGCCTCTGCCATAGTAATGTGAGTGTCTACACTGTAGCCTCTGCCATAGTAATGTGAGTGTCCACACTGCAGCCTCTGCCATAGTAATGTGAGTGTCTACACTGTAGCCTCTGCCATAGTAATGTGAGTGTGTACACTGTAGCCTCTGCCATAGTAATGTGAGTGTCTGCACTGTAGCCTCTGCCATAGTAATGTGAGTGTCCACACTGCAGCCTCTGCCATAGTAATGTGAGTGTCCACACTGCAGCCTCTGCCATAGTAATGTGAGTGTCTACACTGTAGCCTCTGCCATAGTAATGTGAGGTGTGCACTGCAGCCTCTGCCATAGTAATGTGAGTGTGTACACTGTAGCCTCTGCCATAGTAATGTGAGTGTCTACACTGCAGCCTCTGCCATAGTAATGTGAGTGTCTACACTGTAGCCTCTGCCATAGTAATGTGAGTGTGTACACTGCAGCCTCTGCCATAGTAATGTGAGTGTGTGCACTGCAGCCTCTGCCATAGTAATGTGAGTGTCTACACTGTAGCCTCTGCCATAGTAATGTGAGTGTCTACACTGCAGCCTCTGCCATAGTAATGTGAGTGTCTACACTGCAGCCTCTGCCATAGTAATGTGAGTGTCTACACTGTAGCCTCTGCCATAGTAATGTGAGTGTGTACACTGTAGCCTCTGCCATAGTAATGTGAGTGTGTACACTGTAGCCTCTGCCATAGTAATGTGAGGTGTGCACTGCAGCCTCTGCCATAGTAATGTGAGTGTGTACACTGTAGCCTCTGCCATAGTAATGTGAGTGTCTACACTGCAGCCTCTGCCATAGTAATGTGAGTGTCTACACTGTAGCCTCTGCCATAGTAATGTGAGTGTCTACACTGCAGCCTCTGCCATAGTAATGTGAGTGTGTACACTGTAGCCTCTGCCATAGTAATGTGAGTGTCTACACTGTAGCCTCTGCCATAGTAATGTGAGTGTGTACACTGCAGCCTCTGCCATAGTAATGTGAGTGTCTACACTGCAGCCTCTGCCATAGTAATGTGAGTGTCTACACTGCAGCCTCTGCCATAGTAATGTGAGTGTCTACACTGTAGCCTCTGCCATAGTAATGTGAGTGTGTGCACTGCAGCCTCTGCCATAGTAATGTGAGTGTGTGCACTGCAGCCTCTGCCATAGTAATGTGAGTGTCTCCACTGTAGCCTCTGCCATAGTAATGTGAGTGTCTCCACTGTAGCCTCTGCCATAGTAATGTGAGTGTCTCCACTGTAGCCTCTGCCATAGTAATGTGAGTGTCCACACTGTAGCCTCTGCCATAGTAATGTGAGTGTGTACACTGCAGCCTCTGCCATAGTAATGTGAGTGTCTACACTGCAGCCTCTGCCATAGTAATGTGAGTGTCTACACTGCAGCCTCTGCCATAGTAATGTGAGTGTCTACACTGTAGCCTCTGCCATAGTAATGTGAGTGTCTACACTGCAGCCTCTGCCATAGTAATGTGAGTGTCTACACTGTAGCCTCTGCCATAGTAATGTGAGTGTCTACACTGTAGCCTCTGCCATAGTAATGTTAGTGTGTGTACTGCAGCCTCTGCCATAGTAATGTGAGTGTCTACACTGTAGCCTCTGCCATAGTAATGTGAGTGTCTACACTGCAGCCTCTGCCATAGTAATGTGAGTGTGTGCACTGCAGCCTCTGCCATAGTAATGTGAGTGTCTACACTGTAGCCTCTGCCATAGTAATGTGAGTGTCTACACTGTAGCCTCTGCCATAGTAATGTGAGTGTCTACACTGCAGCCTCTGCCATAGTAATGTGAGTGTGTGCACTGCAGCCTCTGCCATAGTAATGTGAGTGTCTACACTGTAGCCTCTGCCATAGTAATGTGAGTATGTACACTGTAGCCTCTGCCATAGTAATGTGAGTGTCTACACTGTAGCCTCTGCCATAGTAATGTGAGTGTCTGCTCTGTAGCCTCTGCCATAGTAATGTGAGTGTCCACACTGCAGCCTCTGCCATAGTAATGTGAGTGTCTACACTGTAGCCTCTGCCATAGTAATGTGAGTGTCTACACTGTAGCCTCTGCCATAGTAATGTGAGTGTCTACACTGCAGCCTCTGCCATAGTAATGTGAGTGTCTACACTGCAGCCTCTGCCATAGTAATGTGAGTGTCTACACTGTAGCCTCTGCCATAGTAATGTGAGTGTCTACACTGTAGCCTCTGCCATAGTAATGTGAGTGTCTACACTGCAGCCCCTGCCATAGTAATGTGAGTGTCTACACTGTAGCCTCTGCCATAGTAATGTGAGTGTCTACACTGTAGCCTCTGCCATAGTAATGTGAGTGTGTGCACTGCAGCCTCTGCCATAGTAATGTGAGTGTGTACACTGTAGCCTCTGCCATAGTAATGTGAGTGTCTACACTGCAGCCTCTGCCATAGTAATGTGAGTGTGTGTACTGCAGCCTCTGCCATAGTAATGTGAGTGTCTACACTGCAGCCTCTGCCATAGTAATGTGAGTGTCTACACTGTAGCCTCTGCCATAGTAATGTGTGTGTCCACACTGTAGCCTCTGCCATAGTAATGTGAGTGTCTACACTGCAGCCTCTGCCATAGTAATGTGAGTGTCTACACTGCAGCCTCTGCCATAGTAATGTGAGTGTCTACACTGTAGCCTCTGCCATAGTAATGTGAGTGTGTGCACTGCAGCCTCTGCCATAGTAATGTGAGTGTCTACACTGCAGCCTCTGCCATAGTAATGTGAGTGTGTGCACTGCAGCCTCTGCCATAGTAATGTGAGTGTCTACACTGCAGCCTCTGCCATAGTAATGTGAGTGTCTACACTGCAGCCTCTGCCATAGTAATGTGAGTGTCTACACTGTAGCCTCTGCCATAGTAATGTGAGTGTGTGCACTGCAGCCTCTGCCATAGTAATGTGAGTGTCTACACTGTAGCCTCTGCCATAGTAATGTGAGTGTCTACACTGTAGTCTCTGCCATAGTAATGTGAGTGTGTACACTGCAGCCTCTGCCATAGTAATGTGAGTGTCTACACTGTAGCCTCTGCCATAGTAATGTGAGTGTCTGCACTGTAGCCTCTGCCATAGTAATGTGAGTGTCTGCACTGCAGCCTCTGCCATAGTAATGTGAGTGTCTGCACTGCAGCCTCTGCCATAGTAATGTAAGTGTGTGCACTGTAGCCTCTGCCATAGTAATGTGAGTGTGTACACTGCAGCCTCTGCCATAGTAATGTGAGTGTCTACACTGCAGCCTCTGCCATAGTAATGTGAGTGTGTGCACTGCAGCCTCTGCCATAGTAATGTGAGTGTCTACACTGTAGCCTCTGCCATAGTAATGTGAGTGTCTACACTGTAGCCTCTTCCATAGTAATGTGAGTGTCCACACTGCAGCCTCTGCCATAGTAATGTGAGTGTCTACACTGTAGCCTCTGCCATAGTAATGTGAGTGTCCACACTGCAGCCTCTGCCATAGTAATGTGAGTGTCCACACTGTAGCCTCTGCCATAGTAATGTGAGTGTGTGCACTGCAGCCTCTGCCATAGTAATGTGAGTGTCTACACTGTAGCCTCTGCCATAGTAATGTGAGTGTGTACACTGCAGCCTCTGCCATAGTAATGTGAGTGTCTGCACTGCAGCCTCTGCCATAGTAATGTGAGTGTGTGCACTGCAGCCTCTGCCATAGTAATGTGAGTGTCTACACTGTAGCCTCTGCCATAGTAATGTGAGTGTCTGCACTGCAGCCTCTGCCATAGTAATGTGAGTGTCTACACTGCAGCCTCTGCCATAGTAATGTGAGTGTGTGCACTGCAGCCTCTGCCATAGTAATGTGAGTGTCTACACTGCAGCCTCTGCCATAGTAATGTGAGTGTCTACACTGTAGCCTCTGCCATAGTAATGTGAGTGTCTACACTGTAGCCTCTGCCATAGTAATGTGAGTGTGTACACTGCAGCCTCTGCCATAGTAATGTGAGTGTCTACACTGCAGCCTCTGCCATAGTAATGTGAGTGTCTACACTGTAGCCTCTGCCATAGTAATGTGAGTGTCCACACTGCAGCCTCTGCCATAGTAATGTGAGTGTCTGCACTGTAGCCTCTGCCATAGTAATGTGAGTGTGTGTACTGCAGCCTCTGCCATAGTAATGTGAGTGTCTACACTGTAGCCTCTGCCATAGTAATGTGAGTGTCTACACTGCAGCCTCTGCCATAGTAATGTGAGTGTCTGCACTGTAGCCTCTGCCATAGTAATGTGAGTGTGGCTATAGTGCCATGTGTAGGATTAGCACGTGCCACTAATGTAGCATAGGAACCATCCACCCCACCCCCTCCAATTCCTTCCAATACCATTTTTCCTGGAATGCACATACCACAACTTGCACGTGCTATTAATGGGCATAGCATACATGGGTTAGCATGTGCACTGATGTAGCATAGAAACGATAGCACATACAGCAAACTTTTTTCTTGTTGGCCTCCTGTTTGCATGTGTGGACTCAGCGAGCCTCACCACCACCAAGTGCTTGCCTTGTTCTTTCTATTCTTGTAGGAGATCAGACCGTTCATTCCCCTGCAAAACCCAAAACTGAGTGCCGCTGTGTACGAGCTTATTCTCAACCAATTCCTGCAAGAAGACTGTGATGTGAGGCTTGATGAGATATAGATACTGCTTGTCTTTTTGGTAGTGCATTTTTTTAAACTGTGTTTACATGTGCTTGTTGTTGTTGTTGTTTTATTGTTTCTGTAGATGCTCTATAAACTAATTAGAGAGTGGCCTACAAACTTGTACAACACTCAAACCATTGTCAATGCTGTTGACGTGAGTTGCCGCCATTGTTGTTGTTCTTCTTCTTCTCCTCCGCTTCTCATTTTTAATGCCTTGTTATATACCACACACCTGCACATGTGCCACACCCATGCACATGTGCAAAACATGATTTATTTAATTTGAGGTGTCCATTGGTTATAGACGTTTGTCTGCTCAAATGAAGCGGAAAAGTTTTCAATTTTGGAATATATCCCATTAGCGGCTCTATCTGTAGCTGAGAAGGCTCCTGGGAGGTCGCCATGGAATTATTCAGCCCGTAGAACACCTGGAAAGGCACTGAGCCCTCTTAACCCCTGCAGGCTCTAGTTATAGGCAATCAAGCTCCGCCTACTTATCATTCACTACGTCAGTGTATTAGTATGCTCATTCACTACGTCAGTGTATTAGTATACTCATTCACTACGTCAGTGTATTAGTATACTCATTCACTACGTCAGTGTATTAGTATACTCATTCACTACGTCAGTGTATTAGTATACTCATTCACTACGTCAGTGTATTAGTATACTCATTCACTACGTCAGTGTATTAGTATACTCATTCACTACGTCAGTGTATTAGTATACACATTCACTACGTCAGTGTATTAGTATACTCATTCACACTGTCAGTGTATTAGTATGCACATTCACTACGTCAGTGTATTAGTATACTCATTCACTACGTCAGTGTATTAGTATACTCATTCACTACGTCAGTGTATTAGTATACTCATTCACTACGTCAGTGTATTAATATACTCATTCACTACGTCAGTGTATTAGTATGCACATTCACTATGTCAGTGTATTAGTATGCTCATTCACTACAATACGTCAGTGTATTAGTATGCTTAAAATATACAAGCATAGTTTACAATCCTGATCCCCCACCCCAACCCCAAAATTCTCTGGAACAAAAAGGAAGAAGAAGGAAAAACTTTTCCCCTGCCATTTTTCTACATTCTCCCCTTTTCCCCTACAGTACAAGCAAAAAAACAAACATGCCGGTTGCGTGTACGTTAAAAAATGCACACCGTGAATGCAAATAAGTGCTAATCTTATCCTCCTGGTCTGTATTTCATTCGAGCGTTAGTCCCATCGAGAAGCATTGCAGTCAAGCGTCCGTCCTCCTACCGGAAGCACTTTTGTTCCACAGTCAACATAGGTCTCCGCACTCCTCTTTCTTGCAGATAGCAAGCTAGAGGTGCGAAGATGTACCCTTGATAATAGAACAAAAGCATTTCAGGTAGAAGACAGATACTCAACTGCACAGCTCGCCACGACCGACACTCAATTAGAATATGGAACAGGGGACTTGCACTACTTCAGGTGGGAAGAATGAAGGTTCTGGAACTAAGAAAAGACAATCCTAGCCCTCCTATGCAAAACGGTACAGATGAGTGCCGTACAGATGAGTGCCAGATGCTTTTTTAATATTTTTTTACGTATAATTTTTTATTTTATATATACATATTTATTTCTAACTGGATAAAGTTCTGTTCAGTTAAATGATTATAAAATCTTGCTTTCAATTCAATTGTTGTGTTCTTTGTTGTACAAAAAAAAAAATTCCTCTGAATTAAGAAAAATGTTCAGAATTATTTAAAAAAATGGTAATAGTCCCACTTTTGAGTGACCCACTTCAAATCAATGGTTTTAAAGGAGATAGCCTGGCACTAAGGTAGGTGGAGCAATAGGATGCCAACTTCATTGAACCTGGAAAACAAACTGGAGAAGGCTGGGGGGCCAACCTGTTCTCCAGTAATGGCACACAGTGGGTTAGCTCCCTCTTGTTCTTCTCCAACGAAGAACATTCTATTATATACATATGCCAAAGAGAAGAAAGAAATGCACAATAACATTACTCATTTTGTATGCATAACCACTTCTTTTTTCTAAATAAGAATGTGTCAACAGATTGGTGGAATGTGGTTAGACAGCTGAAAAATTGTGGATACGTGTTGGTGGATCTTGGAAGGGTCAATTGGTGAACTAGGGGTGATCACCAAAATCCTACCTGTACCCAAAATCCTACCTACTTTTTATTTGTTGCCTATCAGCATTTTCAAATAACCTTACGAAAAGGGCTACTACATTTTTCCTCTCCCACTAACTTACTCTTCTATGCTGCCGGTTAAAGAATGCTGATATACAATAAAGGACACTTTATACATTGAGAGCACCTTACGTAGTTAAAGGCCGGTACACAATATGTCGCGACGCGACGCGTCAATTTGTGATATTGTGAACATGATTTCGCTCGAATAGACATGAGTTCTATTCTAGCGACAGTTGCGACGCGATATTCCACACGTGTTATTTGTTTTTGCAACAAGAAAATGAATGACGAACGATTAATCAAAGCTGTGAGGAATTTCAACAGTATATGGGATGTTTCTCATAATTTGAAGGCCAGGGAGAACGCTTGGAAACAAGTGGCTGCTGAAGTAAGAAAGTAATTTGCAGTACCAATGTTTCACATACTGTAGCTACCAAATAATATTGTTGGTAGGGGACAGAATGACAGCAGATATGTATGCAAAAAAATGGAAGTCTCTACGTGACAAGTTTGTCAAAGAGTTGAAAAAGCAGAAGAAACAGCGAAGTGGAGATGAAGGCTCGCCCTTCAAGTCCAATCGGCCATTGTTTGATTTGCTGCTGTTTTTAACAGATACTGTCAGGCCAAGAGCGTAGGTTTTATTGATGATTGATTAGAGCTGTACTAATCCTTTTTTTGTTTTGTTTTTTGAATAGCACATTCTCAAACTTTGGCGATGGTGACTGCGCTGGGGAAAATGCAGATGCACAGCAAGAGACACAGCAAGAGACACAGCAGGGTGCAGACGTTTGCATTCCCGAGTCGGATTGAATGACAGGTACATATTCGTGAGTGTGTGATTTTAATATGCAAATATAATAACACTTGCATAAGCTGATTTACGAAAGGATTAACTTTTCAGTGTAATTGTAGTTGGTGAACAGGTCTCTCACCCAGCATCTCCTGACACTCACATACGGCCTGCCCCCAAAAGACGACGTAGAGAGGAGGATGTGGACAATGCCATCATCCCGTGCTTAAAAGGTTCTCATGAGCGTCAGGCAGCTCATGACAAAATGAAGGGAGCCGCAAACTCCGAGCAGCATTACGCCCTTGAAATAGCCAACACAATGAGTACCTTCACTCCCCGGCAAAAGGCCATTGCCAAATTAAGAATCAGACAAGTTCTTTTGGAGGTTCAATTTCCGACAGAATAGTATCCTCAACCCTTGCCCCCTTCATCCTCAAATTATTATGAAGACAACTATTAACATCTTTATTATGCCAGTTTAAAAATTGCAATATAAGCATCACATAATGAAAACCAAAGTTTTACTGTGTTCGGTTTACATGTGCATTTTGCCATGAAAGTTCTCCAATTGGACTGACAAGGTAGTCCATAAAATTGTCGCGTATTTTGGCAGCAACCCTTGAATACCTGTAGGGATGATATATACAGTACTTATATATATACACTAGACATCAAAAGTTGTGAGAATGAATAGAAGGTAATACCTGTTGCTGCTGGTGCATGCCACAGTTTTCATGCCAATACATGTTTCTTCGTCACCCCTCCATCCACCTGTGTAATGATGATATTGCCAGACCCATCTTCCCCATCGATAAATCCTGGAGGACAGTACACGGTAGATTCTGAGCTTTGCAGATAATTATGCAGGGCTATTGTAGCCTTGAAGTTGATCTATACAATTACACGATCCGGTTGTGCAATAATGGGCCATCTAAACGGCCTCCACCTAAGCAAAAGCCAGTCGAAACATTACAATTTGTGTATTCACATACAATTGCACAAACATTACAACCGTACCTAGCAGCCAATATTCCGAAACTGTTTTCAATAATACGCCTAGCCCTGCTAAGCCTGTAGTTAAAAACAGCTTTGTCCTCTGTAAAAGATGCAAGAAGGTTAACAAATACTTCGTCTATCTATCAGCACATAAAATACCAGGCAGATTCTTTCCCGGATATGGCCGCAACATATTTGTCCGGAGAGGGAAGGCCTCATCTCCTACAATTATATAGGGAATAGGCTGTATGGTGCCAGGAAGTGGATTTGGGGCAGGCAATGGCAGAGAGTCGCTCTCCAGCGCCTTCCCAAACTCTGAGTTAGCCAGTGTACCACCATCGCTATGGCGACCCACTTGACCCAAGTCTTCTAAGGTAAACCTAGATATAGTTTGGAAATGTTTAGAATGCGATAACATGTACAAGCTCCATACCTGTAGTGAGCGTCACATACTGCAAGGAGAACAACGGAGTGTGTCCCCTTGTAGTTGAAGTATGTTGAGCCACTGTTGATGGGAGCCTGCACTACCATATGTTTGCCATCAATTGCTCCTGTTAGATAAATAACTAGATAATCATAATAAACAAAGCTAGCAGCTAAAATTACCTATGCAGTTAGGAAAGTTCCACAGCTTGTCAAACTCTCTACTGATACCTACCCACTCAGCAGCAGAAGATGGGGCTCTCGCGTAGGTCTTGGCCAATTCTCTCCAGTGACTTGACTCGTTTCTTTCAGAATTGAACATACTGTTGACCGTCCAATGCGGAAATTGAATGACATGGAGACCTACATGTAATAAGTATTATCCAGTCGTTTTTGCTGAAATACAAATTATTTCAATCCTATGACATACCTGTGAGTTTCCTGTGGCAAGATAGCGGAGTGTGAGGGCCAACCTCTCTGCAGGAGATATTTCAGCTCTTATGGAGCTGCTGTAACCTCTGTGGGTCAAGAATGGGCTAACCTATTAAATAAAAAAACATTTGATCACACATGAAAAACTCAAGTTTGCTGGGCAATAAAAGTTAGCTAAAGTTAGCTGGGCAATAAGAGTGATACATGCTGAGCAGTGAATCAAACCGTTCCTTGAACATCTGAAGGTAACTGAAATGAGACTCGGGATCAGAGAGCCTCATCTCTTGTAGAAGGTTGTGGTACTCTCCCTGCTACCTCCTACGGGTAAAAATCGGACCTACCCACATTGTTCTCTTCCTTTTCCTCTTGCTCCTCCTCCGCCGCACTAAAGCCCAAAGCAAAACCTGCTGGAGCTCCTCCTCACTGGAGTAGTGACTGTCAATCGCGTCCATTTTGCTGCGCAGGGGGAGGGGTGAAGACATAAATTAATGGGTGTAGTTCGTAATTCAGGGTGAAAGTTCAATTTCTTCATTCGAAGCGACGCGACAGGGCGAATATTGTGAACTGCTCCAAGCGAGGCGACATGAGGCGAGGCGAAGCGACGCGAAGTGAAGCGACATATTGTGAACCGGCCTTAAGGCTGGCACACAAAAGCTATCTAAATTTGGCTTAGCCTTTCTTATGGAACAACTTCATAAGAAAAAAACGCTTGCAAATGCTAGCTAGTACAGAAGCTATGACTTACAAACCTGTGAAGGCCCAGCTAGCTGAAAAAGGTCTTGACTTATGTATATCACAATCATACACAGAATTTACTCACTGTTTTTCACCGTGGGCTTCAGGATATCTTTTAAACAACTTACAGTACATGTATGTTGGTAGAACAGGAGCTGTCAAACAAAGATGATCTATCCTTTCAAAAGCTCTAAGTAAAGCCAAGTCCCAGCAACAACAAAAAAATAACTTGCCACATGGCACAAATCTTGTGCGCTTTGGTGACCTTCACGGACGTGCTGACCAAAAGTTCAGCGTCGCTGCAGCCAAAAGTAGCGTAAACGTTAACCTTTTTTTTGGTGTTTAATAGCGTTGATTGTTAATTTTAATAATGGTTGGAAATGGTAAGCATCTACATGGGTTAAAAATGCATGTTTGTTTGACCTCTACTGTACCTCCGCATTCCCTCGGTCCTCAACTCATGTGTGTATTGCTGCTGTACTGATTGACTTCCATGTGGATATATTCTGCTTTAAATTTCTTGTGGTGCAGATTGTTTTGCTATAGTTTTCTTTCTCTTCTTTCTTCCTTTCTTTTTTCCTTTCCTTTCCTTCCTGGATCTTTATTTATCAGCTATGGCTGTTGCTGATGTGTAGGTAACTATATATGCATACAGTACATGTTGCACTTTCTACAGAGTCGCCTCGCGAAGGACCCTGAGAACAGCGACATTTTGAAAGTGAAGGCCTCATTGTAAGCTTGCTTGCATACATATTAGTTCATTGTTGGAAACGACCATTATGATGCCCAGTTGGCATTTAATGTTATTTATGGACAAGATGTAGCAGAGCTAATATATATTATATGTACATATTATATACATAATTATATGTACATATATTATATACATAATTTATGTATGTTTGTAAATAAGTATGTTTCACATTTTATCGCATAATGTATGGTGGTATGGCACAGGACTCTCACTGTAATGAGATTCATAGATCAATAATCTCACTGGCTACACATAATTGTACACACACCAAAGTGTATCTTTGTTTTGTTAGTTATTGCTTTTAAGATAAGCCACCACCGAGCATACCATCTTTGTGTTGGTGTAGAGGTGGAAGCCTTGGTCAGAAAAGCAGCTTCAGGTAATTAATTTTGCTGCAAGTTCAGCGAGAAGCAAGAAATTCTGCAATTGCCAGCATACAATTGTAAATTGGCAAAGTCAGCAGAGGTCACCTGATCTAACAACTGCTCTTCAAGATTAATCAGTGCACACTCTAAATGAGCAGTGCAATAGCCCCTATATGTTTCTCTGGGATGGTGAGGTTAACCTAACCAACATCATGGTGAGGTTCACCTGGCAGATATCATGGTGAGGTTGACCTGGCCGACATCACGGTGAGGTTGACCTGGCCGACATATGGTGAGGTTGACCTGGCCGACATGACGGTGAGGTTGACCTGGCAGACATGACGGTGAGGTTGACCTGGCAGACATCACGGTGAGGTTGACCTGGCAGACATCACGGTGAGGTTGACCTGGCCGACATCACGGTGAGGTTGACCTGGCCGACATCACGGTGAGGTTGACCTGGCCGACATTGTGGTGAAGTTGACCTGGCCGACATCATGGTGAGGTTGACCTGTCCGACATCACGGTGAGGTTGACCTGGCCAACATCATGGCGAGGTTGACCTGGCCGACATCATGGTGAGGTTGACCTGGCAGACATCACAGTGAGGTTGACCTGGCAGACGTCATGGTTTGACCTGTCCGACATCACGGTGAGGTTGACCTGGCCGACATCATGGCGAGGTTGACCTGGCCGACATCATGGTGAGGTTGACCTGGCAGACATCACAGTGAGGTTGACCTGGCAGACGTCATGGTTTGACCTGGCCGACATCACGGTGAGGTTGACCTGGCGGACATCATGGTAGGGTTGACCTGGGCGACATCACGGTGAGGTTGACCTGGCCGACGTCATGGTGAGGTTGACCTGGCCGACATCATGGTGAGGTTGACCTGGCAGACATCATGGTTTGACCTGGCCGACATCACGGTGAGGTTGACCTGGCGGACATCATGGTAAGGTTGACCTGGGCGACATCACGGTGAGGTTGACCTGGCCGACATCACGGTGAGGTTGACCTGGCCGACATCACGGTGAGGTTGACCTGGCCGACATCACAGTGAGGTTGACCTGGCCGACATCACGGTGAGGATGGTGAGGTTGACCAGGCCGACATCATGGTGAGGTTGACCTAGCCGACATCATGGTGAGGTTGACCTGGCCGACATCACGGTGAGGTTGACCTGGCCAACATCATGGTGAGGTTGACCTGGCAGACATCACGGTGAGGTTGACCTGGCCGACATCACGGTGAGGTTGACCTGGCCGACATCACGGTGAGGTTGACCTGGCCGTCATCATGGTGAGGTTGACCTGGCCGACATCATGGTGAGGTCGACATCATGGTGAGGTTGACCTGGCCGACATCATGGTGGGGTTGACCTGGCAGACATCATGGTGAGGTTGACCTGGCCGACATCATGGTGAGGTTGACTTGGCCAACATCATGGTGAGGTCGACCTGGCCGACATCATGGTGAGGTTGACCTGGCAGACATCATGGTGAGGTTGACCTGGCAGACATCATGGTGAGGTTGACCTGGCCGACATCATGGTGCGGTTGACCTGGCAGACGTCATGGTTTGACCTGGCCGACATCACGGTGAGGTTGACCTGGCGGACATCATGGTAGGGTTGACCTGGGCGACATCACGGTGAGGTTGACCTGGCCGACGTCATGGTGAGGTTGACCTGGCCGACATCATGGTGAGGTTGACCTGGCAGACATCATGGTTTGACCTGGCCGACATCACGGTGAGTTTGACCTGGCGGACATCATGGTAAGGTTGACCTGGGCGACATCACGGTGAGGTTGACCTGGCCGACATCACGGTGAGGTTGACCTGGCCGACATCACGGTGAGGTT
The DNA here is from genome assembly GCA_028752905.1 of Cladorhizidae sp. MBARI D1340-BT2. NCBI lineage: Eukaryota > Metazoa > Porifera > Demospongiae > Poecilosclerida > Cladorhizidae > Cladorhizidae sp. MBARI D1340-BT2. The sequence goes on along the minus strand of JAQNBH010000004.1, from coordinate 36,701,570 downwards.
GACCTGGCCGACATCACGGTGAGGTTGACCTGGCCGACATCACGGTGAGGATGGTGAGGTTGACCAGGCCGACATCATGGTGAGGTTGACCTAGCCGACATCATGGTGAGGTTGACCTGGCCGACATCACGGTGAGGTTGACCTGGCCAACATCATGGTGAGGTTGACCTGGCAGACATCACGGTGAGGTTGACCTGGCCGACATCACGGTGAGGTTGACCTGGCCGACATCACGGTGAGGTTGACCTGGTCGACATCACGGTGAGGTTGACCTGGCCGTCATCATGGTGAGGTTGACCTGGCCGACATCATGGTGAGGTCGACATCATGGTGAGGTTGACCTGGCCGACATCATGGTGGGGTTGACCTGGCAGACATCATGGTGAGGTTGACCTGGCCGACATCATGGTGAGGTTGACTTGGCCAACATCATGGTGAGGTCGACCTGGCCGACATCATGGTGAGGTTGACCTGGCAGACATCATGGTGAGGTTGACCTGGCAGACATCATGGTGAGGTTGACCTGGCCGACATCATGATGAGGTTGTCCTGGCCGACATCATGGTGATGTCTACCTGGCCAACATCATGGTGAGGTTAAGGCGGGACTAATCCATTCGTTCGGGGAAAAAACATTTTTTTAAGTTATTTATTCATTCTATAGTATAGTTCATGTAGTATTTCTATTTCAAGTTTCAGAGCATTTGAATGCTTCACTGCAAAGTTATACACACTTTTGTCCATGCTATTGACTACATAAATTCGAAGTTACGAACCTGAAAGGAATATAGAGAACATAATAATGTACTTTTTTCAAGCCGTTATCTCAAAACGAGTTATTTCAAGTTTGTGTGCACATAACTGGGCCATGCTTTGTCCTATATCAACTTTTAATATATCATTTGAAAGCTCTTTTCATACTCTTTCATTTGAATAGAAAGAATCCACTAAAAAAAATCTATGGGAGAGATATTAGCCCTGGAATGTTGCTAATCATGAGCAAAACACTGACCTTTCTTAAAAATCCATTTTACAAGTTATGATGTTTTCATCCATTCAAAATGCATGTCTGTGGGTTCTCTAAGTGCTGTCAAAATTGTAAGTGGTTATGTGACACAGGTGTTGAGTAAAGTGCAATAAAGTGAAATCACCTTGGTGTCCACAACTGTCTACAACTCTGACCAGGATGGTGCTAGGTCAAAACTAAATATACCATTGGAAAGCTCTCTGAATGAGCAGCATTTTGGTACTAATTTCAACATCATAGTATATAGAACAAAAACGTTATGAACGAATTAAAAAAAGGCCCAGAAATGGATTAGTCCCGCCTTAACCTGTCCATTGTGTGCCAAGACACAGAAGGAGAGTACATGTAGCTGGTGAAGATTATCCCCAGATTTTGCAGGCCTGATAATTTTGAAATGTTTCCCCCCCCCCCCCCTTCCCTCTCTAGTTTACTAATAATTATTACGGTGCGGTCAGAGGTGAAGTGCTCACATCTCTTATGGCCTAAATATCTGACAACAACAATGTACCATCCAATAGCTCCACACACAAAGAAGTGATATATATGTGAAGTACTTTACCAACTTTCTCAAAAACCAACTTAAATTTATTTCTCGACATTTGGGCTAAATGCTCTTGCCTTCATCAGCAATAATGATGAAGCCTAAGCCTAGAGCATCTAAGCTGCCAAAATGTCAAAGACCAATTGATTTTGGGGAAAGTGAGGCATTGAGAGTGTATCTGAGAAGTAATATAACATCAGCAAGTGTTCTATGTAGTTGATGCGTAGATGCTATGATGGAGCATTGGACTGCTTGAAATGTGATTCTTTTCCTTTGTTCATTGTGCTTTGTGTTGAGAGTTTCGGCTCTTTCTTGAGTGTTGCGAAGCCTGCAATATTAAGTACAATGCCCCCAGGGCCAACTTTTGTAGTGTGGAAGTTTAACTTGTACGTAGGGAGTTTGTTGGTAGTTGTGCAGACATCACGATATTTGTCTGAGTTATGGTCGGGTGCCGCTTGGACAAGTATGTCAAAACACTTTTTCTTCACTCTTTTCCTGTCCCTTCTTCCTCTTGTCTTCTCTCTATCTTATTGTCTTGCTCTCTTCCTCCTCTCCTCCGTTCTACCTCCCTCTGTCTCTTTCACCTTTCTGTGTTGTCCATATATGTACAGACATGAAGACTTGGGACAATATGATGAAGCTCTCAAGATTTACTTGCAGTAAGCATCATGCACACATCACACATCTTGCAGATGTGTTGATCAAGTACATACGTGCATACATAGTTTGTGTCTGGGACATTATTAACCAGTTACTACATGTATGTATCTGATAGTTTATTAGTTACTATATACATGTATGTGTAGGTTTAGTACTATATACATGTATATATATATATGTTTGCATAGTTTAGTACTATAATTATGTGTAGTTTTAGTAATAAAAATATGTATATACAGTTTTAGTTACTACATTATATGTATGTATAATTTTGGTTAATACATTTGCATGTATAGTTTTAGTACTATATATGTAAGTATAGTTTTAGTACTGCATATATGTATGTATAGTTTAGTTACAACATATACGTTTTAGTAACTGCAGATATGTATCTATAACTATGTATATGTATAGTTACTACATATATGTAAGTACAGTTTTAGTACTATATACAGTATTGTGTATGTATTCTTGGTACTACATGTGTATGTATAGTTTTAGCACTATATGTGTTTGTATGGTTTTTGTACTACACATATGTATGTAAGTATAGTTTTAGGTACTATATATGTATGTACAGTTTTAGTACTATATATGTGTATGTGGTTTTAGTACTACATATATGTAAGTATAGCTTCAGTTACTACATATATGTATGTATAGTTTTAGTAACCACATATATGGATATACAGTTTTAGTACTATAAATGTGAATGAATTTTTGGTACTGTATGTAATTTTTAGTACTACATATATGTATATATATAGTTTAAGTACTACATATGTGTATGTATAGTTTTGTACTACACATATGTAAGTTAATTTTTGTATCTACATATATGTATGTACAGTTTTAGTACTACATATATGTATACAGTTTTAGTACTACATGTATGTATGTACATTTTACTTACTACATTCACAGAATATATGTAGCTGCTTACACTGCATAAGCTTAATTAAGATGCATTAAAGGTCAAGTATGAAAAAAACAATGTTTGAAGAAGTCTCTTTAAATGAGCTTCTTGTTATTGGTGCTGATTCAAGAGTATCCTTGAAGTGTTTGATGCTGAAAGTAATCGTACAAAAGAATGTTGTTTTCTAAGATGTGAATCTCTTTTTATGTTTTTCTTCTCCCCCAAACACACTAAACTGGATATATTTATGTTCCCAGCAAAGTAAGAGCTGAAAATATGAGCGAGTGAGGGAGTATGTGCATTATTAGGTGAATGGCAGGAAAAATAGTCGAGATCATTAAATTTGGCTCTGCAAAACGTTCAGCGAGTACATGTATGTCAAAAACAATTGCACGAAATTTGGCATGCAGTTAGTGGGTGCCCTTTTGGCTACAGCGCATTTGCATATTCATCCTGTGGCAAAAATGGCTGCCATCGGCTCTTATATTGCCCTTGATAGCCAGAAGAAGTGATTTATTTGGAGCTATAAAACAAACCTTCTTTCACTACCTTACACACCTGCTGCTGTTGTTGCCAGGAAGGTTGTTGCCAGGAAGGTTATTGCCAAGAAGGTTGTCGCCAGGAATGTTGTTGCCATGAAGGTTGTTGCCAGGAAGCTTGTTGCCAAGAGGTTGTAGCCAGGAAGGTTGTTGCCAGGATGGTTGTTGCCATGAAGGTTATTGCCAGGAAGGTTGTGCAGGATGAAGGCTCATCTAGTCGAAACGTCGGGAGAATACAATTTGAAGTAGATTATTGAGAAGCTTATTATAATTTTAACGTGTTTTCGGTTTTCGTCAATGCAAAGAAAAGCCTGCCATTTCCCAGGCTCTGCACTTGATGGTCAACATGTCTCCTTAATCCCTTTCCTCTCTTGGCGCGAGCATCAGCTTTCAAGCTTTCTGGCACATACTCATCGCAGACAATGTCCAATCTGGTCACATGCTGAAGCTGTGATGTCATGTTCATCAAGAAAACATTCGTGGCATAATCCTAGAACATCTTGGATCAGGTTTCAGTGTATTAATGATGGCAGCACCTTCAAGGATGGTGCACGAGACCTACACTATTAATGATGGCAGCACCATCATCAAGGATGGTGCATGAGACCTGCACTATTAATGATGGCAGCATCATCATCAAGGATGGTAGAGACCTGCACTATTAATGATGGCAGCATCATCATCAAGGATGGTGCATGAGACCTGCACTATTAATGATGGCAGCACCATCATCAAGGTTGGCGCATGAGACCTGCACTATTAATGATGCACTATTAATGATGGCAGCCTCGTCTTTGTTCTTGGTAGTGTAACCCTCAAATTCTACAATGAAGCGAGACATCGCAGGATCAGCATCACAATGCATCTCACTCTGGTCCACCCACTGCCCTCAAGAAGATCTCCAATTGTCTTGAGAGCTTCTGTCTCCTTATGCAGCCCACCAAACATCCCCATAAAGTGATCTTCTCCATGAGTTGTTAGCCAAATCGAGTGGCTGATCACATGTGATGATGGGCACCAGACTCAAGACTTCAACTGTTGTCTTCACAGTGTGCATGGAGTGGCGAATCCGGCCACTGACTTGGCCTGGTTGTGGAATAGAGGTACATGTATATAGCAGGAAATTAATATGTGCCACATTGCTGTCTTCTTATAGTATATACTACCTAATGGCTGCCATGGTATGCAGCCCAGGAGATCACAATCGGGATGTCTGTTTCCAGTACCTGTCTCAAATGCTCTATGTAGCCCATCTACCAAAATGGAAAAAAATCATTTTGAAAACACGTTTTATTAAATATAGCTTTAACCGCACCCTTATTCCCTGCATGGCGATATGAGCTACAGTTACTTTGTCACCTTCTTGTTCTGGCAGAGCCAGATCCTGTCTGACGAGTAGTAGGAGGGATGCTGGTATATGCCAGTAGTTGAAGAAAGTCACGCAATACTAACTCAAACAACAAGACAAAAACTCGAGTAAGTTTCTGGCAGCCATTTTAGAAAATGGCCTTTTTTGTCACGAGATAAATTAGTGATGGCGCCCTATAGCCGAGAATCTTCCTAACTGTGTACCAAATGTCACGCTTGTATCATCGATACATATAACACAATTCTTCCAAATTATCTATGGACATACCTTCTGTGCTAAAATGTCTCATCACTATCACAACAATAGGTAGCGTACATGTACATAGGACATCCTGTTGCATAATAAAACTACAACTGAAGGGTACTTAAATGGTGTTATTTAACATCAATTTTCTAATGTGTTGACTGACTTTTTAAGAGACCACATCCCTGAAGGGTTGTAGCTGTAGTCAAAAGTTCAGGGATAAAACCCAAAGAATGGGTTATCTTATGATAAACAGAGTTGTTTTCACCGAATAATTTTTTAGTGCTTCTTTTGAGTTTGAACCTGGTGAGGACCGGAGCATTTGACCTGAGCTGATTAAAACCTGAGCTGATTAAAAGAGAAATCTTCGGGTTGGATTATCAAAAGTCGACAAAAAAATCATAAAATATATTTTTAATATCGTTTGACTCTTTTATACACGGGGGTTGAGAATGCTAGAGAGTTTGACTAGTGTGACTATGTATGTGTGTGTGTGTGTTCTACATTTGTGGATGTGATCTGAGTGACTGTGTGTGTGTGTGTTGTGTTATCACATCATCGTGGAACACATTCACAGTTCCAAATCTATTGAACCTCTCTAGTATGTAAGTAACTGTACATACGTATGGAATTATTGCAGACAAGCTCATAAAGAAGTATTTGAGCTGATACACAAAAAGAGACTTTATTCTGCTCTCCTGGAGAACCTCATTCCTCTCCTAGAGGTGGACACACAAGTAAGTGACAAGTGCTTCTTTATCAGATGCAAATTGTTTTATTTTTAAATTTCCAAAACCCACACACTTGACACACACACACACACATCACACACATACACACACACACACCCATGCACACATACACACAAACAGTAGCCTCCAATATACAAGGTGACAGGCTGGATTACTCCATTTATTTACATACATGTATAGTATGTGTTTCTTGGTATGTCTTTTTCTCCTTTTTTTCAAGAATTTTTTTATTGTTATTATTATTATTATTATTATTATTATTATTATTATTATTATTATTATTATTATTATTATTATTATTATTATTATTATTATTATTATTATTATTACTAAATATTAATATTATTATTAATATTATTATTAATATTATTATATATTATATATATATATATTATTATTATTATTATTATTATTATTATTATTATTATTATTATTACTATTACTATTACTATTATTATTGTTGTTGTTGTTGTTGTTATTATTGTTATTATTATTATTATTATTATTGCTGATGATGATTTCTCCCATAGGAGGCTGTGAAGCTCTTGATCAACTGCAAAGAAGATGTACCTGTGAGTTGTGTGCACTTGCATGTATTATGTACATATGTGTGATGCATGCGTGGGTGTATGTCAATCCTTTTGTAGTGGGCCATCATCATCTGGAGTATATATATACCACTAGTGAACACTGCCCATTAATTAGAAGTTAACAAATTCTTACTTACATAGCCGGTTCACAATAATTATGACAGATGGCAATTCATTCCACCCATTGCACCCATTGTATAATCCTAATCCATGCAATGCACTGCTTGCTTCATAATATTGCATTGAGTCCGTTGAGCATTTGCTGAAATATTTATATACTGATTATAGTTACCTGGTCAGCCACTTACTCCCAGATATTTATATAGCTATATAGTTACCTGGTCAGCCACTTACTCCCAGATATTTATATAGCTATATAGTTACCTGGTCAGCCACTTACTCCCAGATATTTATATAGCTATTACCAGCTATAGTAGCTGGTCAGCCACTTACTCCCAGATATTTGTATAGCTTGTAATAGATATAGTAGATATATAGTTACCTGGTCAGCCAGTTACCTGGTCAGCCACTTACTCCCAGATATTTATATAGTTGATAGCTATAGTTACCTGGACAGCCACTTTCTTCCAGGCTTTTCCGTTCACCCAGAGGTCATTATAGCATTTGGCTGAGACCTGCCAGAAGTTAGAAAAGCTCATCACTGCTACAGTAAGTTTTTCAATGTTCTAGTATTCTGATTGGTCTGACGCAACGGATTGGACTCAAGAGTTGAATCTTGCATGCATATATTGAAAGAACTGTGACCAGTCAATCCAATGAACTTTTCTTGACCCCAAGGAAGTGACAGTCAGTTGGGCTTGGTTCTTACCCGAGGACGATGACTCTTTCATGACATGCACTATGTCTATCATTGTATCAACCAGTGACCGATGATACAAACGCTTAAAGAGCCCAAAGAAACGATCTGGTGCAAATTTGGTGTGCCCAACCAACATGAACGAAAGCTCAACTGTGTTGCTCAGGCCTGCTATAATTCTCCATGCTAGGTATTGACAACCATGATGTTATTTTTATTTTGCCCTACACAGTTATCTGCTTGAAGAAGTAGATGCCTTTACCCATGCACTTTCAGGTAGTGGTGGATAAGGCTTACATGTATAGTGGCATTGGCTCCTTTTCCTATCTCATCAGCTTCATCGATTAAGTAATTCATTTGGCTTGACGTTGCTTCACATGACACACCAAATATGCCACACTTTCGAGGGGTCTTGAAAAAAATTAGACCAGGCTGCTATGCATTGAATGGATAATGCATTTGCTGTGCATAGTCAAAACTATAGTGCATCACTGATGGTGGGTTGCTTGCCATATTCTCTTTGCCAAGAGCACACTGATCATTGTAATGTTACCGCTGTACTCGGGCAAGATCAAGATGTTTTTGAGCCTCCTGAAGCCTTTGCGGCTTCAACCTCCGGTAAATTCACTGATTTCATCAGAAGATTAGCATTTTGTTGACAAGTGTGGCAAAGATCTGTGGCTGGCTTCATTGCAGCTATGTAGAGACACAATTCCTTCCAAATAGTCTCAAAAGTCCGACGAGACACGCAACTTACTTGCTTAGAGTCACAAGCTCTTATAGCACCTGTAAACAGACATATCTGAAGGCAGTAGCATAAATAACTCTATAGTCCTTATGGGTCGGCAGTCTGCCAGGTAGGAACATTGCGTGATTGTCGGCTAACTGCTCAATGAATCCTTTAATCTTCTCAACTTCCTCTGTCTCGGTTTGATTGTGAGGACGCTTTCTTACATTACCATGCATTTGTACACACAAGCCATTTTCATCATAGTGGCTAGTGGCTAATCAGATTCTTTAATCTCCGAGAACCAATTGCATGAATGAATAAAAAGCAGATTTGCATATCAGCATACTCCCATAATGGTACTTGATAGAAGCTCGCACCCACAGCACTTTGCCTTGTGTGACCACAGACAACGAATCCTCCCCCATGGAGCAAAATAAATTCTAAACCAGTAATACCACATGGATCAATACATTGTATTTGATGACAAGTCCAAAAATATTTTCTTTTTCCTCTTGGATAATTATTATCAGACTGTCCCGTGAAACAAAAGAGTTGATCCAGCAAAGATGCTAGACCTACAGTACTACCTGGTACATGAATCCTTCAATATTAACTCTTTTTTGCTTCAACATATGAAATATCTATGTTAGGTCATTGTACAAAAGCAGCCATTTTGGTGATGTTCTAGATATGAAATAAGCTAGGTCCTGGACTGCCCAGTATATTGGAACCTGCTGTTTGTTCTTAGCTAGCTAGAAGGAGAAAAAAGAAAATAGCCTAATTAGTAATTAATAAAATAGCTAGAGAGTACTACCATTATTCCATTTGTTCTAGCTGCAGTACCAAAACAACAACTGAAACTGAAACTCAAGTACTGGCTGAACAGATTGTTGGGATCTAGCAGATTCCACTTACACCAAAGTTATATTATAGCAAGTATAACAGAAATAGTAAGAGGAGGAAACTTACCTCTTACAGATGTGGTTTCCCTCAGCGCTTCCCTTGAACTCGTACTGAAATAACTCGTAGGCAACAGCTCTAGCAGCACGCTCTCAAAAGAAGTAGTTTGAGCTTTGCCCGCTTGTTTTCTTCTATCGACGTGGTGGTCCATGCACACGCCTCTCCTCACGCTTAGTGTTTAATAAAAAAAACTTAGCGAGCATTTGCAATAAACAATGCTCGCTGTGTTTCTTTGGCCAACATTCATGCATTGCACATGCGTTGGGTTTAATCACAGTGCCAATTTATTTTTTGATTTGTATTGTAAAAGTGCTAACCACACCCCAAATAATATTCTAGGAAGTGCCATAGAGAGAGCGCTTAGGAGTGTCTGTGAATCTGAGTAAGGGATGTTTCCACTTGAATCAACATTCATTTATATTGTTCTATCTCCATTGCTGCCTTGACTGTCTCATCCCAGCTTTCTTCTCACCTGTTCTGCACTCTATGATCTTGCACCATCTCTCTACACTCCACATTTCTCCTGTCCTCATACTTCTTTTTGTTGTTGTTGTTATTGTGGTGATGGTGGTGATGTGTTAGCCTCTGCGTGTGGTGAAGGAGCTGGAGTCTCTTGGCAGAGAGGAGTACCTGCACAAGGTTAGTGTCTGGCCATTGTGGTAACCTCTGGTTATTGTTGTTGCTTTGGGCTCACAGCCTTAGATGACTCTTCTTTAACCTCAAGACTAACTTAACTTGTGTGTGTGTTACATATTGATTGATTTTCACTATTTTATTAACACTATACTCATAGCTATATATATATATATATACACACACATGTATATAATGTGTATATACATACATAATTATATTATGTGTATATACATGTATATACATATATTATGTGTGTGTATATATAAAAGTATGTGCTTGTATTATACACATGCATATAGATTATATGCAGGTATTATGTGTATATACATGTATGTACAGATAATACATGTATTACATGTATGTATATGTATGTACATGTATATGCATGTATTACATCATATGCATGCATATAGTGATACAATATTGTCACACACAGATACCGTTGGTCGGTTAAGAGTTGATTCCACTACATCTACAACAAACCTGCAGCAAGGAAATCCACGCAAGGCTGCCTCCTCTCTCACGAGTGAAGCAATTCATGGTGCTATTCAGTAAGCTTAGGTGCCTGTGCAGCCTTCCCAAGCAGAGATTCTTGCAGAATTGTCTCGAAGCGACGGTCAAAGATGAAAATGCCAACAACCGTGTATGTTTTTGACAGGAGAAACCCCTTACCGAAGATTTTCCCCCCCCTAAATAGCTTCTGCAGTTCACTGGGCATGTGCAGATCAGGAATCACTTCAATCATCCCAAGGATGCCAGTGGCCAATCAGTTAATGACTTCCTTAGTTACTGAAGCCACTTGCTACGAGTCAAATAATAGTTAAGAATGCCTTTAATATATATATAAGACCAAGTATTCTATCACCTCACTTGTCACTACCAAGTTCAATCTTCATGCGGCTCGTTCTAATTCTATTTCCCCTCTTACCGAGGCTACTTCCTATATTCAAAGGTCAAAAGTTATATTTTGCACTTAGCTTGCATAATACATCTCACAGGTGCAAGTATGTCACCATAAAGACAAGTACATTGATATTGGGCCTCAGGTATCAGAATATGCCGCCATATTAGGTCACAAATATCAGAATATTCCACCATATTAGGTCACAAATACCAAAATATTATGTCATATTATGTCACCATGAAGACAACTACATTGATATTCTGACATAAATATCAGAATATGCTACCATATTAGGTCACAAAATCAGAATATGACACCATATTAGGTCATAAACATCAGAATACGCCACCATCGGGACAAGTGCATTGATACAGGAATGATAGCTAGCCACTTGGAAGTCCATTATATACACATATCTCCAGGTCTTGTTCTTCACTATCCTGGCAAGTAAACACTTCCAAAGTTGGGCAGATGGATCCACCATATTCTCAATCAAAGACTGGCAATACTTTTTCATGGGGGTGGGGGGGGAGGAGACCATTTACTGGCGGTGGACGGTAGAGCATCCAAGTTGGCTTATACATGTACGTAACTGAGGACCTGTCGCATTCACAGAGAATTATTAATTTTCTGAGGGCTGTGAGGTAAAGCATCTCGGCCTTCAGTTTGATGTGTGAAGTAGCTGCAGCATCTGCCTGATTGCTGGCTCTCCAGATGTGCACATTGGAGCCCATCATTGTCTGTGTGGTGTGTTGATGTCGCCATTAATCACATGCATGGCCTGCGTTCATTTTTTAATTCTTCCTGGAGAAGACCCGAGTAGTTAGGTTGAAACGTGTGGCAAGGAATAAGTTTATGCTGAAAATAAGAGAATCCGTTTGTTTGCATTCAACTTCCATGCATATATTTATATATATTTATTTGACTCCTACAATATTCCCTGTGTACATGTAGAGTTCTAATGTATGTACATATATTAGTGGATATGATGTGCATATGGTTGACTTTGTGTTCAGATGTGTAAGCCACAGCTCACAAAACACTTCAACTGCAACTCATTTACTATGGCATGGTCACGTTGCGATTTATGCAGTATCTGGACTGCATGTTTGACTGGAACCCCAAATATGGCGGAGAATTCCACTTTCACGAGCGTCAGGTGGAGCTCTATGCCAAATACGATCCCGACAAGCTTCTCCTTTTCTTGCGATCCTGCAATGATATTCCTCTGCAGAAGGTGAGATCAAAGGTCACCTTTTTTATTGTAATGTTTGTGTGAGGTCAAGAGTGCACCTCTGGTTGGTGGGTTGTGATCTGTTGTTGTTCTCTCTGGGTGTATATGCATTCATAGGCCCTTGAAGTCTGCGAGCATTATAAGAGATGGGAGGAAATGGTGTACCTCCTAGGTGAGGAGTGATTCCCATCTCTCCTGTCCTTCCTGTACTTATCTCCTTCCTCCCCTATCCTCCTATCCTCTCCTTGCCTGTTGTAAACCCCTCCTCCCCTGTCTCCTTCCTGTCCCCCTTCCTAGTTATCCTCTCCTTCCCCCTGTCCCTCACCTCTCTCTCTCTCTCTCCTTCCTATCATAATCCTTCTTCCCCTGTTTTCTTCATGTCCTCCTCTGCCTCGTACCTTGTTTCCCTCCTCTGTTCACCTATTTGTCATCTGCCCTTCTCCCTGTTCCTCATCTCTCTCATTCCCTGTCTTAACCTCCATATCCCCCCTTCTTCTCGTCCTCTCTTGTCTCACTCCTCTGTCCTCCTATTCCTCACATGTACTGTCCTCTCCCTTATCATCCTCTCTCTCCTTCCCTGTCCCCACCTCTCCCCTTCCCTCGTTTCCCTTCTTCCTGTCCATCACTCCCTCCATTACTGTCCTCAACTCCTCTCTCTTCCTCATCTACCTTCTCCTCTTCTGCCTTCCTGTCATCTTCTCCCTCCTCTCCATACCTACCTTCCAAGTCTCCTCTTCATCTTCCTCTCCCACTTTTTTTCTCGCCTCTTCTCACCTATCTGAGTCTCCCTCCTTCTCCTCACTCGTCCCTCGCCTCTCCTACTCTATCCTTCCTTCCTCCATTTATCCTTTCCTCCCTTTTCCCCTGTCTTCCTCTCTCCCTTCCTCTACTCTCTGCTCCCTCCCCTTACTTGATCCTCCCTCCATTCTTCCTTCTATCCCTCCTCCCTCCGCCCCCTGCTTACATGTGCTCCATTTTGAACATACATATGATTCACAGCTCGTATGGGTAACCCCAAGGCTGCCCTTGAACTCATCATCAACAGCCTACATGATGTGGACAAGGTGACTGCCATAAAGCCATCATCACAATGGCTATCACATCCACGTTCTATATACTGTACATACGTACTATACATGTCCAGTGATACTGGTGACAATTCAGGATCATCTGTGGATTTCCAAATATCAAGGCCCTAATCTCTATGCCTATGTACAGTATGTAGGTAACACTGGCTAAGTCAGGAAGAGAGTTGCAGCTCGGATTGTACACAAACTCTTATGGAATCAAATGTTTCCTAAAAAATTCTAAATGTTGATGAAAGTTTCAACAGCCCTACAGTAAATATATTTTCATCTAAGTGGATTAGGTATACAGTAGCTTTAAGAGTCTTGTCATTCTGCTCTGAGACGAACTCTCGAGCCCATCTTGGCCTCTTCGCCAGGTCTAATGACGTAGTACAGCCCTCGCTGGTCACATGACAGGCACTTAAAGGAATCGATATTGATGACTGATGAAGCATGGGGCCTGGGAACACACTACATATGAAGATAGAGCATCCTGGCTTTGTCTCAGGCACTACTGGACTGCATGTACATTGACACATGCTGTCCAACTGTTACCATAATTATAAGTATGTACATGTAGATGCACTCCACTATCACTGTATGTTTTGCTACAGAATATCCGTGCTCTTCCAGTGACCACAAAAACAATATTAAATAATATACCACGAAATTACTTGTTTGAGTTCTTTCTTTTTCTTTCGTTCTTTCCTTCCTTTCCTCTTCCTTCTCCCTCCCTTTCTCTCTCTCTCTCTTTCTCTCTCTCTTTCTCTATTTCTTTCTCTCTCTCTCCCCCTTTCTCTCTATTTCTTTCTCTCTCTCTTCCTTTCTCTCTCTTTCTCTCTTCCTTTCTCTCTTCCTTTCTCTCTCTATCTTTCTCTCTTCCTCTTTCTCTCTTCCTCTCTCTCTCTCTCTTTCTCTCCCTCTCTCTCTTTCGCTCCATCTTTCTTTCCTTCTCCCTTTCTGTCTGGGGCCTTGACATGGATAGCTCTCATCATGGAAAAGCGCATGCTTGCCCTACGATGCATTAGTTACGTTAATAAAGGAGGTCTCTGTACCTTATCAGACCATAAATGTACTATATGGAGAAATTTGACAACTTTCGCATGGTCTACTCCAGTCTACTAAATCTATACGTGTTGATGACTAATACATGGATGTACATGGATGGTAATCAACCTACATGTAGCGCACAAGTGATTTGGTATCATTCCAACGAGATCTAATGTCAAGGATCATCAGACAGGGAGATGTGTGGGATTACATCACAGGGTACTCACATGTACCTGTGAGAAATAATGCTTAGTCAGCTTTGTTTTACCATATGCCATGCCACCTAATTGGTAATGGTCATCACAACTGTACGACCTCTATCATTACTATATATGGAGACAAAGAAACTTAAGAGGTCGTCTGTGCTGGCCACAGAGGCCCCTGAGACAATTGAGTTGTAGTGGACTATTACTTATGCATACCTGTGCATGTTCTGCAGGCCATTGAGTTTGCAATGGAAGAGGATGACCAGGAGTTGTGGGAGGTGCTCATAAACCTGTCCATCCACAAACCAAGTGAGGGGGTAAAAAGGGTTGACCTTTATTAATTATGTATTTATTTTTAATTGTGGATGCGTTAATTGTGGATGCGTTTAATACTCCTAACTCGAAGCATATATCTCAAGAATGTATCTCAGGAATGCTGGACGTGATAAATCCCTGCCCCCTCTTTCCCCCCCCCCTCCTCCTTCTCTGCCACAGTAATGAAATAATGTGCTTTGATTTTATCATTGTTAAGTTGGCACTGACCATGCAGTTGCTATGCACGAGTCAAGTTGATCAGGACGAGCAGTATATACAGGCAGCTCCAGTAGTAATGCCAAAGAACAAATGTTGGATCCATGTGCTCGTTGGTATATAGTGGCTGGAGGATCAGGTCCTCAGGATCTGGATGTGTCTGTGTGTGCATATTTTGTTGATCAGAGAGAATAATTTGTTCTCCCAAAGCTTCATTTTAGATTGCCGGGTATACATGCATGTCAGCTGCACACTAAATATAGTGCCTATCTACAAGCATGCAGGAACTGGAGTAAGTTCTGGCCTCAGACTCAATTTGATTTGATAGCATTGTCAACCCGACTTTCTACAACTTTGTACTTCAGTGCCGACCTTGAAGCTTGTGGGTGTGACATGGCCTAAGGGCCCAAAAGGGCACACGCCCACAAACATGCACAATGTATAAACAGAGACGCACTCATGAATATAATAATTTCTCCACTTTGGTGCAGGGTTCATCACGGGTCTCCTGAACAATGTTGGCACACACATTGACCCCACTAGGCTCATCAAGGTGACACTTGCACCCTCTTAAATTGTGTTCACTTATCATCAATCTTTTTATGCAGAAAATTCCGGATTGCACCGAAATACCTGCCCTGGGGGCGTCTCTCGTCAAACTAATGCAAGATTTCAGAATCCAGGTGAAATTCTAATACACTCTTAATATTCATTATTAATTATTATTATTATTGTTATTGTTATTATTGTTATTATTTATTATTAATTATTATTATTATTGTTATTGTTATTATTGTTATTATTTATTTATTATTATTATTATTGTTTTGCCTTAGCTGCTTTTAGTAATCATTTACGTAGATTAAAATTTCACCGCCCCCCTAAATCTTATCGAGGAAGGTGAAATGAAATGAATGTACTTGTATACACAGGGCTGGCAGAAGCTGTCCAGCAGGGCCGTCCAAAAGCAGACCACTTTTTTAAAACTTGATCAGATCGTTAGATAAGTAAAGAAGTCAGTAATGGTCATTGAGCACTACTAGATTTCAAACCGTTCATAATGCGACACCAAACTGTGAACATGACAATGCACTTTATCGCATCGCTAGCGGCAATTGGTGTGTTTTATTTCTTTCAATCAGGATGACCAACAAGCTTAACCAGTCGCTTTGGCCAGACCCCTTCATCATTACTTCTGCCAGGCATGATATGTATTTCTAGAGGAAGGTTATATCAATGCTCTGAAAGGCGGAGATTTTCTATGGATAAACATACAATATTGAGGAAAACATATTAGTATAACCTATATTATGTATATAGGTGTATTTATCTGTATATAGGTGGTTTATTGTACATTATGTGAATATTATGTATGCATGCATATACAGGTGTATTTATTTATATGTATACATGTATATATTTACTGTATATATATACATTATTACATTGATACGGGGAAATATCACGAGTCTGTGGCTAGTATTTCCACGAGTGCCGCAGGCACGAGTGAAAATACCGGCCAATCAGACGAGTGATATTTCACCGTATCAATTCAATAATGTATTTATCATGGGACTGAGGATGCGCAAACCTTTACTGAGCATGCGCATATCGGGTAGGTAATAACAAGTACGCGATATGGTAAAATATCACAGTAGTTGTACTATTCTCTATGAGTGGAGTAGATAGCTACATGATAAATATGTATATAAGTCTTTATATGCATGTATATATGTACAATCATGTATATTTATTTGTATGTATGCATATATATATATTTATATACATGTACATAGGTGTATTTATTTGTACTATATATACATATAATTATATATATATCATGTATAGGGTTATTATAATCAGCATTGAATATATTTGGGTGCATTTTGTGTTAACAGGTGAACTTGAGGGAAGGATGCAAGAAGATTCTTGTCAAGGACAGGTTTGTGCTTGTGCATATTCTTACAGTACAGGCACCACCCATGTCATGGTACATGTACTATGCCTAGCATCACATGATGCAAGAACATTGGTTTTACCAACATTTAAAAGTTCACTTATTTGTTGTGTACTAATAGAGCTTCATCAAACCTGTTTAACAAGTCTAGTCGTTTAAAACAAACACACATACACATACATATTGCTTAGCTAGTGCCTTTAAGCAGGATCTAATTGGTGCAGTGGGTATACCACACCTACTGCAATGTTGTTTGACAGCATTATTATAGTCCCAATATTTTGTACAAATTTCAAAGTTGCCATTTTGAGCTACTTCTAGATGGGTAAAGGATCATCAAAGTACATGATTAGTACAAGTGGATCTTTCCTCATTTATGTGAATTGTACTAATAGGCTCATATATATACAGTACATGTGTATGTATGTTGTGCTAATCATATACATGTATATGCTTGTTCTAATAGTCTCGCATATATACAGTGTAAAGTACATGTGTACAGTATGTATATTGTGCTAATAATATACATGCATCTAATAGTCTCACATATATACAGTACATGTGTGTATGTTGTACTAATAATATCTCATATATACATGTATATGTGTGTTAGTCTCATACAGTTCATGTATGTATGTTATGCTAATAATCTCTCTCATATACATGTATACGTATGTTAGTATCTTATATACAGTACATGTGTGTGTATGTTGTGCTAAAAATATCTCGTATATGTATGTTAGTCTCAGTAGAGGCCAAAAAAAACTTTACGTAACGTTTGCGTTGGACGTTTGTGGTACGTTTGAGTCGCAGCGTTGCTGTACCGTTAGCCATACGTTCGCCGAACGTTCGCCATACGTTCGCTAAACGTTGGCCAAAAACGTTAGGGATCGTTAATTGAGCGTTGTAAAATTGAATTTCTCCAGCGCATGCCAGATCGACGAAGGCGGGAGAGGCTAACTGTCGTTGCTCTAGCGGTTATTCTTATTCAGAATCAAGATGCCTTCTTAATAGAATTTTATTCTTTAGGATCTAGAGGATTCAAGGCTGCAGCTATCGTCTGTATTTTGAAGGAGGGCCTGACAGCAACAAGGCAAAGCGTCCAGTTTTGTCAAGCAGTGCGAGACTGGTATCGCCTCACAGCCATGGAGCGGAGTTTTTTATTGCTGGCCCAAAACTCGTGGTCGAAAAGATGCTTGGAATATGATGAGAAGACAGCATACCAACTGCAGTTCTCATTCACAGCGAAGGGAACCCAGTCTTGCTTTGCAGGACATTGCTTGTGTTGATATTTTGAGTCAGTGGTAATGCCAACTGATAAGAGAAGCCAATAAAGTTTGTGTTGAACTAGTTTTGGGATGGAACTATGTGAAAGTTATAATATCTAGTGTAGAAGCTTTCTGTGTCACACTGAAGCTATGTTGGTTGCTAGTGGCTAATGATAATCTAGGCCTGGGTCTTGATGGTATTTTGGTTAGAGCCAATGTGCCGATTGCCATTGGATTAAAATATATATATATATATATATAGTTTAGGGACTTTGTAGATGTTATGGCTTAAGTCTAGGGCAAGATATTGATATAGAACACTGGTGAATTGGTATAGTGACTCATGTAATAACATGATCAATAGCAGTATCATTTATCCCTGTCCTAGATCAAGAGATTGGAGCGAGATACAGAACCTTGAAGAGGACAGACGAGTGCACAGTTCAATTGGAAACACATAGGCTTTTTTGTTGTTGTATAAGGCAGGCATGAAAGAACAAGCCAAGATATGATTCATGTTGTATTATGGTTGTGTGTGTAATAAGGTGTAGATTTATACTCGGGTTTTTTAAACCTCTGTTTATTTGATTATAGCGTGAAACATTTGGTGAAGGTAAATGTGTGGGCCAGTATTATGAGAGCCACTTTTTGTTCAAATTCTTCACTAGACCCTTTTTACCCTTTGTAAAGGATGTTTGCTCCCATCACCGCATGCAGGACACTGACCCCAAACGTACATCCAGGCTGGCTAAGGAGTTCGATATAAATTGATGGAGGATGCCTCCTGAGTTTCAAGATGCCAACCCCATTGAAGACCTGTGACACGAGTACATCAGGAGAGAAGTGAAGCCCAAGTCCAAAGCTGAATTGGTGGACAGCATAACACAATTTTGATTAACTGTAGATGTCAGAAGTAGAACAGATACCTGGAGGGTTAGGCCACGGGGGGGGGGGGGGGGTTATTTGGAAATCACTTGCCAAGCAATGCTTCTTGATATCAAGTTGGCAAAACTTCGTGTGTTTGGGTAGTTAGAGATGTTAAATTTTCTTATTAAATTATCAATAAGAAGATATAAAATAATGATAATTTCAAAAACAACTATATAGTTATTGAACAAGTCCAGTCCTGACCCCGCCACCACAGATGTCGAGTGAAGAACTGTAATCCTCATCTTCCATGACAGGCTTGAATTCTTCCTCCATGGCTGCCTGGTAACTGCATTTCAAAATAGTAAATCACACCTGAACTTGATTTAAAGAATTTGATTTAAAACTTAACAATAGCTGAAATCTTGCCATTATATATCACCCTCACTGCCTTGGCCTCCCACTCCCATTGAGGAGCACCCTAAAACATTGCTGCTTGGTACAGCCACCCAGAACTTTCATTCTGCCAGAAGACCAAACGATAGTCAGTATAATTATCATTACTGGATCCACTGTTCTAGCTTTTGTTTTGTTTTAAATACTGTATGTAACACTAACAACTAGACTGAAGTAAAGGCTGGGTCACTACTACAGATAGGCGCTAGAGGTTCAAGCCATTGGAGTTCTACCTAGTGTTACACTTACTGCTCAGAGCGAAGGTAGCAGCGAGAGTTCTTCTGTGAGCCATTCCCAGGACAAATCAAAAGTAGAAGCTGCAACAAAACAGAACAGTAATCAACAGTAGGCCGACTGACTTGACTTTACGCGCTCTATCGAACACGTGGTGTAGGATACCGAATGTTGATTGCGCGTTTCGGGTAATTAAATAACGGTTCGTGCGTTGCGTTCGCAATACGTTGCTTGATCGTTATCTGTGCGTTCCTTGAGCGTTGCTTGAGCGTTTCTTAAGAAACGTTTCTGCGTTGAACGTTTACCCAA
Organism: Cladorhizidae sp. MBARI D1340-BT2; assembly: GCA_028752905.1. Taxonomy (NCBI): domain Eukaryota; kingdom Metazoa; phylum Porifera; class Demospongiae; order Poecilosclerida; family Cladorhizidae; species Cladorhizidae sp. MBARI D1340-BT2. Next base: position 36,681,708 of record JAQNBH010000004.1, on the reverse strand, counting down.
CGCAACGGTACGTAAAGTTTTTTTTGGCCTCTACTGTATGTATGTTTTCTAATAATAATATCTCTCATATATCATGCCCGTAGCCAGGGGGGGGGGGGGGGGGTTCTCAGTGTTCTCTGGAACCCCCGCCCACCCACTGGCGTGAGGTTTCAATTGGGTCCACCCTTTCAAATGTATATAAGCTGTGCTTTCACAAAGCTATCTAATTACACAAACATGTAGCTACAATGGCGTAAACCGCATCATGGAATACATCTATGGTGAATCTGTGTTTGTTAATTTTTGGTTAGTTAAAATTTATTAAAGAAGACAGCTGCATGATTTTATGTGGTGAGCACTCAAGTATGCCTGGTAGGTCCAAGCAAAGAAAGAGAGAACTTGCCAGGCTCTGACTTCTTTTTTGCCCCCTAAAAAATCTAGGAGAGATGACTAGTTACCTTCAGATTCTCCTGCTCAGGTAATAATGATCCAGCCTAGTGGGTTTTTACATAACGTGTTATAAACATAATTTTTGGATGATGCTATATGTTGCAAAATGACCCTTTGGAAGTTGAGCCTGGTGTTGAGGTCAATGCTTAGCTTGAGCTGGAAGGTAATGCAACAGCCAGGTCTGAATCTGATGATGACTCTGAGGTTAACATTCCATTAACTGAAGGAGTGAGTGAAGCATCTGTGAGTAAGCTTATTATTAATGATATAGGCAGTATTGTTAGTATTGTCAGCATTTCTATGTCTCCGTGTGAGATTGAAAGGGCTTTACCAAAACTGACAAAAAAGAAAATTATACACTTTTGAAATCCCATAAAAGACCCTTGAGCACACGTCTCCCCAGTGACAGTTCTTGGAGGATCTAATCGTTCCTTTCAGAGGAAATGGCTGCAAGAGTACTCCTGGATGGTTTACTGTGAAGCTTGTGATGTGCTTTTTGTATTGCTTTTTTTTTTTTGCACTAATCGTAAAAACAAGAGATACTTGATCAATCCACCATTTCGTACCTGGCAGAAGAAAACCTTGAAATGCAAAGAACATGAACTTGCTCATTATCATCATGAAGCTATGAGTTTGGCTGATGCTTTCATTCGAAATGTAGACAAGCCAGAAACCAGTGTTGTGAGTCTAATAGACAAAATAACAGCCCACAATATAAGGGAAAATAGGATCATTCTTAAGTGTTTGGCAGAATGTATACTATTTTGTGGTAAGCAGTGTATTGCACTGCATGGTGATCATGAAAGCATTAATACACCTGGTAACTGGAAAAAATTTACGTCTGCTGAAGCTGTTAGCTAATCATAATGAAGTGCTCCGCAATCATTTGGATTCTCCTGCAATGAAATCTGATGTCTCCACAAATACAAAAGGAACTGATTGAAATCATGGGAAAGCATATTGTTCTTAAAAACATTGTTAAAGATATCAAAAATGCAAAATATTACAGCATCATGGCTGATGAAGTCACTTCACACAACAAGGAACAACTAGCCTTCTGCGTAAGGTTTGTTGATGACAACTGCAACATCCGGGAAGAGTTCTTGTCTATTTTGAAAGCTGAAAGAATTACTGATAAATATTTGGCTAAGGAAATATTTCAGTTTTTAAATGAACATAATATTCCATTGGAGCATATTCGTGGGCAAGGGTATGATGGCTAGTAACATGTCTCCATCTAATGTTGGTGTGCAAGCATGCATCCGAGAGCATTCTCCTCTGGCTACCTATACACATTGCAGTGGACATTGTCTTAACTTGGTATTGAGCAAGTCTTGCTCTCTACCAGAAGTTCGTAGTGTCCTTGACAAACTCGAGCATTGCTGCTATTTTTTTCAGTCAAGACCCAAAAGAAACGGACAGCCTTCTTGAATTACTTTTCAAGAACAATGCTGAAATACATGGCCCTAAAAGAAAAGCTCTTATTGATTTGTGCAAAACTCGCTGGGCTGAGCGTCATAGAGCATATCAGCATTTTTATCAGTCATTTGTATTCATTGTTGATGCCCTAGAAGTTATAGGCCGTGGCAAACATGTTGATGAACATGGTGGCCTTTGCAGTGATTGGGGTCACAGCTAATAGAAGTCAAGCCCAGCAAATCCTTGCTAGTATCACCAAATTTCATTTAATTGTAGTTTTCTTAATGGTTTATCAGTACCTTTCCCGCCTGTCAGGCATAACTGTTCAATTACAGAGCAACACTAGATATCATTGAAGCTCATCACATAATTGATGTCATCAAGTAAGTGTACAAAGAAGAGTGTGCCAAAGTGGAAGAAAACTTTCAGAAAATATATGATCATGCTGTCTTGATGGCTGATAAGGTGAGCAACAACCCAAGCATGCCAAGGATGGCAAGCAGACAGCAGCATCATGGTAATGCACCAGCAGAATCAGTATTTGATTACTTCAAGAGTATCTTGCTATTCCATTCCGCTTAAATCAGAGGTTCACATCATTGTCAGCAACTGCTTCATCTCTTCCGGTACCATCTCTGATTACCACAAGACCATTTGATACCAGCACAGTCGTTGAAACTTATCACCAGGATTTGCCATCACCAGAACTAATAGAAAGTGAACTCACTCGCTGGAAATCAAGATATGCAAATGTACCCATTCACAAAAGAGAATCCACACCATCTAGTGCCTTGAAGGATTGTGATGCAACATCCAAACATTCTTGTTCTCTAGCAAATCACATGCACTCTGCCAGTAACATCTTGTGAATGCAAAAGAAGTGGCAGTACACTTAAACGTCTCAACAATTACCTAAGAGCATCTATGAACCAAGAACGCCTGGCATCTCTGGCACTCTTACATGTACATTATGACACAACAATTAATCTGATGAACTTGTTGAAATATTTGGACACTTACAGCCAAGGAGAATGGATCTTGAATCTCTTATTAGATAGTCATTTCCTTTGAATATTTAATTATATTCATTTATTTGTATAATTATGTTTTGAATGCATTCTTTGCTTTTGATCTTTGCGCGCGCGAGAGAGAACACATCCCCCTACACCCTTGCCCTTGGGCTGCTTGTAAGCCCAAAAGGTCCCAATATTCACCAACAGAACCCTCCCCCCCCCCTACTCAGCTACGGGCATGTATATACATGTATTATGTATGTTAGTCTCTTATATACAGTATATGTGTGTTGTGCTAATATCTCATATATACATGTATATGTGTGTTTTGCTTCAGCCACTCTTTGATGGAAAAGTTGGTTAAGCTGCAAAGAAGGGCCGTCTACATTGATGGTAAGTCCCTTGCTGTCTGTAGCAGAGAGGTGTCTTTACTTAATCTACCTGTGCCTGTACAACTATCTTTGTTGACACATCTCTGATGATCTTTTAGTTTCTAGGCTTAGGACTCCACAAAGCATTGTGAACATGTCTTTTAATAACCGATAGCCCCTTAATTTGAGGGTAGAAGAAATATACTTACATGTATGTAACGATAGATAATTTCTAATAAAAAAATTCCCTGGTATAAATGCAAATAGAATATGGTGCAGTTTTGTATAAGAGTAGATTGAAAATCAGGAAACAGAAGCCCCATACCATTACAATGGGCTACATATGTCTACAACTAGATAGAGCTAGGATCTTCACCTTTTTCAAGAATGGAGGGATTAGGTGTGTTTCCTGATAGGCACAAGAGCATCCAGGAACACAAACTAACAGTGCATTACCACTTTTTTTCCGAGAACCTAACCTTTCCAGGGTTACTGTAATGGAGTGTTGCATGTATCTAGCTCAGTGATGTTGGTTTTCTCCATGTACAGTATGACTACTGCTTTACTTGAAAGTCTGGGAAATTTCCAGCATATGCAGCACACAGTAGGAAGCTTCACCACCCTTCTTCCTGTTATAGCTTCTTCTCAACATCTAGCTCGGATGTAGCATAAATAAACCCCTTACCTGACTATGTATAAATTAAAAAATTCCGTCCAAGATTAAGTCTGTGAAATTTTATGCATACCTCTTTGTGTATGAACATGTCCATATTTGTGTCCATGTTTGTGCTGGCAAGTCGGTCAGTAATGGGGTCAGTTGGTAGGTCAGTTGGTAATGGGGTCAGTCCGTAGGTCAGTTGGAAATGGGGTCAGTCAGTTATGGGGTCAGTCGGTAATGGAGTCAGTCAATACAGTACACGCAGTCAATACAGTACACGCCAAAAAAAAAATTAAGTACCGTTTGCGTTGGATGTTTGCGGGACGCTTGAGTGACAGCATTCCTCTATATACCATTCGCCAAACATTCCCCAACAACATAAGTATGTGCGTGAGTGGAATGAAAAGTACGATACACTGGTTGATGCCAACATTGGTGGTGGGAAGAAGAAAAGGAAACTTCATGCTGGTGCACCAGTCTTCAGCCAACAAGTCAATACAGAGGTCTTTGACTACCTAGAGCTAGAGCGCTGAAGGCAGGGCTGTTCTTAACAAAGACCTCATGGAGAGAACCTTGCAAATTGCTATGAGAATAGGCATCCATGGCTTCCTTGCATCCCCCATGTGGCTACGTGGCTGGAAGAAGCGATGGAATGTAGGCTACAGGTGGTGCACAAACACCTCTCAAAAGGTGCCTCAGGACTTTAAGGTGCAGCTCACCCACTTTCGGAGGACCATTGTCAGATACCGAGAGCTACACGGGCACAGAAAATCAGATATTGGCAACATGGATCAAACAATGTGCAGGTAAACATTGTATACACTGATGGCTTGTCATTATACCTTGTTCATCACTAGGTTTGATTCAGTACCTTCTCTTCTGCCACCAACAATCGTCGTGGAGAGAGAAGCATTCGCATTGCTACCACAGGTGCCCAAAAGAAGGGTTTCACAGTAGCTTTGTGTGCAACAGGAGATGGAACAAAACTCCCTGCTATCATTGTTTTCAAAGAGAGAAATGGAAAAATTGGCCCACGTGTTGCAGCAGGACTTACAGTTCCTGACAATGTTGAGGTCACTGCCAGAGAAAATGGATGGATGACACGCACAAAACTGCACAGCTGGCTACGCAGGGTATGTGGAAAGTCTTTATACGGTACACGATGACTCCTTGTCCTGGATGCCTATCGTCCACACAAGTGTGCTGACACCAAGCATGTAGCTGAGGAGTTGGAATCAGACCGGTATTCATCCCAGGTAATGTAGTGAACCAATTTCAATAGTCTTGTCACAAATGAAGGCCTGCAAATGCTTATATTTTGTCAAGTGGCTGCACATCCCTGGCACAGCCAATGGATGTTTCCGTGAACAAGCCATTCAAGGATAAAATGAGGGAACTGTGGATGGAATGGAGGAGAAGCGCCAACACCTGCAGGACAAAGAAAGGCAACTTGAAGTCCCCCTCAAGACAGGATGCCATTGATTGGGTCTCTGGTGCATGGAGTGCCATTCCAGAAGAATTAACGGCATTGATGGTTCAGAGGATGACTTCATGGGAATGCGTTCCGAAGAAAGTTCATGAGGAGAGTGACGACGATGAAGAAGAACCTTTCGCTGGGATGGATGGTGAAGCTGATGAGTTTGAAGGGCTAGAAGAGCCTGGAGAAGAGGACGAACAAAATTAACACTAGCTAGCACATTTTTTCTCTTTGTTACACTGTTTGTACTGCACTTCATTATTACGTGAGCGTGCCGCGCCCCAAGATAGTGTGAAAATTATTGGTTCCGTGTGCAAATCGGTGGAGTAATGACACAAACTGAGTTGCTGTAGTAACCGCCCATATGCTGGAGCTAGCGCCCACCCCCCTGATTTTAGAGGCGAGTGGTGAGCGCCTATGGGCGCTGAGTACGTATTCTATGGTATATAATACTGAATTCAGCAAAAATATAATATAATAAGCATTTATATTACATATACCTATAATAATAGCTAACCAAACACAGCCAATGTTTAAATGTAAACTACTATACAGAAAGAGACAAAAACTACTCTATGAAAGATGTATGCAATGCCATAGCAGTTATTTTACAAAGGAAAATATGTTTCTTTCTAACAAGGCAGGGCTGAGGTATTCAGCTGCAGTAATCCACATGCATGTGGTATTTTTCGAAACACCTACGCTCGTCGTCAGTGCAGAAGTGGACTTGGCAGGTCGAGCACAAAGTCCACGATTCATGTCTGTTGCCATGCTCTGGAAGCTGCTTCCTTCGCCTTGTACCCTCATACACGACACAACGCTTGGCCTTGGCCACTGTACGAGGATAGTGGTCAAGGTCATGGTTCAGGCGGGGATGCTCAGCATGCTCATCACTTCGATGCCGTGCTAAGCACTTCCTCGAAGTAAATGTGCCACTGGCAAGTACAAGGCGTAAGGTGAGGTAGTCTCTCCTGGCTGAAACTTGTGTGTGCTCAGCGGGCCTAACATGTGACTCCATGATGAAACTATTCAATATAGAGGATTCAACTAAGTAATAAAAAATACGCTTCCACCACTCTATACTACGTCTCCCTATATTGTAATACTGCTCCATTTGATCATTGCGGTCTACTCCCCTCATGAAGCAATGGTAATCAGGTAAACAGGGAGGGCAAGGCTTGTCTTACTGGGCACCAGTAGTTGTGTGCCTCTTGACTGTACATGTGGATCCAAGTGGAGGCTCCGCCACATGAATGGTGGACAAGAAATATATACTCCTCTTGTCCACCCAAATAGTTGCAAGCAGAGGACCATTTGAACGAAAGTCCACGAACCCACGGTTGCTGTTTGTAACCTTTGTCAGCAATTCTTTAGGAAATCCTATCAGGTTTGGACGAGCTGTTCCACATGCATTGATGCGCCAAGGTTATATAGATGTAAATAGAGGGAGGGTGAAGTAAAATCGTTATCTGTGTACAAGTGTAAACCACTGCTCTCCAATCCAGACATAAGATCTAATACTACATTAGTACATAAACCTACACTACTATTGCCATCTTCAAGAGACTTTCCAGTATATATCTGGAATGTCCTGATGTAGTCATTGGTGGCATCAGCAAGGACAAAGACCTTGATGCCCCATTTGGCAGGCTTAGCTTTCATATATTGCTTGAAAGCTAGCCTACCTTTGAATGGGATCATGGCATTGTCAATCGTACACTCCTGATGGATATGATACTGAGTTGACTCAAACTTAGGAATAAGTAAATCGAGGAGGCCTCTAACTTTGAACAAATGGTCATGTTCAGGCTGACCAACAGGAATCTGGGCAGAGTTGTCAGCTAGATCTATAAACATCTAAATAGTTGCTGAAAACGGTTGATGTTCATGACATCAGCAACCCCACGGACATCTAGGGGAAACTTGGTTGTCCAATAGAGGCCTAATCAGGGTAGCCTGCACACACCCATGTAAATGAGCACACCAAAAAATGCTCTCATATCCTGCTGAGAAACATCAATCCAGCGACGAGCTCTGGGAGTATTCCCACAAACTGAGACAGCAAAGCGATTAGTCTCAAGGACCATCAGTTCCCAAACTTCATCAGTGAAAAAGCGCGAGAAGATTTGGAGAGGAGTACTCTCTGATATAACTACAGTAGAACACCAGATTTACATACCCCTTGGGAAACTGAGTGTACGTAAGTCTGAAATGTACGTAACTCTGAAATGATCAGATTGCACCATAATTGTACAACAATTTAATACCATATTTGGACATGTACAGATTCCTTGTATATATGTATACATATGTAAGTTAATTATACTACTGTAGTCACATAATGTCATAAATAATCTGTAATTTTTCAAAGCAGAGTGCCGTTTTCTGGCTGCCAAAGACTGCAACTCACGTAAAAGCATCAAGTTCATTGGAGTTGATTCAGTTTGATGCTCAAGCTATTGTAGGCAAATGCTGAAACATTTTTCGGCATCATTGTGGCTGTGGGTTCTTCTTCATCATCGTCATCATCAGAGTCTGGTGTATGATCCTTGAGCCAAATCAATTATTTCTTCATCACTCAACTCCTGGACACCAGTCTCATCGTGATCTGTGGCAAGCCACTCTTCCCTTTCATCATCGCCGATGCCCAACTGGTCACATTCATTATTCATAACTGGCAGTTCTTCTGCCTCATCATGCCCATCAGTGTTCTTATCACCAAAGCCCAGTTTATTCCATGCATGATAAAGCGATATTGCGGGAATCTCACCCCAACATTTAGCACTAATATATACAACATTCTTAATGTTCAGGATTTTGCAAAACTGCATGAATGATTCCTGTTTAGCAGAGCCCAATAATAACTTACTTAGGAGATCTCTTTTATAACTTCGCTTTAAATTCTCCAATACACCCTGATCCATCGGTTGAAGGATGCTTGTAACATTAGGGGGTAGAAACATGCATGTGACATTACCATCTTCAGATTCCAGGGTTGAGGCTGCTGGATGGGATGGAGCATTATCCAAAATGAGAAGGGCCTGTTTAGGTATATAGTGACTTGGAATCCAAGTATCACTTCACAAGTGGTACAAAATGGTTAATGTATATACCAGTCAGAAAAAATTCTCTTGTCCATCCATGCACTTTTCTGGCTATAATAGTGGTGCAGACATGTTGACGCCAGAAAAACATCGAGGCTTTGCACTCTTGAGTATGAACACTAGTGGTAGACGATAGTCTCCAGTGACAGTCGCTGTGGCCATCAGTGTCACACGATCTTTTGGGTTTTTGCAATTCTTGGCTTGTTTTTCAGAGCTATCAACTAACATCTTGTTTGGAAGAAGACGCCAGTATAACCCTGTTTCTCATCCCCATTAAATATCTGGTGCATAGACAACTTCTTCTCTTGCACATAATCATGCAAAGATTTAATAAAACCCTCAACAGCATTAGAGTCAGCTGAGAGGGTTTCTCCTTGCATACTTAACTGCCTTATGCCATGTCTCTGTTTGAACTTGTGCAACCATCCAGTACTAGCTTTGAAGTCGACTTCAGGATTTTCCGGGTATAGCTGTTCATAGAGCAATTTTGCTTTCTCCATCACAAGAATACCGCTTATAGGTGTGCCATTATGTCTCTCTTGAACAAACCAGAGATGCATTGCTCTGTCAAAGTTTTCATCATCCGCCTTTCTTACAATGCAATGCATCTTTAGAGCACTTGAATCGCAGCATTCACTGGCAAACTCAACAATTTTCTCTCTGCCTCTCTTTATGTCCGAAACAGTGGACTTTCCAATACCGAATTCCTCCGCGATGGCAGGCAAAGAAGTGCCTTGGTCAACTTTGTTTAAAATCTCCAGCTTCTTTCCAATGGATAAAGTCACTCTCTTTCGCTTGCTCGAAGTGGAAGCCATTACAAAGGAAGGAACGAAACAAGAACTGCCGTTCTGTGGGGGGGGGAAACAATCGCAATGTGGTCGCGCATGCGTACCGTTCACAAAGAAATCAATACGACGATACACTTCCTGTTCGGTTGACCGGTCATTTCGGATCTCTGGTGTTCGTAACTCTGGCGTTCTACTGTAGTACAGACGTAGGTCCAGGGGTTTCTGTGTATACATGGCAAATGCTTGGTGGTTCTACATGCACCTAGAGGAACATCAACGCCAGTAGACCTAACACTTGATGGACCTAGAGCTGAAGAAGATGAACCAGCAGCGGAAAGTGAAGTATGCCCTCCACGTCTACCTCCCATATCTCTACTTCTACTACGAGCTCTGCCTCGAGGTCTACCAGTATTTCTAGGACTATGCTGACATTTAGGAAGCTTCTTACTCTGTCCTTGACCATGCCCTTGAATTGTATGAATTGATACCACATTCATCTTCTGAGGATTCCTCAGAAGAAATAAATGGATGAGAGGTAGTGGGAGATGCCATAGACACACAATATGATGTAGAAGGGCCTGGAGGGGATACCACATACTGAGATGATGAAGGGCCTGGAGGGAATACCATTGACACAGAAGGACGAGCGAGTGCAGCAGCCACATTACTCTGGACCCCTATATCAGCATCAAATGCTTCACCAGCATCTATATGAAAGGAGAAAGCTTTCAGTCAGGGATCTCTAGGCCTAGCTGCACCACTACCCATATCTCCCTCTCTGTCAGTGTCCTGCTATATCTATAGCCTCACCATATACTTAGTCTATGCCCTATTGATGGCCCTATAGCCATAGTCAAACCCTAGCTCTATAGCTAGACACACCACTTTTTAGTAATTTCAAAACCCCAAGAACTACCCAGGAAAAAATGTCCCGGCAACTATTGCAATATCATATTTTTGTTAGGTTCTATTTTATGTCTACACTTACTACTCACCTTGGGACTGTTCTTGGTTCTCCTCAGCATCTGTAGAGACACTATCATCGACAAAAGGTATCTACGAAGGCGCTACGGCTACCATTAACTATAGGCCCAGAAATGACAGCTCTCTTCATCTCTGCTACTTCCTCAGGAGCTGCAACTCTTTGTCCACGGATAGACCTCTTCTCCTTCGTCGCAACTGGATTCATTCTCAGAGAGATCAAAATAGCTGTTGTAGCACATTGATAGCACACTGACAAAATTTCGCCCACGCTGAACTTGGAATCCCTTTTTACTTCAAGTTTGACGTCAAGGCTACCTTAGTTACCGAAGTGGTACGTTAACGATATTAAATATATAGCTAGAGCAACTCTCTGGGCATGCACTGGTACAATCAATATGCATTTAGCCGCAACGGTCGATCTGTAATAAATATTTTTGCAAAGTTAGTTTGCTCTTGCATCATATGAAGCTTACATCCACGAAAGGGTTAAGGTAGTAAGTTAAACTACTTTTTGGTTGTTTGGGAGGAGGTGGGTGGGTGGTAAGAAATGTCAATAATATATTAAATACAAGGGAAGTGTTTACAAATGTAAACGTTTGGAAGTTTGCTGGATGGCTTCCAGACATTTTACCCAAATTGGTTCAAATTCGACCTGAGCCTTCCAAAATTGGGGATGTTGTCGATAGATTGTTCTATTTAAGAGTTTCTAGGCAGATCTCGATTCCCCATGTGAGTGGACATCTTCATTACATCAAGTCCAAATATAGCCTCTTTTGATAGTTTGCACACCAAGGCACCCACTTTGCAGAGTGGTTGCAATTTGGGATACCTTGCCAATATACTGTACCAATATCTTCAAGGTCCTCTTTGATCATGTGAGATGGTAGTCCCGCTTCACTACACCAATTGGCATGCATGCAGGGGGATCGAGTGAGGTTGTGGCTATGGCAGCAGGAGAAGTGACGGGTGATGGAGGAGGGAGTGAAGTGTGGGATGGAGGAGGCAAACGAGGAGAGATGTGGGCTGGAGGAGGCGAACAAAGAGTAGTCAGGGCTGACTGAGATAGCCTCTCCAAAATATCTTTCAATGTCCTCTCGATTTTCTTAATTGCTCTGGACAGTTCTTTCTGTTCCTTCTTCATTCAGTCAAGCCTCTCTGGTGGTCTCTAATACTGCCATCTCCATGTTCGGAGTTGTGGCATTATGAACATTTGACCAATAATAAATTATAAATTTGGTTTGCACTCACCAAACTCTGGAGTAGGACTTGTGCCCTGGCATCACCCGATATATCTTTGCCAATATCTTCCATTTCTTGGTGCGAGTTGCATGGCACTTTGATTTCTGGTAGTTGAGCATAACTAGGCGAGGTCACCAGTATTATGGAACCTATTTTTGTAAATAAAATAATGACCTATGAATTTTAATTACTTCGCCTTCAGCAGGTTTCTGAAATTTCCCTCTTTTGGGGTCTCTGGTAGACATCTGAATTAGAAGACTTTTAGTATTGATTACTTCCAAAATAAATGCATGCAAAGCTTACAGGAATAGATTCAACTTGATCGGAAGAGCATAGAGGAGTAGGTGATGGAGAACGTGCGCCCGAGCTGTGCAGGAGGGCATCATCATATGACCACAGTAACAATATTCCAGATGAAGGCTAGAGCATCTAGTAGAATCATTGAGAGTAAATTATAAGTTGATTATTGAACTGTAACACACCATCAGGTTTCTTTCCTTGAGGTTCTTCCCCTTGACCACTCCCCCTCTTCCGCTTGGAAGTCTGAATTAAATTTGTTGAATTTAACTTAAATTATAAATCTAAATAAACCACTTACACCGGACTGTGCCATTGCTTGAGGGCAAGGAGCTAAATTGTCCTCGTCTTCAATGACAGGCTCACACTCCTCCGGCTCCTCCATGGCTGCCTGGTTACCAGTATTTCAACATAATAAATCACACTTGAACTTGATTTAAAAGAAAATTTCTTTCAAACATACCAACAGTTGATTTAAAAGAAAATTTCTTTCAAACATACCAACAGCTGAAATCCTCCCTTTGTCCCCGCTTTGACCTCACAATCATCTCCGACTGAGGTGCCCCTAAAACTTTGCTGCTTGCTACAGCAGAGACCGAATTTTCTTCGGGCCAGAAGACCAATCAATAATCTGTAAAGTATCAAGAGTTCAAAGATAAATTAATTCTGATCTAAATGCTGTCAAGAAGAACAAGCTATGGTTAAAATGTACAGATCTTTGCTTTAAGTAGCTAACATCTCGGTTAGTTACTGGGTCCTCTGTGCTAGCTTTTAGCTGTTTTTATCTTCAGGCAAGTATATTTACTACGATGAGCCAAGGTAGCAGCTAGAGTTCTTCGGAGAGCCATAGAACAAAGAATAGATTGAGCAACGAGAAGCAGCAGACAGTTCAACTTGGAGGTAGCAAGTAATCGAACACGTGGTCTAGGCTACCGGAAATGTGATTGCACGTTTCGGATAATTAAATAACAGTTCGTGCATTGGGTTTGCAATTCATTGCTTGAGCGTTGCCTGAGCATTGCTCATTCGTAAACGTTTCTGCATTGAACGGAAGCCCAACACAATGGTGGTAAAGTTTTTTGGTTCATGTACTGTAGGTCAGTTGGTAATGGGGTTAGTCAGTAATGGGGTCAGTCAGTAATGGGGTCAGTCAGCAGGTTTGTTGGTAATGGGGTCATTCAGCAGGTTTGTTGGTAATGGGGTCAGTCGGTAATGAGGTCAGTTGGTAATGGAGTCAGTGGGGTAACAGGGTCAGTCGGTAATGGAGTAAGTTGGTAATGGGGTCAATCGGGTAATGGGTCAGTTGGGTAATGGATCAGTCTGTAATGGGGTCAGTCTGTAATGGGATCAGTTGGTAAGTAGATTGAAGGTTTTTCTCTCTATCTCCATAAATTTTCAACTGTTAGCATTGTATATGTATCTTATTTGACGTTGCGTTCTCTTCTTCTCTAGATGACTCTTACTGCAAGACGTGTGGCGGAGAAACAGTGGGTATGGGTACGTCAATTATTATATAAGATACATGTAAGCCCTTCAAAACCAAACAAATCTTTAGTGATTGTATTGTGATGGTACACTGTGTATCCTGGAACTGACCAGTCCCTCGATAAGACCACACATGTTTTGCCATCTCTGATGACGTATAGTATCACCCTCGATTATGGCAAGCACACCGGCTCGCCTTGCATCTCATGCATGCTCACGTTGCATCTTAAAGCGTATGCTTATTGCTGAAACCCAGCCAGGTGTTACAAAGTATAGATTGTTGAACAGAATAGCTGAGTGAGCATTAATCAAAGATATAGCCAAGTAAGTGATCGTCCATCCCTTTTCTAATGTAGTTGTGGCATTTCTGTGAAAACAGATGGCTCATAAGATGAACGTCCATGCAATCCATCCAGTGCATAAGTTCCTCCATGGCTGGTGAGACAGCAAAAAGGAACTACATAGAACCAGAGTGGACCACTTCATGATGGGACGTACCACTCGCTGACATGAAAGGAAGAGGAAACTCGAGTGGACGACAAGCTCACAAATTTGATATATATTAGGCGCGTGTATCAACTGCATGCTAAACCTCCATAAGCAGCTGGTGAACAACTTAATAGCTTGCAGACATAACATGTGGATTATATACCCGATCCAAGTGATGATTGTGTATGAGGGCAACCAATAACACCCTATAGCACCATGACTGGTCATAGCACAACTACTTTGGATCATATGCTAAAAGTAGGTGTTGGTAGCATTCCAGTGTGACTACACATTTAAAGAAGAAGGCAGTATGCAATTTTATAATAGTAGTGCTTGTGTTACTGTTTATTTGTATGCAGTATATATAAAGTCACTAACCTGAAACTGACATAATACTTCAGAGAAGACGGTCACCTGTGATCCAACAGAAATACTGACTTTCTCTATTCAACTTAAATTTGCTCACTTGATGTTTCTGCTATGTAGATGCTGTGAAGGCTGGAGCATCTAGCCGAAACATTGAGTGAGTGTTTATCAAGAAAGTCAATGTTCCCATCAGAAATAGTTTAGAGGCCCCCGATGCTGGCTCATCCTTTGAGAAGTATGGAAATCTTGATCCATCGGGGAGAGTTTAGTTGCGAGTTCCAGAGGATCAAGATCTTCCTTCACCTTGTAGGAGCCAACATGTTCATTGGGCTCATGATGAAGTACATTCATCCAAGTCATCTGCAAAGATAATCCGACTTTTACAGACCATAACCATTCATACCACCATACCTTTCATCTGCAAAGATCATACATGCAGAGCAAACACATTGATACTACACCATACCTTGAGTGCTGGAGGATTTCCTTGTGCCGTGGGGCAACAATGCCAGAAATCGTTCACCACCTTATCTACAAACCAATCATGTTTCCCCTTACCTTTGACCATTCTTGCATGCCTATGTGCAAAGAAATGTTCAGCACCTTTACATCTCGAACACTAACATTTCAAGCAATGTGAGTTTTAGATGATTTGATAAAATTTAACATCAATTTATTAGCTAAATCAAATCGCCAAGAACCTCTGTTATGAGCTAATAAAGAACTAAATATTCAGTGCCATTCAAGCAATGCCTCTGACAAAGCTTTCCTACAAGTTCTTAGGAATTTTTGAATGACATGAATGATATGTTGGTAATGATACTAGCCACCTTCTGTGTGACATTATTCCCACGGTATTATTCATCACACGACGAGCCCTATGACATCCTTCATGCTCCATATTTGGAGACTTCATGTACACCTATACACTGCATGCTGAATAACCCAACGTTGGAATCAATCACGTATACATGGCAACAGAATACTGCACAGCAAGGCTGACCTCAGACTTTTGAAGAGTAACATGTTATTCAATCAGTTTAGTCTCTACGTTCCTCGAGGTGGATATGTCCTGATATATAGCTGTTATGTTGACTAACTTGTGCACTTCACTCTCATAAACTGGAAAATAAAATTTTCTTCTTTGTGAAAAGAAATTCCAGAATCTAATAGTGACAGCCATTGGTGAAGATGAGCAGATGATGGCTTGTAGGAGTTATCAAGTTTCTAATGGAGCTTCTCCTCATGCCATGCCATTATAAGTTGACTATTTTAGAGTTCTGGTGGATTAAGCAGAGATTATTAGAGGTTGAGCTCTGGTGGATTAATAAGATACTTGTGTAGCTAATAGAGTTTCATTTAGCTTCCATATGATCCAGCTTACTCTTCAGTTAAGGATATGAGATGACCAGAACGTTTTCTGTTGTTGGAGAAGTGGCTGTAAACTTTGAAGGCTGCCCATCACTTGGACTGAAGATGTCATCATTGAGCCTCCTTCTTTTCGTCTTCTTCTCCAGAAATGCACTGAACTTCTCAGCCAAACATGGCTTCTCCCGGATATTCCTACAGCTCGAGAAGCCTGTCGGCATCCGGCATTTTTCCTTCGTTTGGAACCAACAACGACGTGATCTCTAGACAGAGCACACCTACATGTATCAATACCCATGTATATCAAATGCAACATCACTGCTACAAAAATTGACATTTGAATATTAGAGTATAGAATTTGAAATGATTCAAACGAGCCTATGCGGATGCTGTGCATGTATCCCTTTAATAAAGGGAGGACTAGACCATAAAATAGAAATACTAAAATAGTTGTAGTTACAATTTTAGAGCTCCATAGAAGCTGCAGACTTCACTCTATGAACTTGATAACAAAAGATGGTCTCTCTGTGTGCTCTCTTTTGATACTAAAAGGTGTTGGATGGATCCAACTATGCCAAAGTTACTAGAGCTAAAGTGGGGGTGCGTCAAAACCCGAGTGCCTGATTTTTAAACATGTCTAGCTCCTGATTGTCAAGTACAAGACGCTGAAATTAGTACCAGTGGCAAGAGGAAGTTAATCTATGCGAGGAGTGTTTTCATTGGGCACTAAAATATAAGTACGTGTTCATGCATACTGATTGAAAATCAATTTTTTTAAGTTTTTCTCAGGTTTGTTCTACCAAATGAAACAAATATTTCTAGTGTGAAAATAGATGATTACTTAGATTATGCAAATTATGGTAACCATGCAAAGGTGAGAGTCATGCTAATTCAGGAGCTGTGTGCACAGTAATTAAGCATAGTTTCTTTGCATGAGCTGTTCTACGCACATGCAAATATGTGTCTATAATAACCTTATCTTGATTCAAGTAAAGTTTAAAAAATCTAAAATTTATAATTATCTATATACAGTGTGTCACAGAAAATGTTCACATCATCTGCTTACAAAAATGTAAGCAAATTATTTTGACATGACCTTGAAGCTAAAACGTCAAAGTTTAAGCCTAATGCATTTTTTGGTGTTATTATCCCATATTTGGTGGTCTACATGTTCAACATAAGCTTGTCATACTCTGTCGACTGCTTGCATCCCGATAGCCAAATTGCTCATCACTTTTGGGAAAGTCTCTAGAGGTGTGTTCTGGATTTCTTATCAGATGTTGGTTTTTAGCTATTCTATGCCTTGGCTGAGTAAATTCGGTCTCTCGAATAACCACAGAGGAAGAAATCTTTGGGTGTCTAATCGGGCGAGTTGGGCAACCCTTCAACGTCTTGAGGTCAGTGTTCCTTGGAATTGTTCCTGTGGAAATTCACCATATTTCTGGCTATGTGGAGGGTGCTACATGCTGTTGGGGTTATCAAAATCTCGAAGATAATTTCGTTGAACCTTAACCACGCTTCTGCTCATGTGCCAAAACTCGAAGGATTTTTGTTCTCTGAATAATAAGGAACTGTGTGGCCTGATAGAAGTGCAGTTGCTTGGGAAGCAACTTTAGAGTCCTGCAAACAGGAAAAACAATACCATCATTTGAGGTCAAATAAGATTCATGGCCTCCAGTATATAGCAATAATTTCTCATTTTTTTGAGAGCTCCTATACATATTGCATAAAGAGAGAGAGAGTGGGACTGACTTAGTAGAGGTAAACATTTGATACCCAGCATCCTGACTTGGCCACCCATATGCATAGCATACTAGGCCACCCATATCCACAGCATACACATGCCATTAGTACAACAAGTGTGTGGTATCTAAGGTGCACTCTACAAAAGCTACCAAGTACTGGCTCAGTAATATTATTCGTGAGCTTTTTCAGACTTTTCAGTTGGCATTAAGCATATTGTTGTTTATTTAGGCAACTTTACATAATACATAATATACATGTATAGTATTATGGCCTATCCATGACCAGCTGAATATTGGCAAGTAGAGAATGGTGATCTTGATATTTTCTCTATCATAGTCATGATTTTGTGTGTTGTTTATAGATGAAAAGGCTAATTATGTGGTATTCTTCTGTGGACACATATATCATCAACGTTGTGTTTCAAAGAAGAAGGAAGTAAGCATTACAGTGTATTTGCTAGTGTTTTGGTTAATTATCGCATGTTTTGTTGTTGTTTTTGTTCAAATTGAAACATCTGTGGACATATATAATTATACATTTGCAATTCCAAAGTCCAGTTAGAGAACATAGCATGCAAGCTATTAACTGTACACTCCTAGAAACTTAGCTGCCAGTCTTGTAATGTTTATTCAGTGGGATCGCTCTATTAACTGTGTAACTGTAAATGTATCTCTTAAACTCAAAGTTTTTTTTAAATTTAATACTTCTATTTAGTTTGTGATATTGAATAAAAATTTATGCTACAAAGGAAGGATTTAACACCTTCTTTACTTTGTGTCTTAGCAAAAACTTTTTAAATAGAAGCAGCACCAAAAATGGTGCTTTTATCCAGTGTGTCCTCATGTTTTCTGTAACCTGCCTCACTATATGTGTCTAAACCAAGACCAGCTATGACACACCTTTTGGAAAACTAATTGCTGTGCTATCCCTGATCATGATTGATAACAGCTTCCTGGGCTCACAGAATCATATATAATTAATCAGGTGTAGATTTTGCTTAATTTTGACATTTTATAAAACTAATTAAGCCTGTTGGATGGGGGTTCTCGTAGGGGGGGACTCACAGAGTAACAATTCGAGTTGTAACCCACTTAAGCCATTAGAAACAAGTAAACTAGATATTCATAACTTTTTGGTTTTTAATTTCTTTGCAATCAGTGATTAATTTTGCTACCAGAAGATAGTAGATTGTTTCAAAGCTTTCCAATGAGGTACTTTATGTAGGCTTATACTCCTTTAAAAAGTATCCCCTGATCGCCTTCAAACTCTAAAATCAGAGAGTGTGCCTGTATATAACCACTTCTGATTCACAGGTTGTGTGACAGAACCACATGAGCATGTTGTGAGTGCGATTTTGGGGGGGTTGTTTTTACCAGTAAAAAGTTATACATCAATGTTTGCCACAGATGCTTACTTTTCGGTAAAAAAAAAGTTGATTGACCTCCCATTTCCCTTCTAAGTGGTAATCTGAAAAAGATAATGCCAGTAACATAGTTATGTGATTCTGTCACATAACCTGCGAATAGCGGCAATGTGGTTTTAGAGGATTTTGAAGGTTACCTGGGCACAGTTTTTAAGGGGGTAAACTTGGCATAAAGACTAAATTAATTATATCTATGGAAAGCCCTTGAAACAAGCTAATTTCTGGTACCAAAATTAACTGCAAACTATAATAATAAATAAAGGGGGTTGCCCCCAACTACTCCCTCTTTTAAATGAAGTTGGCTTTGTTGAATTGAACACAGTTATAATGACACCATCACCATGACCAATAGCATTGAGAATGTGTTCAACTTCCTATTAATACCAGGCTGTGGGTAGGCCCTGCCGGATTATGCCTAAATTGTTTCCCATTATTCTATTTCCCAATTATTCTATTCTGTAATTCTCCAAGATATAATTATGCTATTATTCTCAAAATGGTATCAATTATTCTCACTGTCATTAGTGTAATACTCATTATTACAGCAAATTTTACTGCCGTTAACTAATCCTACGCCTATATACACCAGTATCAATATCATAGAAATGGGAGGATAAAAACTAGAGGTTTCTATATAGTCCTCCAGTGCATTAGTTTGTCTCTCTGTA
Source organism: Cladorhizidae sp. MBARI D1340-BT2 (assembly GCA_028752905.1). Taxonomy (NCBI): domain Eukaryota; kingdom Metazoa; phylum Porifera; class Demospongiae; order Poecilosclerida; family Cladorhizidae; species Cladorhizidae sp. MBARI D1340-BT2. Next base: position 36,662,384 of record JAQNBH010000004.1, on the reverse strand, counting down.
AAGCTGTTTGATAATAAAGGAAAAAACACGTTCAGCTGCAGCAGAAGATGGTTGAAGGAGTAATAACAATTTACATGCATTTGACCAATGAGGGTAGGTCTTCTATGTGCCTCTTCCACCGCTCATTTTTATCTCTAACGTTGGAGAAACATCTTCACAGCAGCAGCAAAATGCTTTGGAAGTTCGCCTTTTAGCCCATCAATTACGGTGTCCGAATTTAAAAAAGGAAATATATGGAGCTCATCAATGTCACTTCCAACTGACTTAATTTCAGCTACTTGAAGCGGATAAAAAAATCTTGCATACTTGAAAGCAGTAAGAGCTATGTTAAGGTTATCCTAAACTTCTCCTTGAAGTACTCAAACGCTTTTGGTTTTGCACATATTTTTGCATAGTTAACTAGTATATCTTTTTGGGAAGTCACATTCCCTGACCCTGACAGTGGTGATTGCAGATTGAAGAGTCCTAATTTCTTGATAGTTAACTAGCATATCTTTTTGGGAAGTCACATTCCTGAGAGTGCAACACTTAGAGATTCAGCAGCAACAGAACCCTTACCCTTCTTCACACCTTTGGAAGGATTACACATAATTTTTCTTTTTCGTGACAAATCTGTGGCAGCTGGGGTCTTTAAGCGATCTAATAGGTAACAACAGGTGCTACCTCGATGACCTCTGCCTCGTGGTTGCTGTCTGTGCTGCTGTGCCTGTGGCTGTCATCAATAGCAATTACACACTTTCTTCGGCCATATCCATGTGCTTTTCTTTTGATAACCCTTTACCCGTTCGGTAATTGAAGAGGCAGTTGCTAATTGAAGAGGCAGTTGCTAATTTAATCATTCCTGGCTGTGCGATGTCAGATGTCGAAAACGTCAGGTTCTGTATCTCATTGATAGAGACTGAGAATAATAAGAATATTCGCATTTGAGAATAATGCTTGAATAATAACTACTTTCTGGAGAATAATTGATCTTGTTTCGTGTTATGTAAATCAACTGTGCTGTGACATCCGTTCACACGTCTCTAGCTCTGGAGAGCAATAAAAAAATATATATTAATAGCTAGCAATAGGAAAAGGAAAAAATCAGCTAGTAATATTTAGCTGGCTAAAATAATAGCTATAACTTACAAAGGAATCATCAGAGTTTCCAGACTTTGAGGAAATCTTCTCAAACCAGCTAGCTAGGAAGGGATTATGCTAGCATAATCCGGCAGGGCCTAGCGGTGGGGTCTTACCTCCCTTCATTGCATGAGCTTGGGACAACTATAAGTGCATCCCCTACATAGTGTTCAATGTAACATTACTGCCTAGCGGGTGCCAAGAATAAGAAAAGTATGTTCCTGATACACTGTTAGTAGCTTGGTGCATTTTGGTACTGCTCTCTCCTCTTTTCCGTTTCCTCTCCTGCTTATCCCAGCACTCCATAATCTTCCCTCCTCTCTCTCCTCCCTGTTACTCTTTCACTCCCACCTCCATTTCCTCCTTCTCCTCTTTCTCCTGTTCCCCCCTCTCTCCTGATTTTTCTCTTCCTCACCCTCCTCTCTTGTCCTTCCTGCTCCTCTGCTTTCCTTCCTCTCTTTCCTCTTCCTCTGCCTCCTCCTTTTCCTCTTTGTCCTCTTCCTCTCAATTTTTCTCCCTCCTCCTCTTCCCCCTCGTCTTCCTCTTCCTCCTTTCCATCTTTCCTTCTCATATTATGGTTTGAGAGCCTTAACTCCTTTAGTTGTCATCACATCCACACCCCATTCCCTCACTGCAGTTATAATGATACTCTGTTAATCTTTTTGTGCAGATGATGTTGTGCAGACATTGTTTCGCTGGTGCCAAGAGGAGCACGAAGAAACCGAGTCAACACCCAAGGCTACTTAATTAACTAAACCCTCACCATTGTTATTATTTATTGTTTGAAGACTCCTGCATTATTTTAACATTGCTCTTAGCTTTTATGTGTGCAGTTCTTATAAGGCCTATATTCTTATAAGGCCTATATCTGTTAACTACTTCCAATGAATGAAGCTCCTTCTGCATTTCAATGACATTTCAATGTAGACTGAGGTTACATTTGTCACGGGACTGGCCTTCATTCTCTCGCTTTTGCTTTCATCTTGTGTCTAATATCAAGCTCGGAGTCGAGGCACTAACACCACCGAATGAGAAGGAATAAGGTAAGTGGTATGTATACTTTCTGATTGAAAAGAACGTTAGAAACCACAGAGAAGGGAGATCATAGGTCAATCCAAAAGATTATCATAAAAGCCAGAACCAGTGGCAAACATTGATGTATGACTTTTCACTGGAACACATAAACAAAAGACTTCCTGTGAATGTGAAGGGTCACCAGCATTCTGTGATTTTAGATGGTAATCGGGATATAGTTTTGGCCAGAGTGAATGTACCTTTACAGACACGGTCACCTTCATAAAGTAGCTATCTTTTTGCTCTTGAATGACAATAAATAACAAAAAAAAGTTAGAAATTTCAAGTCCTTTTTAAAATAAAACATGTAACACCTGTTATAGCTCCATGGTGGCATCTTACCCAGCAGTAGTATTTATAGTTCAGCTTGATCTTGGCAAAAGTAGCATTATGTCCAGCACCAACTTTTTATGCCAAAAATGATGTCAATCACTGAACTAATGGAAAGCACAGAGGCTGTATTCAACTTGAGGTTACACTTTGTCTTCCAAGAGTTCCCTCGTTGAAAATGGACCACATTGAACAGACTTAGGACTGGCATCTGTATGTACTACATTCCCTTGTTGAAAGTGCCTCAGGCAAATGTGGCACACCGCGTATACAGACCATCCACAGGAGAACAGTGCCTATTAATGCAGATGAAGCCAAGGTGGCATAGCTGCAAGAGACCCAGTTGCAGATATGGATGGACTTCTTTTTTTTTTAAAGACGATGAGTGTCTGTGAAAATATTTTGATTGCCAACTTTTCCAACCATACATTAACACCTTTAGACACAAATGGCTTTTAAATGATCAACTTAAAATTTCACTTTCTATAGGATTACATGTCATTTGAATAAAGTATTAGCAACAGAATAATGATTCAAATTGGATATGCTCATGGTAAGCTGTTTTTATTCAAAACTCGTCATCAATAACAGGGGCGTATCTAGGAATTTAAAGGGGGGGTTCCATCTCGTGCATGTGAAGCTTGTATAAAAAAAAAATCACCAGGCCACAACCACTTTTATCTGACTGTGCCCTACAATAGTTTATAGAACATAAAATTACAGAAATGATAATTGTTGTTGCGTTAATGACTTAAAATGTCCTGGAGTAACATTTCGAGGGTGTTGATGAGCGAAAATGTTAAGAATATCAAAGTCTAAGCCATAGTGGATGTGCATCAGTGCCCTTCCTGATAACCTTTGCTGCCCCATACTAGTAGTACGCAAGTAGGTTTTGAGTCTTCTAAGTACACTGACACTACGTTCACATTCACAGCTGGTTTACGGGTAGAGTACAAACAATACTGAGTAAGCAGTAAATATTTGGAAACATGCTGCACAGTTCAAGGCCTTGGATGGAGTTTTGGGCAATTCTGATGAGAAACTCCTCCATTTAGATCTCCACAAATGGAGTTCCTGTTCAAAAGATGAAAGACTTGGCATATCATCTTCATAGAAATCCAAAAGTTCCTTTATCAAATTAGACTCACACTCTGAATGACTACATTGGCCATGAATACAGATGGAACTATCCTCAAAGCTCATACTGCTTTCTTTTGTGTTTCAGAAAAACAAGTGTGACTATGTGATATCATCTCATCCAGAAATGGAACAGAAATAGATCTTCTGTAATAATCTTCAGCAGAGACAGCAGGTACATTGCTTCTACTTGTTTGCCTTGCACATCGACATGGCTGTGATACATTGATTTTTTGTGCTAGAGTGACTGCAGAATCAAACCATTTCTTGTGATGAGAATCAATGCTGTCACAAGATTTATGTAAAGTAGTCTTGACTAAATTTACATCAGTATAAGCATTGCAAATATCATGCAAACGGCTCTGTAGAGACACTGTTAAGCCTTTTATGTAGCCTAGGCCATGGTACACCACCTGAAATGCCATAAGAAACTCAAACTGAGTTGTAGCTGTTAAAAGTGATGCAGCTTTCTGAGCAGACTCTGTTCCACCCATCTTCAGTGCTGATTGTCTCCGAGTTACTAATAAAAGCTGGTACCTTCTTCGAAAAGACTTCATATGCCTCTATTCTAGCTATATACCCAATGGGTCTTGCCAGTTTCTGTCTGTTAGTTGTTCCCAGTGGAAGTTCACTGATCCGTTTTTCTAGTTCTGCTTCCCTCTTGGGAGAAAACCTAAAGAAAAGGCATAGCTCCACAAGAGTTCCTTGCATATTTTGAATAGCTTGGATGTTACATGCTGCCACAACACAAAGATTCAGTGAACATAGACTGCTTTTGGATATTGTTTCTCGATTGGAGCAGCACCCCCATGATACTTGCCAGCCATGTTGCTGGCACCTGACCATCATAGCCCTGCCCACGTAAATTATTTGGGTCTAAGGCATAATTTTGTATTGCATTTAGGATGGTTTTAGAAACAGCTACTCCAGTGGTGACATCTTTGCAAAGAATAAATTCAACAAACTCTTCTCACACCACATTTTCCGAGTCAACATATCGCAGGACTAGAGGAAGCTGCTCTTTATTAGAAGCCTAACCTCCTGTAGAATTTTCTCTCATCCATTCCACCGATGGCTGCAATCAGTTCATTTTGAATGATTGGGATGATATTGGGCATTTCTGGCTGCAGAAGCAAAGTGGTCAGTCAAAACTGCATCACCTGCTTCAACACGAAATTGAAGCAAGGCTAAAAAAATTCCAGGATTTGCATCACTCTAAAGAGCCTCTCGGTGGCCACGAAGAGCTATGTTTTGCTTACCACAAAAAAATGATCATCTTGATAATAGCCTTAAGAACTTCCCGATTCTTCTGAACTTGAGCAGATGCTCCACTATGCTGTATGGAAAGCTGGCCTCCTTCCACTTTCCCAGTAAATGTAACAGCATCATCCATAGCTGCTCTGTGTGATTTCTGCAAGCTGTATTCCTTGAGTTTTTGCTTTGCTCGAGTCAAATTAATCATTGGAACGGTGACCAGCTGTCCAAGAATAGATCGATTCTTGGTGAAGAGTAAACAGCTCACACAGAAGCCACCATTACACGAAACAGAGTAGCTCAACCAAGAGTACTCTTTCAACCAGGAGTTTTGGAAGGATCTAGACTTTGAGTACTCAATTTTATTAGGGAACTTGAAGTCACACCCTGGTCTAAAGGCATTCTTCAGAAGCCAAAGCTGCTAAGAATTCTGATGTCCTCAAGTTTATAGTTTCCTAAGTCAGCCCCAGTAGGACATGCATGCACCCTAGCAGCTGATACACACCCTTGACCTGACACATTTCCCAGATCATCAGGAGATAGAGACTGAGTAGTACTTGGCTGACTTACTTCCCTTTGATCTTGAACTCTGACTTTGTTAGGATCAGTAGCAGCAGACTCACTGCTTGACACTGACACCCCAAATGACAGAATAGATATTTGCCTCTTGGCCATGTCACAGCTTTACTACAATCTCAAATACAGTGCACCCTCCTGGAATAGGGGCTGGGCTAAGGTAATCCTATAAGAGATTAACACAAACTCACTAATATTCATAGGCTTGTCAGTTCCAAGCAAATAGCTGCTCGAGTACTGCCTAAAAGTTTTGTGGTTTGCAGAAGTAAATTTATGAGCTTAAATATGCAATACAAGAGTACACTATAGTATTTATATGTAGGATTAGCAAGGATTGATGCTAGCTGCAGCTGTCAAATGGCTTATGAGTGTGGCTTGTATACTCAGGGGGGGGGGTTCTGGGCAACAGGGAAAAAACCCTAAATACGCCCATGAATAATAGCAGTGTGAGATAATCACTACTGAAAATAAATCCCTACCACTTCAATGGTAATGTCGGCATTCTGCCCTCATTATAACACATCGTCACCATCTAGATCACCTGTGGTAGGCAGTTGCTGCTGCTATAGACCCAAGGAGGAGTATATATTAAAGAAGCAGCATGTGTTCTGAGGCACACAACATGAGCACCATTCCAACAGTGGGTCACCAGTGGAAAGGACTATTATTGGGTTGACGCAGGGACATTTGGAACTCGAATAACATTTATCTTTTTTTACACCAATAATGTCCAGATACTGTCTTGGTGTGAGACTTATACTATCTACACTATTGGTTTCTATGTTTCTGTATTCAAGTCCAAAAGCAACTAGATATCTAGAATATACAACAGCCAAATGCTTCAATATCTTATTGATAAGTGCTTTTGCACAAAGAGAAACATCCCTCAAATTCACCCTAAACTTCTAGAGCTTGGTGTTCGGGAGCAAATAACCTTTAGTCTGGTTGCTTCAAGACCAACTTTGTTAAAAGTCTTGAATGTTTCAGCAATGACCACTGATTAGCTGTTGCTGTAGCTTCCTGAAGCCTTGATGAGTACAAACTTCTCTGGTGTTGGAAAAAAACTGGCAGAACGTATCTAACAAAGGAACAATATCATCAGGGTTGCCGTGGTCCACACTTGGGTTCCACTTTGTGTCGCCCCTATAACTGCCAGCACTGTGGAGCAGAAATGAATCACCTTGCTAGGCATAGTCTTAGCTGCAAGAGGAGCGAAGGACATTTCTACCATCAACCGCCATGAACGACATCATCTTCCAGGCATTGTCATCTGCAGGTGCCCCTTCCAGGATGGAACCGTCGGGTCGCTTTTGTTCTGAAGGGAAAAGGCCTGATGGGCTAACCATGGTGCCACAGAAGAATGGCAAGCAACTGGTGTGGGATGCAAACTGTCCAGATATGTTTTCCCAGTCATATTGGGGTGCAGCAGTGAGTAGTGCTGGAGCTGTGGCTGCTATGTCTGAGGAGAAAAAAGTGGCCAAGTATGCCAGCCTATATACTTACCGCTTTTTTGTGCCTGTGACCATCGAGTCATTGAGGGTCATTGGGAACAGGTTGATGGCTTTCCCAAAGGAGTTCAGCCTCAGGATAAGGCAAAGAACTGGGGAGGTGAATCCCAGTGCTAACCTCCTTCAGCATCTCTGTCGGATTCGTATTCCCAGATTCTCGAATAATCAGCTATCTTAGCTGATTCCACGAAATCTGATGATGTCCAAGCCCACCCCTTAACTCTCGCTAGTTAAAGTCTACCTGGACCAGAACTACTCACACACGGTCTCACCAAGAGAGGTGTAGTAGTTGTATTACAAATAAACTTATACTACATCACGTCATCTGTGGCTAATCTGATTGCTTAATAACCGTAGGTACCATAGGTACACTTTTAACCGGATGTAGTTTAGCGCGTGCGCAATGTAGTATAATCACTCGCGGGTTATGCGCCAGTTTGCGACTGTTCATGAAGCATGATAATATTCACTTGATATAATTTATATAGATGTTCTGTGCTGCAGTGTAACCTACTCGTTTGCACGTAACACTGCAAAATATTTGGGCTCATAAATCCCTGAAGTTGAAGGAGTTTTTGATTATCAGTTGAAGGAAGTTGTTCCAACTCAGCTGCGTGTTTATCTAGCAGTACTTTGTCAATAGCTTGAGTAAAAAATTCTTCCATTTCTAGTTGCTATGTAGTTTAGCGCATGCGCAATGTAGTATAAGCCTATACAAAAGAGTTGCCAGTGTAACCTAATCGTTTGCTGTTACATTCCTCGGCTTCGCCTTGGGGTAACCGCAAACTCGAAGGCACATAACCGACTCTTTTGTATAGGCTATCCTATACTTAGATGCACAACAATCAAATATTTGGACAGTTCAGAGCACAGTCAATAAACTGGTATAATAATAACACGGAGAATGGCAGAGTATTAGTACCTCTCTCTCTCGCTAATGACCTCTAATCTCTGCTCCTCTAAAAATGTCTGTCTCTTTTATACGCTGTTCTTGTGACCTTGTTAGGCCATTTTCTGTGCTGCTGTGACGTCGAATCGTTCGTCTGGTCTGAACTCGCGATGAACCGTGGTCTGCTGGTTGTGGTCTGGTCCAACTGAATCTTCCCACCCCCGTCCATCGTGGTGTTGTCGTCACATACCCACACTTGCTTCTCACCTCCACCCAGGCACATCCACCCACCCAGGTCCTTCAGGGATGCTCCTCCTTCCCTGGTCAGGAGTTCTCCTGACAATCTCACAGTTGCAGTCCAGCGGGGAAATGCCTTGTCTGTTTTGGGGTCAGTCGGGAGTTGAACTTGTCGTTAGTATATACAGTGTCGGGAAGCAATCGGGAAGAGGAGCATCGTAAAAGGGGAGAAGCCAAACCACAAGTAAGCCAAGGTGTTGATGTGTAGTGTGAATACATTTAGATATGAATTAAATGTCATTTCTGATTTCAGGACCTGACAATAACTGTTGTGGGTGAGATGACATCTGATAGTTGTAAACAGCATGAAAGATATGTCACTGGTGGTGCAATTCTACTCAAATTTCTGTGGTTTAAGTAGTTGATGCTGCATATTTCTCTCCTGACATTACAACACAGGAAGACAATATTCACATGAGAGACCAAATTTTATCTGGAAAGTGAGGGATTGCATGGATTGAATACTTGGTATTACCTTGCATGACATATAGCTATATATCTATCTGTAGATTCACCAGTAAAAATATGAATGGGATGACTGCTTTAAATTATGCAGGCTTATGTTAACCATGAATAAATATCATTTTTTATGAGAACCATTGTGAAAATGGCACTTAGAAAACTAGTTGAACAAGCAAGTAAGAATCGTCTGCATGATATTCTCTTGTTTTCCTATTCATTCTAGCAAATCAATAACTAGCATATTACAGAGCCTGGAGATATACATGCAACTATGGGTTTAGTACGCACATGTGCACGAGAGTCCACTTGGATATTGACCAACACCATCATTTCCAGTTTAGCAAATTCGTATTACACCTCAGTAGCTACAGCAAGTTGATAAATGTGTCAGAATAAAACTCCAGCATCCTTTTCTCGCATATTAATCATTCAGCCTGTTCTCTCTTGATGGTGCAGCCAGTTTTCTTACTGCTAACTGCTATTTTCTTAATTGTTCTCTTCATTACAACAGTCATTCCCGGTTTAAATAAGGCAGTATTATTTAAGGTAAGTGATCCATTCATATTGTTTAAGGTGAACATATGGTAAATACGTAGATACATAAATGCATTGATAGATAAATAGATACACCATCCGCAGCAATTACCAAGTTGACCATTCAACTCCCTACTGAGGGCTCAGTTCACTTGCCAATTAGAACAGGAAATAGTAATAGCATATACAAACATGGGATTTAGTGCTGAGGAAAGTGTGATGGAGAAAGGGAAAAACATCAACAGATGCCATGTTGGACAAAACTGAAGTCCTATCAGCCTACACAGTGTTCTAACACAAGCACAGATGAATCCTTTATTACAGTATACTGATCTCCACATTATTGTATTCTAATGCGATATGTGAAGTAACTAAGTACATTACATCTCCTTACAGACTCAGATTGTGAGGCGAGAGGATGCCCAGATATTCAATGTGAAAATAATTTCCAAGTTTAGTAATTAATTTAAGGCAGTATCACACCTCCATAACTAGAGGATGTTGAGGAATTGTGTAGTTCTGTCAGAAAGAAACATATCCTTTCCAATCAGTGGTTGCCATGCACTCCATTCTCACTGGCTTAGGCAACCAGTTTTCTATGCTCTAGTTCTTAATCTGTCACCATTTCACAATGGTTCTCATCACCATTTCACAATGGTTCTCATCACCACGACAATCACTTCTGGTTTACATATGCCCACATAATTTAACTCATTCATATTTTTACAGGTTAATCTCCAGCTAAACATTTGCCATTTGCCATCATGGTAATTTTTAACCCAATTCCCTGCCCACTAGAACACAACTTCATCTCTATGTGAATATTGTGCTAAAAGTGTTTGTTATATCTATACTGTGTTGTAAACTTATTAAGAGAGAGATGCCCATTACCTGCTTAACCCTTTCACTGGTGAATATTTCAAAAACACAACCTATGTGAAGATATGCTTTGCTATCTCAGCAATACTTCGTAAAACTCCCTAGCAACCATACCATATGTGATAGTATCTGTATTGACCAACATTGTGGTTAGTTTTTGCTGGCATAAAAGCATACCATAAAACCACATTGAGGTAAATCTCATTTGAACTTGGGAAATCTTGTTTTGATGTGTGTTATAATAAGCTACCTTCATGTATAAATGATATTTTGTTATTTTTATCACAAGGAAAAGAAAAATACAAGATGACCGTAAATACTCTAATACCGTAGGCAACAATGTGAAATAGGTTTCCGGTGACTCTAAAACAAAGTGCCATATCACAGGAATGAGTGTTTTGAATGTGTCTTCTATTGCTTTACGTCTAGTGTGTAACACAATTTGATATTTTGATCTGAATTATAACATTCCAGAATTGTGAATACACATATGCATGCTAGCACAATACATGATGAATCACATGAATATATGAACACAATAATTATAACAGAGAGAGAAAATACCATGCAGAAACCAATAAATGCAACAACAATAAAACACAAGGAAACTACTGGGTGAAGTCTACCTATCTATAGTTTGATGTTTGGGAGAAAAGTCCTTCTTTGTTACACTCAGAGGTTAGAACAGTTTTTCGTGGACTACACACTATCCATGAAGCCTTTGCAGTTCATGCTACTTACTCAGTGCACAGCTAAACTCACAGTCAATGCCTTCTTCATCGCTAAGCACTCTTATCTTCATCCAAATCGTCAGCTCGAATGAGTGCACTAGGCTAGCTTGAAGGTAAGACAGGCCCGACTACTTTGCCGAGCGATAGCAGAGCTTCAGGGATAACACCGGTCTGGCCAAGGTAGGATGAGATACCATTCTGCTTTCCCTCTCAGAAAGTCCAAATTCATCATCCAGAACCCGAGAAAGCACAAACCTGCAAGGTTAGACAACCAGGCATCTTGTACGCGGTGAAAGAATTCTGAACAGGCCGCGGTTCTGAAGAGCCTGAACCTGAAGCCACGACCACCATAATTATTATTTTAATTTATTTTTAATAATAATTTAATTTGCCTTGATATAAGCCAACACTAAGCACATTCACTAAGCACATCAAACAATAAATGACTACTAGAAAACAACAACATGAATTAAATATTTTAATGACAGATAAATAATGAACCTCAAAGAGTTTGTTTGGGGGGCCTGACAATTGGGGGGAGGGGGGGGAGAGGTGCCAAAGACATAGACTCTAGGTGCCAAACATCAAGTATTTTCCCTTCTCCCACCATTTGAGCACATTTCCCATTACAATTCTGTCTACCTTATCCAACACCTCTTCTTTCACTCCTGTTACTGATCTACCAAACATTAGGCCTACACTCACTTCTCCATCTTCATTTCTCCATTCTATCACCCTCTCTTCAGACCCTTCCATGCCCTCAACCATATCCTATAATTTTTCTCGATTACCAGAAAACTCCGCACAATACAACAAGAAATGCACAGCGTCTTCCACAACACCTTCATCACATAGCTCACATCTACCATCCCGGCACATAACACACCTCACCTGTCACCCAAGAGTCAAGCTGATGCCGTCCTTAACTTAAATCTCAGCCTCACTTCCCCTGTGTTTCTGAATCCTCTTAGATATCTTTCTTGTCCAAACTCTTCTTTAGCTAACTTATACCACTCGAAACTTGATTTCTCTCCTAATTCTTCCCGCCACTCTTCACTATGAATATCCCTTTACACAACTCCTCTATGTCACACTTGAGCCTATTATCTCCAACACTCCTTCCCCCCCCCCCCCCTCCCCCCCCCAAATTTCCATTTCAGCTCACAAAACTCTGCCCACAAACCACCAGGACAATCACTTAACAGTGTCATAACTTTTTTCACAAGCCTATCTTCACTCATTCTCTGCAACCTCCATCCAAATCACACTTTCTTTTGTTCCCTTCTCTGCTCCAGCCTCCTCCAGCCCAGGTCCCCTCTTACTGCCACCCCTGCAACTGTATTACTCCCTCCAACCAGTTTCCTCCCAATGCTCTCTTGAATTCTTTCCAAATTCTTGTAGGCTGTCTTTCCTCCTGTCCACCATACTTCAGATGCTGTTCTAGACATGGCCTAGCTAGCAACTCCCATATTAGTTTACCTCTGTCCATCTCCATTTCTCCATTTACTCTGCTCATATAACCAATTCTTGCCCTCCATTTCTCTGCCTTTTCATTCAACTTCTCCAAATGAACATTAAATTTTCTTCTCGTCCCCAGTAAACCACACAGCAAGATATTTGAAGGCTTCCACATTCTCCATTCTCTCCTCATTAATCTTCCACTCTCCTCCACTGCACTTTCCACCAGCCCTGTCTCGCTATTAAACCTAAATCTCATTTTTATTGCATACTTCCCCACCACATCCAACATCACTTGTAACTCCACCTGATCTCTCGCTAACAGTACAATATTATCTGCATGCAGCAACCCACCACACCAGGTCCCTTCCACATCAATCCATAACGTTTTCCCCTCCTAATCCTTCAACACTCCCATGATATACACACTATAGAGAACTGGTGAAAAAGGATGACCCAACCTCAGTCCTGCCTCCACTTCAAACCATCTGGACTCCTCTCCACCTAACAACACACTTGACTGAATTCCAGCATTTGCACACATTGACAAATTCTTCCTGACCCCATAACCTCTCATCTTCATCCACCACAATCCTTCGCTTCACAGAGAATCATATGCCTTACTTACATCCAGAAATGCCAGAAATGTATGTTGCCCCTGTAACCCAATTATATCACACACACACCTCAAAACTAGGCACATTCTCTCCCTGGCCTAAATTCACCCTGACCCTCTGTTAATATAAACTTCCCTGCAAACCTACTGAGCCTACCTGCCAACACTCTTGCCATCACTTTTGCCACACAACTACCCAGAGCTATCCCTCTGAAATTACTAGCCACCTCGTCATCTCCAGCTAATTATGTCTCCAATCCAATTGCTACTCGATTGTTGTTTTAATATATACTACTTAAGATCTAAAACTCTTTTGTCAAGCTTGGAGTTTAGCTAGAAGAAGTTAGGGAGAGACTCTGGTGGCAGCACATTACCAAGGTTGGTATCTGTTAGGTATCTTGTGGTTGGAAAATCTAACAATGCCAATAAGGGAGAGAACATGCCTCATTTTTCCAGTTCCATATACAAAAGAGAGGGATCAACTGACACAGCTTCATTAATAAGATTATGGACTTTTACAAACTAGAAAATTAAAAGCTGTCCAAATGGTTCCATTAATCTTACGATCAGCGCAAACCCACTTTATCCTTGCGATCACCAAGTTTTAATTATATTACCATCAATGTCTGATTGTCAAAATTTGGATCGTAAACTATCCCCAGCTATAGAGTACTCCAGTCCAGATTTATAGGAAGGTAACATCTATCATTAAAAATCTGACAATCTACTAGTTCAATTATTCATGAACAATCAAGAGACACCCCCAAAATGTAAGGTAATTTTAATCAATATTGTTACTTGAACTCAAAACAAGAATTGAGACCATCCCTCACTACTGGACATAAATCTCCACCACTTCAATGGCAATGTCCTCATTAGCTCTCGCCTCATCATGGCACACCCTCATCTCTATATCATCAGTGGTGGGCCGTCTCAGCTTCTTGTAGAACCATGGAGGAGAGTTAAAGGAGCAGCATGTGCTCTGAGGCCCACAACCAGCTCCATCCCACAGAGGATCATCGGTAAAAAAACTTGAATTGTTAAAACCTCTTGCAGAACCTGAGTCACAGAAGTAATCTTCACCCACAAATGTTGGAATAATTGAGACGAGTCCAGATATGGCAGGGTTAATACACGGACATTTTGATGTAGGTTGTGTGACAGTTTCGTCAAAAGTAGAAACAAATGTCCAAATGTGCTCTCTTGGTGATCTTCCATGAGTGAGACTTACACCATCGACATATGATTTCTCTATATCATTTCTGTTCATATTTTTAAAACCATCTAGGGATCCCACCTGGTAGCCTGTAATCCTGCCACAAATTTTAGAATATCCAACACCACTGACAGTAAATGTATCTGAAGAACAAGGTACTGAACCAGAGGTCCTTATGCAAGTACGGCGTGGGTTTGTCCTCAGTTGGAGACTATTAGGACACTGGGTAGTGTTATTGGTCATGTCTACTTCTGCTACTCTCATCCACCCTCCAGTTATATTACCACATGACCTGGTCATGTCACAGAAGATATGTACAGTAGAGCCACTGGAGGACCTGACAGGATAGTAGCCTGTGGGTAAATAGGGAGAAAACTGCTGTATAGCAGCACAAGAAGATGCAAGTCCAAATAAGATATAATCAATAGCTGCAGCTTGAGCTCGGGCACTATTTTCAGTAGCATTGAGGTTTATTCCAATGCTATTCAATCGTGTGTCAATATTGTTCTGTAATTCTTGAACACTGGCAGCTAGCCTGGTGATGTTGGCAGTCTTGTCAGTGGCTACCTGTGAGGTGGACTTGAGTAGTGCTACTTCAGAGTGAAGCTTCGAAATTTGCACAAATGAAATAACTAGAGCTGTACTTACTGCAATAAACAGCAAAGCAACTAGGCAGATGAATAGAACTCCACATTTTGTGATATTTGGAGGGTCTTTCTTTTTGCAATTTTCAGCATTATTATCAACTCTAGTAAAAGGTATAACAGAATAAGCTGCATTGTCCACCAAGTTATAACTGCGATCAAATTCTGTCGCTTTGCCAGCACTCATCTTCAAGTGAATAATTAATGAGAAATCTGTTCTCACACAACAAAACCTGAATTATATACACCCCAACTGTGATCTCAGAATGGCTTCCTGTAGTACCATGTAAGGGTACAACACTGAGACAGGAATTATTTTTGACGTGCATCAGCCACACCCCATGTAAAGAAGAAGGTACACATGTGCAATGGTGATATATTTAAAGGACTTCACCACTTAAATGGGAGAATTGGACAGTATAATATATTGTATATATGTACGTGGAACTATTTGAGCATGCTACCTACTTGTTAGACCATGCAGTGTAATTACATTCTATTTGCTCATAATCCTGCAGTTTTTCTTTTTGGGTGAAATATCATGGTTTTTTGGGGCACAAGAAGGATTTAAAAGAGGCACAATTTTTGTGTCACAGACATAAATTCAGTGAAGAAAACCTTACCTATAACAAATCCACTCCCAAAGAGAGCATTACCCTTTCTCAGTGAAATATATTTGTTTGTGCACGACTACAGTCCCCGCTTGATTGCCACCCCACCCCCCACCCCAGTATGTTGGCTACACTAGTTAGTGCAGTAATAGCATTCAGATGCAGAGCTTGATTCTAACAGTGAAAAAAGGTAATTGAAGGACACAAATTCCGTGAATTTCTTCTGTTTTTGTAGGAAAGTAGTGCCTGAGGCTACCTTTTTATATACTTATTGCTCTGATTTGTAAATCTCTTAGTACAGCAACAAGTAGCTAGAGTAGCTCTAAAGAAACAAGAAATAATTTGTAATGATCTTACACTTGACTTCTCTCATTGGTTATGTGGATGGAAAAGTAAATATTGAAACTTGTTTAGTTTCAAGATGCATTTACGTCTGGTGTAACTTCCTTAGTATCAATAAATATCAACAGTGCAGTTTCCTTTTATGTGATGTCAAGATATATTTCCGTTCCAGCTTCTTGATTGTATAAACAAACAGTTATGGTGAAACTTCCTTAGTTTCAAGATGGGAACAGTGAGCAACAAAATGGCCACTTAATACTGAGCTGCTGCTTAATGCACATCTGCAGACACGATAAATTTCTTTTGGGTATGGATGCACTGGGTTATCTGGATGTATATGAACAGTGAACTTTTACAAGGCAGAACCCAGAGAGTATCAGATGTGATACACCTAGAATGTGCCCAGTTTCCAGCCAGTGGCTGAGATCCTGAGGTGGTAGGGTGGAGATGAGCTACTTTCAGTTCCCTCACTGTTGAAGTAGGGAAGTTGAAAAATTCTGTGTTTCATGATCATTGTCAACTCGGCTAGCATTTTCAACTCGACCTTCTGGTTTTCATCGTCTTCATAAGACAGTAACTAGCTAGCTTTTTACCCTCCATTTCAGCTCTTGTGTTCTCACACACTTCTCTCTGCAAATAGAAAACAGTGAGCATCAAAGCTGCAACTCATACACTTAGCTCAGGCATTTCCAACACACAATAATTATACTAATAATGAATGCTAGTCATGGAGTAGTGGGTGGAGATCAAGAAAAAAAGCTAGAGCATTTTCATGAACCAAGTAACTATAATGTCCATCATCCTTTCCTGTCAGCCGTGCAGCCCATTCTAACCTGCCTGTGCAGCAATTTTGTGTGTGTGTGAAGGTCTATGGTAGAAGTTGTTTTGGAAAGCTTGTGGGGAGCTATCGTGCTCTTCTTTGTTGCTTGTCCTATTTCAGGCTTTCTTGTTCTTCTGTCGGGTAAAGTTTTTTTACAGCACAGCCCACTTCCACTTGCACAACAAAAAACTGTGCTAGTTCCTTACACATGCTAAACATGAATGCACTGGATATAATAGCCCCCACAGAATAGTAATGATTGTGCCTGTATATATTATCTGCTTAGTAGTTTATGCTCTCTTGACAGTCTCATTTAGGAGAAGGAGTCATGTGGGTAGTTGTACCAGGGGTAAGGGAAGATGGGTTCTGTCCTTGCTAGTTGGAGTGTGATGAATACTCTAGATATGGTGGGAAGCCTGAGAAAACACTTGTACTTGATGCCCATTTCAAGCTAATTCAAGCAGAAAGGAAAAGCTTGATCAACAACCACCTAGTGGTGCGTAGGTGAATTGTAAGACAAGGATATTGCATCTTCATAGTATAAACAAACACTTGTGGTGCAACTTTCTTAGTTTCAAGATGAGATATTTAGCAAGAAAATGGCCACTTAATATTGACCTGCTGCTTAATGCACATCTGCAGACATGATCAATTTCTTTTGGGGATGGAAAATTGAGATGCACTAGGTTATCTGGATGTATAATATGAACAGTGAACTTTTACAAGGCAGAACCTAGAGAGTATCAGATGTGATACACCTAGAATGTGTCCAGTTTCCACCGAGTGGCTGAGATCCTGAGGGGATAGGGGGAAGATGAGCTGTTTTCAGCTCCCTCACTTTTTGAAGTAGGGTAATTGGAGAATTCTGTGCTTCATGATCATTGACTGGTGGAACTGGTTTATACCTTATATGACAATTGACATCATTAGAACTCATGTGTATGATAACTATCTAGATCGAATAACAAAAACACAGTTGCAGCCTCAGGTATCTCTATTGAGCTTTGTGAGCACCAAAGGAAGCAAGAGGAACTGAATCAAGTCACCAAGGAGGGGGTCAGAAGATGAGTTGGACCCTGTTCCATAACTATTTCTGAGCAAGAGGAGACCCCATTTGAAATGAATGCCATAAGCTTATCAGAAGGCCAGAATGCTACACCAGAGTATCCAATCTGAGGTGGAGTTCCATTGATATGATTAAGGGTCTATTCATTTTATGAGAAGGAGATAATTGGCCAACCAGTACCTATATAGGAGTAGAAAATAACCTTGAAACCCATTAGTTCAATTCAGTGAAGGTTTAGTAGAAACAATTCTACTTTTAAGCCTATTTTCTACTAACTTAAATTCACAATTGATTTATAACTAGAAATGGACCAAGCACTGATGGAGTCAGCAAACAAGAAAGATTTCAAGAGTAAAATTAAAAAAATTGTTTGTCTTGCTTAAAAAATGACGTAGACTTAACCAGCTAAAGGTTCAATTATTACTTCTTCCTGACATCATCATGAATGGTACAACATAAGTAAAGGCCGTACACACCAGGCCCATACACAGACTTCCGAAAAGGGGGGTTTCATCAATGGTGTTTTGTCTAATTACCTGGTAAATTTACAGTAGAGCCTATAGCTGCCTCGTATTAGGATTTTATATGCTTCCTGGTCCCAACTCTATTGACATACTATAGAACATACGTTTTGGTTATGGAACACCCAGTTTCCCAAGGGGTCCATAACTCTGAGGTCCTACTTTATATATTATATAAGATATTATGTTATTTATTTATTTTTTTATCCAAAATATATATATTATTTTGTTAATAATTTATTAAATACTTAATAACAAAAAATATACATATTACGATATATACAACAAAGTAGTTCATTAAGTGTTGATGGAGTCTGCCACAAACATTAAATTAGAATTAATTAATAAAAATTGAAATAATATAATAATTAAATCAAGTAATAATAGTAATAAAACAAACAAAACAAATGATGGCCAGTCACAACTATATATTTTTTCTTCTTCTTTCTATACATATATTAATATACAAATAAACGCACGTAAACAATTATAATGTAGTCTGTTCATATGATGTGACTGTCAATTGCAAAACATTGGAAAGACAATCATCATCATGAAGTTCAGGATGAAAGGCATAAGCTCAGGTACAGGAGCTTCAGGTAAAATGGCGCAATATAGAGTATATAATTTTATATTATGGAATAGCTATGTGTGTGATCAATCCAGAAATACACTGTTCAACCGCCTTGGGTGCAGCCTGGAAAAAAGATCCACAACCTGATCTAGATCAATGTGATGCTGGTAATGTATATGCATTAATGCCAGAGAAGTCAATTGATCTTCGGTCATACTACATCTCATGAAATTACATAATCTGCGTACAGACTAGCATTTCGTTCACATTCACAGGAAGTGATGGGTATGGTGCAAGCAATCTTCAATAAGGTGTATACATTGGGGAACAAAAGTTGATCACACTCTTTCAGGACAGTAGCACAAGTACTGGGCCTTTCTGAAGCAAGCATGCAGACAAAACTTTATTTCCAATGGCCAAGTTCTTGGTCAAAAAGCTCAGGTGATGGCAAATCACTAAAATAAACATCCACACTATCAGAAAATTTGCATCATTCTTCGTACACAGGGACAAGACATAGCAAAGAGGATGAAGTTTTGGATAATGGTGAGAATCGAGTCTCTAAGTCACATATTATATGGTCAACAAAGGGGAGAGCCACATTTATTTTAAACCACTCCTCAATTGTACTGTCACTACATTAGGCCTGTTTCTCTGCCTTTCGCAGCTCCTAGGCTTACATGGCTGTACATTCACTGATGACGCCGCATGTATATGAAATTCATTATTGATATTAGTTCTTATTACCTTGTAGTATGATAAAACACCATCAATCTCCTGAAAAGCCAGAACTAGATCGATATTGTACTCTGTAACTTCACTGTAATGCCAGCCACATGTGAAAGAAACTGATAAATAATCAGGAAAACAATAATGAACTCAAATTCTGTAAGAGCATGCAGAATAGAAGTGGCTTTGCTTCTTGACTCATAATTCCACACAGCATTACTAAAATTAGCAGTGAATGTATCAATGTGCAATCCAAGTCATATTCCTTCAAAAGCAGAGACCATAAATTTATAACATCCATAGAAATGTGAATACGCAGAGTGTCTTCCTGCCCAACGGGTTTTACATAAGTCAATAAGGGGGGCCCTCTTACCAAGATCTACGACATTACTCTAAACTATTTCTATCAATAATTGATTCCTTTTAGGTCTATTCAAGAAAAACTTGCAAATACTCTTAACTTTGTCTATCACATTCCTTATCATTGGTAGACTACAAGAACCACTATTACAAGGTTCAGACTATGGCCAGTGCAGTGTGTGTACACTGCCAAAGGAGATTTTTCTCGGATCAGAGCCTGCAAGCCTACCCGGGCACTAGACATGTTTGATGCAACCATCATATCCTTGACCTCGAACATTCTTGACATCAAGTCGTAGTTCCTCCAAGTCCTTTAGCACACATGTAGCAATGGCCACCCCGTAATACGAAAACTTTAAAAATTCTTCCCGAATTTCAGTAATTAGAATCGACAAACCGAGGCATTATTTATTTATTAAAGGTTGTTATTTCATCAACCATTAATTTAGCATCAATTACTTCTTTTACTATATTATTCTGAACTATTGACCTGCCTATAATATCAATCACTTCATTTTGTATTCTAGGTGATATATATGTCGCATTCTTCACCCTTGGAAGCTGTAGATGCATCTTCACCAAAGGATCATGCTCCGCTAAAACATTCAAGAAAGCAAGAAAGTTTCTAGTGCAATACACTGTTGACCACAAAATAGAACACCTTCAGCGCAACACTTCACAATATGCCTGTTGTCTCGTATATTTCGAACACATTCAGCACTCATACGAACATCAATATTATGCTCAGGTTTGTCAATGGACTGTATATAGCAGATCAGCAACAGCATTAATATGATAAGCAGTGGAACCTAGTATTTTATTTACTTTAACCCACTTCTTAAAAGGCTTAATCACAAGCACACCACATTTAGTCCTACCTGAAGCAAGCATATACTAACCATGGATATTTTTGGAGCCATTTCACCTGAAAGCTCCTATTACACCCGGAATCGTACACCTTAGGGCATACTTCCGGGTATAAATTGCTCGGTTAAGATCTTGTACTTCTGTCCAAGAGATAAGGACTTTACAGCATCTTGGACAGCGTCAACTGAAGACCACATTGCAGGATTTATAACACAGCCTATATCCACATCACTGGATATAGTATTAATAGCTGCAGCCTCTTCAATTCTAGTGGCAACACTACCACAGGTATTACCAGCCCCCAGAATCATCACTGCTCTCATTGTCACTCTCATCTTTATTAATACTTCTTATTTGTCACTTACTACTCCACTCTGTCCTGGTTCACTCCGCTCTTCTTCGACTTCTACTACCCTTTTGAAATATTTCAGAAACCCACTAGGGTTGCTCGCCATTATTAGCTGCCAACTCTGCTCTTAAAAACAAGCACACGTGACGTACGTACCTTAAAAGCTTTACTGCAAGTTGAAAGGGGGGTTCGATCGAACCCTTCTAACCCCCCCCTTGTTACGGGCCTGCACACTGTGTCAGAAGCCATGTTCAGCAATGAAGTATTTAAAAAGTGTCACCTACTGTACATAAATTTCTTCCCCTATCTAGAAGGTGGAAATCTGTGATATTCTTGGTCGCTTGTCTTCTACCCAGGAAGCTGAAGCATCAACTCAAGATTAACCAGGGGAAACATAAGAACACACCTACAGATTCTCTTAGCTGTGTTAATGCCAGATGTGCCAAGAAATGTATTGAAAATGGGCATTGGCAGAGAAAACAGACTTTTACCTCTAATAGTCTCATGCCACTGCTTATACCCTTTCAGAGATGCAAAACAAACATCCCTAGATTAGTTCCATAGGTTTCTGCTGAGTGCCTTGTTGGAGCAATCAATTCCATCCCGAATGGTTCTGCTCCTGGTCCCTCTGCTTATCAGACAAAGACACTTTATAAATTTCATTCTTTGCCTTACCCCTGACTCTTCCAACAAAGCTCTCCCACAAAAATATGTATGGATCACCCACCTTATTAAATAATGCAGACCAGATGGGAGTGAGCCATCATTTAAATTAATTATCCTTCATAAAAATCCATCCATTCAATACCTTCACTATTATACTAACTGCATTTCAAGTTTCAATCAACCATTTATGAGTTATGATACTTTTTGCCACCCATTTCATTGTATACCTCTCGAGACATGAACAAGAGGAAACAATACAATTTTTTTCCTAAGTGTTAAAAAATCTGTGTTTACACCTTCGGAGTTCCATAAGTTCTGCACACTTAAATTAATATGCAACTCAAAAGACAATCTCTCTGTGTGCTCTCTTTTAATACTATATAGTTACCACCTCACACAAAGTACGCAATCAAAGAACACATGGTGAAAATGTGTGAAGCAATTGCAGCTGGAATGGCTGAGCCAGCACAGCATGTTGGAAGTGTCCTTGAAGTTCACATACTAGCTTCAGCAAAGCAACTGGAGGAAGAACATAGTATAATTGCTTGTTCTTCTAAAGCGGTTGTAATTGACTTACTACACAGCAAGGCAAGAAATTCCACATACAGCTTGCTTCCAGGACTTGGTAGTTTTACAAATACAAAATGGTGATAACCTTCTCAAGTAACACTCAGAGGGACTTCAAATACCAAGTACACTTCTCTAAGTTATCAACAACTTCTAGAAGATAACAGTAAATGGATTAATATAAAGGTAGAAGAGAGATTGGAGAAGCTATCAGTAAATGTAAATCTAAAAGAGAGCTTAAAGTCCAGTTCAGTTTAGCTGATGAGTGTGAAATGTTTCCACACAGGAAGAATGATCTCTCGCTTATTTTGCTTGATTTGGTAGCATTGTCAACTCGATTTCTTTCGCTTGATTTGGTAGCATTGTCAAGTCGACCTTCTTTCGTTGATTTGGTAGCATTGCCAACTCTAAATTCTTTTGTTTGATTTGCTATCACTGTTAACTCGGACTACTTCTGCTTGATTTGGTAGCATTGTCAACTTGACATTCTTTCGTTTGATTTGGTAGCATTGTCAACTCTAAATTATTTTGTTTGATCGGACTACTTATGCTTGATTTGGTAGCATTGTCAACTCGACTTTCTATCTCTTGATTTGGTAGCATTGTCAACTCGACTTTCTTTCGCTTGATTTGGTAACATTGTCAAATCAACCTTCTTTCATTTGATTTTATAGCATTGTCAACTCAACCTTCTTCTGCTTGATTTGGTAGCATTATCAACCCAACCTACTTTCGCTTGATTTGGTAGCATTGTTCAACCTAACATCCTATCGCTTGATTTGGTAGCACTGTCAAGTCGACCTTCTTTCGTTGATTTGGTAGCATTGTCAACTCGACTTTCTTTCATTTGATTTTCTAGCATTGTCAACTCAACCTTCTTTCGCTTGATTTGGTAGCACTGTCAACTCTTCCTTCTTTTGCTTTATTTGCTAGCATTGTCAACATCGACCTTCTTTGGTTTTCATCATCTTCATAAGCCAGTCTAGCTAGCTAGCTGTTCGCTTACTTGGTACTCCATTTCAGCTCTTGTGTTCTCACACACTTCTGTCTGCAAATAGAAAACAGCAACAAACTTGAGCATCAAAGCTGCAACTCATACACTTAGCTCAGGCATTTCCCACACACAATATACTAAATCAAGGAGTGGTGGTTGCAGATCAAGAAAAAAAGCTAGAGCATTTTCATGAACCATTCTAGCCCATTCTCACCTGCCTGTGCAGCAATTTTTTTGGTGTGTGTGTGTGTGTGTGTGTGTGTGAAGGTCTACGGAAGAGGTTGTTTTGGTAAGCTTGTGGGGAGCTATCATGCTCTTCTTTGTTTGCTTGTCCTATTTCAGGCTGGCTTGTTCTTCTGTCGGGTAAGGGCTTTAACTGTGCACAGCCAATTTTCACTTGCACATCAAAGCCAGGTGAGTCTAGCTCTGAATCTGCTACTGGATCACTCTCTAGATTAATCTCATCACTATGACAATCATTTCCAATTTACTTATACTGTAAGCCCATATGATTTACGGCAAGTAATCAAGGGTGATTGTACGATGCATACATAGACACATAGATATGCCATGCACGGCAATACCAAGTTTTCCATCCAACTACCCACTGGAGGCTCGCTTTAATTCCCAATTAGCAGAAATACCCACTATCTAGGCAAGTATTTCTAATTCCCCCTCCACGTTCGACCCCTCCCCCCAAAAAACAATCTACACTGATCTACAACATTGTACATCAGTACCGACCATGTATCTTCCCTACTTTGGCCTTGAAGCTTGTGGGTGTAATATGGCCTAAGGGGCCAAAAGGAGTTCCACAGACACACACACACACACACATGCACACACACATACACACACACACAATGTACAGACAGAGGCACTTTCTTGAATACATATATAATTTTCTCCACTTTGGTGCAGGGTTCATCACGGGTCTACTGAACAATGTTGGCACACACATTAGGCTCATCAAGGTGACACGTGCACACTCTTAAATTGTGTTAACTTGATTAATCATTAATCTTTTCATGCAGAAAATTCCAGGTATACCTGCTTTGGGGGCGTCTCTTGCCAAACTCATTAGATTT
Organism: Cladorhizidae sp. MBARI D1340-BT2; assembly: GCA_028752905.1. Classification (NCBI taxonomy): domain Eukaryota; kingdom Metazoa; phylum Porifera; class Demospongiae; order Poecilosclerida; family Cladorhizidae; species Cladorhizidae sp. MBARI D1340-BT2. The sequence goes on along the minus strand of JAQNBH010000004.1, from coordinate 36,638,106 downwards.
TAGAATCCAGGTGTAATTAAATAATAATAATAATTACTTATTATAATTTTTTTGCTTTTAGTAATCAGATTAAAATTTCACCACCACCCTACCTCTTTTATCAACTCCACCTTTTATCCAGGATTGATAAATGAAATGAATGTATATACTTGAATGCACAGGGCTGACAGAAGTGGTCCAGCAGGGCCCTCCAATACCAGACCACTTTTTTTTCTTTCTTTTTTTAATCAGTATCGTTAAATAAGTAAAGAAGTCAGTAATGGTCATTGAGCACTATATACTACGTTTCAAATTTTTTTACAATGCGACATGCCAATGTACTTTTTTTGCATCGATTGAGGTTTTAGCAGTAGTTGATGTGCTTTATTTGAAATTTCATTGTATCGTGGATGACCCTAAAGCTTAAACCAGTTGCTTAGGCCGGACCACTTCATCATTATTTCCACCAGGTATGATATGTATTTCTAGAGGAGGGTTGTTGCTCTGAAAGGCAGAGATTTTCTATGGAAAGGTTTCACTGTAAACATTCACTATTGAGGCAAGATTATTATTTATATAGGTGTATTTATCATGTTATTTATTTGTATGTATTTGTTTATGTGTATATTTATGGTATATTTATTTATGTGTATACATGTACACATGTACATAGGTGTATGTATAGGTACTACACATAATTATATATATATATATATATATATATCATGTATAATTATAGGTTTTGTGTGTATTATAATCTACATGAATATATTTGGGTGCATTTGGAGGTGAACTTGAGGGAAGAAGGCAAGAAGATTCTTATCAAGGACAGGTGTGCGCATGTGCGCGTGTGCTTATCCTTATACTACAGGCACCACCCACATCATGATATGTAACTATGCCTAGCATCACATGATGCAAGAACATTGATTTTACCAATTGTGTACATCCCTACAGTACAGGTACCACACCCATCATGGTACTATGCTGGGAATCACATGATGCAAAAAGTTTAATTCTACCAACACAGACTTAGCTCACATATTTCTTGTGTAATTCATGAGACATGTTTAACATGTCTAGTCATTTAAAACAAACACACATGCACATACACATTGACTTGCCTGTATCCATCTAACTGGTACAGTAGTTAGACCACACCTACTAAATGTTGTTTAATAGTATATACTCTAATATTTTATACAAATTTCCAAACTTGCCATTTTCATTGGTCATCTATTTCTAGACGGGTAAAGGATCGTCAAAGCACATGATCTGTACATATATTTTAATTATTGTACTAATAATGTATCTTATATAATACATGTGTATGTGTATTGTGATAATAATATATCTCATATGTATAAAATGTAAATGTGTTTACTCATAGTCTCTTATATATATACATTACATGTTGTGCTAATAATATCTCTCATATATAATAGTATATGCATGTTGTATATACTAATAGTCATTTATATACAGTACATTTCTAATATGTATTTTTGGTAATAATATCTGTAAATACATGTATAACCGGGTTATACAACAGTCTCTGATATATACAGTGCAGGTGTACATATGCTAATATTATCTCTCATATATACATATATATTTATATTGTAATAATAATCTCTCATACATACATGTATATGCATGTTTTGCTTCAGCCACCCTTTGATGACAAAGTTGGAAAGAAGAACCATCTACATTCACTTACAGAGTGCTACCTGTAGCAGATAGGTGTTCTACTTACTCTACCTGTACCTGTACATGTATCTATCTTGACACATCTCTCTTCTCTCTGTTGATCTTTACTACCTATTAGTTTCTAGGATTAGAACTCCACAAAGCATTGTGAACAAGTCTTTTAATGACCGATTGCCCCTTAATATGAGGGTAAAACAAATATATGTACTAGTATACAATTTCAAAAAAAATAACTTGGTATAAATGCAAATACAATATGCTGCAGTTTTGTATAAGAGCAGATTGAGATCAGTAGACAGAAGCGCCACACCATTACAGTGGGCTATGTCTACAACCAGATATAGCTAGGATATTCACCTTTTTCAAGGCGGAATTTGGTGTGTTTCCTGGTAGGCAGAACAACATCCAGGAATACAAACTAACAGTGTATTACCACTTATTTCGAGGAGCTAACCTTTCAAGGGTTGCTGTAATGCAGTGTTACAAGTATCTATATAGCTCGGTGATGTTCTTTTTTCTCCACATACATTATGAATACTGCTTTACTTTAATGAGTCTGGAAGATTTTCAGCATAGCAGCATGCAGTAGGAGGTTCGCCATGCTCTCCCACTCTTCTTCCCATTTTAGCCTTCTCAAGAATCTAGCTCCAAATTTCACTTGTGATGGGATGTAGCATAAATAAACCCTTTACCATACCATATAATGGGTTTTTTGTTGTTGTTTTTGTGTCCAGGATTAAGTCTGTAAAAATATCAAAATTTTATGCACAGCACTTTGTGTATAAACATGTCCAAGTTTGTGCAGGCAGGTCAGTTACTAATGGGGTAGGTTGGGGTCAGTCGGCAATGGGGTCAGTTGGTACGTCAGTTGGTAATGGGGTCAGTCAGTAATAGGGTCAGTTGATAATGGAGTCAGTCAGGTAATGGGGTCATTCGGTAATGTGGTTGGTCGGGTAATGCGGTTAGTCAGGTAATGGGGTTAGTCGGAATCGGGGTCCATCAGTCGTGGGGTCATTTGGTAGTAGGGTCAGTCGGTGGGTCAGTGGGTAATGGGTTCAGTCTGTACATTTGTTGGTAATAGTGTCAGTCAGTAATGGGGTCAGTCAGTAATATGGTCAGTGGGTAATGTAGTCAATCGGTAATGGGGTCAGTTGTATAATAATGGGGCCAGTTAGAAATTGGGTCAGTATGTAGCGTGCTCAGTCGGTAATGGGCTCTGTCAATAATGGGGTCAGTCAGTGATGGGATTTGTCTATAATGGGGTCAGTCGGTAAGTAGATCAGTATTTTTTTTCTCTGTAACTCCATAATGTTATTATTACAGTATATGTATCTTATTTGACCTTGCGTTGTCTTTGTCTCTAGATGACTCATGATTGTACTCTCTCTCAGGTAATCCATCTCCAAGTGGTGAACACTCTGGCCCTTCAACTCCACATGATGACCAGTATAATCTCTATAACAGTGATAAAACTTTGGACTGTGTCCCTCATGTGGTCCTCCATCAACCAGGCCCTTCATCACAAAGTAAATTTTCCATTACTCAGATACTGTTTTTTCTATAGCTATGCACAATACTTATTGATTGACATTCGTTGATAATCATTGCACATTTTGTCATATTATTATTGTTATTACTCTGATCTATTGTTCACCAATATGGAACCATCTGACTCTACCAGAGACTCGATCAGTTAAGAAGACTCTTGTAACAAGATTGACAGTAGTGACAAAGGTATTGCAGTAAACTTGAGTACATACATGTAAACTTTTATATTTTGTTGTTGTTAATGTAGAAATGGTGCTAGCAACTAGCAAGAAGCATCTCAGTCACCGGCAGAAGGCAGATATTAACTATCGAAGAAATGCAGAAAAAATGATTGCAGCTTACAATACCAGAAAATGACATAAAGCTGAGCCATTTGTTATTGGTGACAGAGTCAGTATTACAATACCAAGAGTTGATGGAGCATCCACTGACTTACGTAGGCTGCCTTGTATTGTAGTAGCAGTTAGTGGGTTCAAGCAGCGACTGTATCTTTTGCGATGTCCATTTGGTGTCCTGAAGAATTGTGTGTCAGGGTCTGAGTTGGAGAGCTATTGTGGTGAATTGGAACTAGAAGTGACTGGTTGGGAAAAAGAGCATCCACTATCCTTACGTGAAGCTACAATGAAATGTAATCATTCTATGGCAATTCCTGTAACTGTAAAACAGGATGCAATAGCAAGCGGTGCTCCTGTAAAGTATGAAAGAAGATTTTTACCAAGCGATGACATAATGCATTGCCTTGCTCCAATGGATGTAAGGATGAAGGGAGACATATTAAGAAGAAACCACTGGAAGTGATCGATATAGAGCTACTCTGATATGCTAGCATCTACCGCATCCCCAATATGGTTGCCAGAACTAGCTCTTTCAGCAAGAGATAAGAAACTGATTGAGAACAAGGATTGGTTGAACGATGGCCATATGTATGCTGCTCAAAAACTTCTGAAAACTGAATTCCCTCATTTTGGTAGGTTACGAGCTACCGCAGTAGTAGCTAGTATGTCTGGAGGTCCTCTTTGTGGTGATGCTGTTCAGATTGTTAATGTTGAAAACAGTCACTAGATCTGTATAGCCGTAGATATGAATGATTCGAGTAACATCAAAGTTTATGATAGCCTTTTCAATTCTCTACCACTATCCACTTGTCAGCAGATTTGTGCCCTGGTGTGCACAAGCAGCAAAACAATCACTCTGCAATTCATCACTATGCAAACACAAACAAACAAGAGTGACTGTGGTGTATTTGCTATAGCTTGTGCTGTGGCACTATGCCATCAAGATGATCCCTCCTCCACTCTCACCTGGAATGTTTCCAAAATGCGGCCACATCTTCTTGATTGCTTGGAAATCAAGAAAATGATGCCCTTTCCTCTCGAAAAGAAGATAACAAAGCCTCTGAAAAGCATAAGATGCATTCAAATAATTCGTGTTTATTGTGTTTGTCGAAAAACCTGGAATAAAATGGAGAGAATGGTTCAGTGTGAAAAATGTGCAGAGTAGTACCATCAGGATTGTGTTGGGACTCCAAATAAAGTTTTCCTGTCCCCAAAAAGCAAGTGGATATGTTCCAAATGCCAAACTAATAATTAACAAACTAATTCTATGTATACTATGAATTTTATGTAATGAATGTTGTTAATGAATGTTGTTACAGTTATTGGAACTAAAAAAACAAAAAAACATTCAACAATATAACTTGTACCTAGCCAAGTGTTCCATCCATTTGGGTTAAGTCAACACCATATTATATTTTAGGCTTATTACAAGCTCTACCTAATAAAACTTTTTTGTGGGTAAATAGCTTGACCCTCATCACCAGTATGATTAAACATATCTAGGTACATTATAACTCTGCAAGTGCTCGATCCTGGGATAGAGCAACTCTGCATTGCTTGATCCTGGGATAGAGCAACTCTGCATTGCTCGATCCTGGGATAGAGCAAATCTTAGGTTTGCGCCTGCTCAATCTGGGAATGTGCGCACAATCCCAGGATCGCGCAAGCAAACCTGGAATCTGGGAATGAGCAGCTCAATCCTGGGATTGCGCAAATTCGAGGTTTGCGCGTAACATATATATAGTCACTGTCCTGAAACTGACATAATACTTCAGAGATGAGAGTCACCTGCAATCCATCAGAAATAGATTCTATCTATTCAACTTAAATTTGCTCACTCGACGTTTCTGCTATGTAGAAGCTGTGAAGACTGGAGCATCTAGCCAAAACATTGACGGAGAAATTTAAGTTGTTTATCGAGAAACACATTGTACCCATTTAAAGGACTCCAATGCTGGCTCATCCTTTGAGAACTATGGAAATCTAGATTCATCAGGGAGAGTTTAGCTGCGAGTTCAGTGGCAAGGTCTTCCTTAACCTTGTAGGAGCCAAACATGCTCATCAGGCTCATGATGAAGTGCATTTATCCAAGTCATCGGCAAAGATAATCAGACTTTTATATATGTACAGAGCAAAACCATTCATACCACCATACCTTGAGTGCTTAGGGATCCATGAGCAACAATGCCAGATATCGTTCAACACCTTATCAACAAACGAATCACGTTTATCCTTACCTTTGGCCTTTCCTGTATGCCAAGAAATGTTCAGCACCTTTCATTTACAACACTAACATTTCAAGCAATGTGAGTTTTAGCTGATTTGTTAGAATTTATCTTTTTATTAGCTAAATTTGATTTATTTGGCAGTGTTTCACCAAGAACCTCGATCAGCTAATAAAGAATTAAATATTCAGTGCAGTTCAAACATTGCCTCTGGCAGAGCTTTCCTACAAGTTCTTAGGAATTTTTGAATAACATGTTGGTAATGATGCTGGCCACCTTCTGTTGTGACATTATTCCCACGGTATTATTCATCACATGACGAGCCCTATGACATCCTTCATGCTCCATGTTTGGAGACTTCATGTACACCTATACACTGCATACTGAATAGCCCAACATTGTAATCAATCACGTATACATGGCAACAGAATACTGCACAGCAAGGCTGACCTCGGACTTTCAAAGAGTAACCATTATAGAATCAGTTTGGTCTATATGTCCTTCAAGGTGGACATGTCCCGATATTATAACTGTGCTTTATATAGTTGTTATGTTGACTAACTTGTGCACTTCACTTTTGTAAACTGGTAAAAAATTGCTTATTTAAAATTAGAATCGAATAGAGTGGCAGCCAGTAGTGGTTGTTTGGTGAAGAGTTCTACACCCTAGACTAGATGATAGAATGACCTATACCACACAATATCTTGAAGGTGACAGAACAACTCCCTAAATGTGCAGTTGTAGAGACATTTTTGCAGCAGTTTGGTTTTGTGGCAAAGAGGTAGCCAACCGAAGCAGCTGTGAGACCCATAGGCTAACCGACTCTATACCACCTCTAACTGAGTCATAGAGGGGAGAGTTTGGCAAAAGCTATGAAAGTATAACACACAGAATAATATATTTTGCATAGGGCATTTTTCACATACCTACAATATGAACATGATTATACAGGAACGGCTTGAGCTAAGATATTTGAGTTAGCCCTTTCGAAGATATGATGCATAATATCATAAAAATCAAGTCCAAGTTATATACAAAGTCTCGAAGTTACGACACCTCTTGCCCAATGGGCATAGCGCAATAGAAAACAGGAGTCACTCGGTGTATATAAACCTGCTCCAACTCCCGTAGTGCAGCTCAAGCCTTCAGAGAGAGTACTACATCACTTGTGATCTCCTGTGTTTGGATTCATACCTTTATTATCTTATAATTACTCCTAAGCGTTAAAGTAGAATGAATGATGGTGAGTCAACTAGAAAGAGAAAGGCTATTACAATAGGTCGAGCAGTGACAGAGGGGGGTGACATGACTTACTCCGCATCTTAGGAACGTAACTGTTAGGATATGTACTGCCCTAACAGTCTAGCTAAGACTTTACGCTCTTAGTGTTTTAGGCAACTAGTTATAACAACTTCTTCATTTCCACAAGACATAACTCAAGACCTAATAATATGTACAGAGGGAGGCAGCCCTTAACTAGGCTGGCCTTCCCCCCCACCCCCCCTCCCTTCCCCCCTCCCCTCACCCCCCAGGGACATGACTATATAAGGTCAAATGCATGCATGTGGGTGATTAGGAGTATCCAATGGAATACAAGTAGCAGTGTCAGGTCTGTGTGCTTGTTTATGCATGCGGCTATTAGCATAAGTGTGATCCACTTCAAGGTCAACAGTTTGTTCGTGAGCATTCTGCAAGTTAATACCTGCAGGCTGCTCCTGTATTGTTAGGGATATTAGAGTGGTTCCTAACAAGGTCCCTAACACTTCGCCTCCCTTCCAGAGGTCGGGCGTCAGCGGAGCCTGTCCATGATTGGCAAGATAGCCCATCAGTATTGGCATTTTGTGCACTAGGCCGATAGGTTATTGAGTAATTGAAGGGCTGCAAGGCTAGTAGCCCACTGCATAAGTCGACCATTGGTGTTCCTCATCTTCTCTATGTATGCCAGAGCACAGCGGTCGGTCTGGATGTTGAAGGTTCATCCCAGCAGGTTGGCTGGAAAATGCTGTAGTGCCGCTACAATTGCCAAGCATTCTTTCTCGATCAAGAAATAGCGGGTCTCTCTATGCAAAAAAATTCAGGAGTATGCAACCAGCTTCTCCACATCGCTTTCTATTCGTTGACTCAACACAGCCTTTATTCCGCTGTCTGATGCATCAGTTTGGAGTACAAACATCTTATCATAGTCTGGACTTGTGAGGACTGGCTGGCTAGACAGGTCACCTTTGAGTTGTTTGAAGGCATAGTCACATTCTGGGGACCACTCGACAGTAGTTGGTCCTGCTAACCTGGTCAGATCAGCCAGACAACTGAAATTTGGCAGAAATCGTCGCTAGTAGACAGAAAGCCCCCCAAAAGCTCGGATGTCCTTCTTGGTGCAAGGCTATCTGAATCCCTGAACAGCCTTGATTTTTGCTTGGTTGGGTCTCACACATCCGTGGCCCACAACATGCCCCAAAAACTGAGATGACTCCATCTCGATCTGGCACTTGCATGCCTTCACTGGAGGTCCTTCCTCCTTGAGCCGATACAGTACTTGCTGAGGTGACGCAGGTGTTCGCTCCACACTTCATTGGAAGACAATGATGTCATCCAAGTATGCCACCAGAAACTGCTCCATGCCATCCAGCACCTGGCTATCAGTCGCTGATAGATGGTGGGTGCACCCTTCAAGCCAAATGGCATGGTATTGTAACGGTACTTCCCATGAGGAGAGATGAATGCCGTCTTGTCACGATCAACCTCTCGTAGAGGCACCTGATAATAGCCCTTGGCCAAGTCGAGGGTTAACAAGTACCGGGCATTTCCCAGTTTGTTGATTAGATCATCGATCCTGGGCATTGGGTAGGGGGAATTCTTAGTTACTGTATTTAGTCGGTGGTAGTCCATATACACAGGAAGTGAGCCATCCTTCTTCCTGACCATAACTATTGGTGATGACCACGGGCTTTTGCATGGCTATATGATCCCTGTCTCTAGCTAAGTGCCGATTTCTTGCTTCACTTGCTCCTGCCATGCCTTTGGGATCTGGTATGGAGGGATGCACATCAGCTGGGCATCTGCCGTATTGATGCAATGTTCAGCTGCCTCTGTTCTTCCGGGGTTAAGAGCTCTGGAAGCCCGGCTAACAGCTCTAGCAGCTGGCGAGTTTGAGACAGGCTGAGCTGCAAGCCTAGCATTGGACTATCGCAGTCATCCCCCATCATAATGATGGTGCTGTCATTGCTATCATCCTCCTGATCTATGCTTACGGCCAGAACTGCGGCTATCAGGGAGTTTCATTGTTTCAACATATTGATATGGAACATCCTGGTACTTTTCCGTTTCTCTGACATTTCCACCCGGTACGTCACTGGTGATCCCTGTTCTAAGACCACATGTGGCCCATGCCATTGGGAAGTAATTTTCCCCGATCCATCTGGAAGCAAGGCTAGCACTTTCTCTTTCCACCTCCAATGTTCTGTAGCTTGTACTTTGGTGATGCATGTCATTCGGTTTGTTGCCATGAGTTTCCAAAGCCAAGCTCTACATCTCATCCAGGTACTAATGCATCTTTTGTACACACTCCGCTGCTGTGGTGAGGTGGACTTGGTCCACTGACCATGCTGCCTGAAGATTGTCCAATGGGCTTTGAATGTGGAACCCAAACATCAGGAAAATCTGGTGCTTGCACAGGGCACTTCCTGGAATGCAAAGAGGACGTATGGCAACATGATGTCCCAATCACGCTTGTTCTTTGTTGTCTTCAAAACATCTGTTTCAAGTACTGTAGAACTTCTCCATGGTCTCATTAGTCTGAGACTGGTAGGGCGAGGTCTTTAGTCCTAGCATCTTATATAGCGTCTTCATCATATCAGAGAGGAAAATTGAACCCTGATCAGTAAAGACCTCTTTGGGCATTCCCAACTGAGTAAAAATTCCCATGAGAACAGTGGCCACTGTTGAAGCATCTGCTGAACAAAGTGGCACTGCCTCGGGATAGCGTGTGCCGTAGTCCACAAGGGTCAATAGATATTTGAATCCACTTTTGGTTCTTGGAAGAGGTCCCACGATATCTATGGCTACCCATTCAAATGGCTCAAATCATCAGCAAGGGATGTAACGGCACTTTTGCTGACAACTTCCTGGCTGCTTTCTGGCAAATGGGACAACTTCTGCATGCCTCTGCCATGGCCTTGCCAAGAAAAATGTCGGAGTAACCGGGATGTTGTCCTTTTTCTCCCGAGATGTCCTGTTATGGCACAGTGTGATGGCTTGACTCTGCCTTGCCTGTTTTACACCAGCTACTGGAGCCCATTTGGGTTATAGCTCCTGTGGTAAAGCCACTTTCCTGGAAGGGAACCAATCTGTCGTGCAATCTGGTGGGCTTTCTACAATGACTTATCTCGAGCCTCTTCCCTCGCGAGATCTGTTCCTTGTGATGCTTCTGCAGGTTGTGGATGTCGACTGTCAGTAAGTTAGCCCAACTGCGGGCTGCTTCTAGTTTTGCCCTCTTGGACATTCAAGGTTTGACATTGAAAGTGCCAAACATGTCCTCTGGCCAATGGCAGTCGTTTAGCAAGTCCCAGGCACATCTTCCTCCTGCACATCCAGGTTCACGTCCGTCAGGTGTACTTCCAACACCTCTGTAGCATGTTCTTCAATCCTGAGTCTCTCTCCCTTGCTCTTCTGGTGACAACTGCATTAACATACATGATATTGGCCGGAACATGTTGGCAGCTGCATGGAAAGCTGTCCGGAGGGGTGTAATATCGATTACCAGTAGCTCATCATCAGGTAAGTCTTGGCTTGCTGCTGCATCAAACATACGTCTGTCCGTTCAATTCCTCAGTGATGCATGCTAGTAGTGGAAGGCTGTCAATCTGACCATTAACCATCGAAATATTCACCATTTTGCTTGTCCACTGGTTATCTTGCAAAAACCTGGCATTTACCAGCATGATGTTGGCTCCTGAATCCAAGCGTAGTCTGTCACATGTGATGTTTTTAAGCTTGCCTGAGACATGCATACTCCCCTGCCATTCTTCCAGGTTGGTCCCATCATCTATTGCTGAAGCACTGAAAATCTCAGTAGGGCAGGCGTCATCATGTCCTCCCGTATAACCACTTGCATAGAGTGGTGCATGCTCTGGAATAAGGTCAGCTGCCGAAGCTGTGAAGACTTTCTTGGGGCATGTAGCTCCGATATGCCACCACTCATGGCAGTTGAATCACATCGGGCCCTTTTGGTCATCAAAGTATTTGGATAAATCTTGTTTTCCTTCCTTTCTGAGCTGTCTAAATGGCCCTGGTGTGTATGCCATGGTGGTTGTCTGTGCAGGACTTTTCCTGTCGTGGGTGTGATCCTCCCTGGTTTAAGTGGTCTTGTCCCAGACTCATTTGTCTGGTTTGCTAGTCTTTTCTTTTACAAGCACCGAGTAGTGGTTCTGTCCCGCAAGTATTCGTCGCCCTAAGTACCTGCCTCCCTCGATGTGGTGGATTTCTGCACCCGAATCCAACATGCTATATGGTTGCGGAGAGTCCATAAAAAGTTTTCCTTGGTGAATGCACCTACTATATCCTTCTTGAAGGTGCAGTTGGCTACTGTACATTCTCTCCGAGATCTTGTATACAGCAGGCCAACTTAGTGAGGAACTCACCTGACTTACCCATGGATTCCCAGAATTTTTTCAGACTGTGTGATACCCAAACTATCCAGAAGTTGTCCCATCTCGTCTGGAGCCAGTGTCAGGAATACTGTCAGGTCATGCTCCTTTTAAGGATAGGTCTCAGGTGGATCAAGCAGTTCTCAGCCCGTATGTCAAAGGTGGCCATGTGGCTCTCAAATGGGGCAAACTTGTCTTCCAGTGCATCTCCATTGCTCATGGGCCATAGCTTGGGTGGTGGTAGTCGAGGTCTTGCCTGGGCGAGGGTCAGTGCCACTACTGTGTCTGTCAACTGTTGAAATTCTATCAGTCACTGTTGCTCTTGATGGGTTTTCTGTTCATTCTCCAGTTCCCACTTCTTGAGGTCCGCTACCCTCTGCACCTCTCTCTGATGGTCTTCCCTTTCTTCTTTCTGCTGCTGTTGCTGTCGTGCTGCCTCTGCTTCTCATTGACATTGTAGTTCTTTCTCCTCCCAATGTTGGAGATCCAGCTCAGCCTGAGCTAACCTAACCTGTCTGTCCTCCCTCCTGACCACTTCGATCCATTGTTGCAGCACCAATATGCACAGCAGCTCGGCAGTTGGGTTCAGCTCTTCTGTTGCTGTTTGCTTTGTTTCATCCCCCTGTGGGGTTGTAGTCCGCAGTCCCACTGTTGGCGGAGATGAATTCTGCTTCATTTTCCTGTTCACTTCTGCTTCGTGTCGACATAGACATCTCCATAGTCAGGTAGTGTGTCGAGTCGGGTCACTTTGATTCAAGTTCTTTTAGGTTTAATAATGCAGCCAAACATTGTCATGTTCATAAATGTATCGAGACGGGAAAGAGTTTCTTTGAAATTTTTTAGCTAACATCAAGCATAATATATGGTAGCTTGGGGGAGTTATCAGGCTACTAATCAAGCTTCTCCCCATTAGCTCTGGTGGATTAAGCAGAGAACTATTAATCTGTGTAGCTAATAGATTTTTATTTAGCTTCCATATGATCCAGCTTACTCTTCAGCTGAGGACATAAGATGACCAGCAAGTTTGCTGTCATTGGAGAAGTGGCTGTAAACTTTAAGGCTACTTAATTAAGTTTATAGATGAAAAGGCATTATCATCAACGTTGTGTCTCAAAGAAGAAGGAAATAAGCATTACAGTGTATTTGCTAATTTTTGGGTAATTAGCTCGTGTGTTTTATTGAGGCCCACAACCAGCTCCATCCCACAGAGGGTCATCAGCAAAAAACCGTGAAGGGCTAATATCACTTGCAGAACCTGAGTCACAGAAGTAATCTTTACCCACAAATGTTGGAATAGATGAGATCATTCCAGATATGGCAGGGTTGATGCAGGGACATTTTGATCCAGGATATAAGATAGGTTCATCAAAAGTACCAACAAATGTCCAGATGTGCTGTCTTGGGGATCTTCCATGAGTGAGACTTAAACCATCGACATATTCTTTCTCTATGTCATTTACCTCTAAATTTTTTTAACCATCTGGGGTTCCCACCTGGTAGGCTCTAATCCTGCCACAAATTTTAGAATATCCAACACCACCAACGGTAAATGTATCTGAAGAACAAGATGCTGAAGGAGAGGTCCTATGTATGCAAGTACGGCGTGGGTTTCTCCTCAGTTGGAGACTACTAGGACACTGGGTAGTGTTGCTGGTCATGTCTACTTCTGCCACTCTCATCCATCCTCCAGTTATATTACCACATAACCTGGTCATGTCACAGAAGACATGGACAGCAGAGCCATTGGAGGACCTGACAGGATAGTAGCCTGAGGGGGAAGAGGGAGAAAACTGTTGTATAGCAGCACAAGAAGATGCAAGTCCAAATAAGATATCATCAATAGCTGCAGCTTGAGCTCGGGCACTATTTTCAGTAGCATTGAGGTATATTCCAATGCTATTCAATCGTGTGTCAATATTGCTCTCTAATTCTTGAACACTGGCATCTTATTATCTAGCCTGGTGATGTTGACACTATTGTCTGGGGTTGTCTCTTTCCTAGGTGTGGTGCATTTAGCAACAGTCAGCAATAAAATGGCCTTAATCACTGAGCTGCTGGGGGCGGATTTCCTGTTTAACAAAAAAAACGTTTGTTCTCTTTGTAATTGCCATAGCTTTTTTTCTCTTTTCACTATGCAGATAATTTTTTTATTAAAGTGTTGTTTATTCTGTCTTCTTTTCAATGGTATCTGAAATGTCTATATAGACACATTTTATTAGAAGATACAAGTGACACACCAAGATCCCCACTCAAGCGTTTGGCAGACCTAACTCAACACCACTAGAAGATCTTGCACTCAAATTTGTTTTGTGGCTTCCTCAAACACTTCGTTGTATTTTGAGCGAAACCAATGGCTTGTGCTAGACTGTTGGTCAGTTGCAATTGACCGATGGGCTGAACTCATTAACACCAAAAGGTCATCTGTTCTAACGATCATAACTTGGCAATGCAAAATTTTTTTAAAGGTCTGATTCACTCAAAGTACAGAACACACAAAGAGCATTCAAATGACACCAACAAATATTTTTTTGGTTTAACTGTGACAAAGTTACGTTCGCCAAACGCTTTTGTAAAGGATTTTTCATGATTTGTAGAATCTGCTTACGAAAAGTGCATGAAGACACCAAACACTTTCACCAAAAACTGAACGCGAGACGACTGGAAATGCTGCGTGCGAACCAGAGTTATAATATTCAGGGCCTCTGCGCAAAGGGCAGGAAATGATTCAGCAAGAAATTTGGGTGCCTTTCAGTGGCAGATGAGCTTCCAGATATAAGCGGTAGCTATTAAATTTTTATGACGCTGCCTTTCCTGTAAGCCTTCTCTGAGTGAGAGCCCATCTAGGCCAACTAAGTCCAGAGAAAATTTGAAGCAACTAAGCCTTGAAAATGAAGTGGTCAAAATCTGGATCAAGGAGAATCTTTACACTTTTTATCAAATTGTGAATGAGCTTATTTCAATTATCGGTCTAAATTTTCTACACAATGTATTGAAAAAAATTAATGAATGGTTTTAAGTTATTCCAGATGAGACAACTGATATTTGCAATACTAAACAGCTAAACTTACAAATATGCTGGGTGAATGATCTGAACAAAGTTCTAGAAAATCCTGTAGGCTTATTCCAAGTACTGGTACAAAAGCCAAGACTTTATTTACAGTCATAAAAGTGCTCCTTGATAAGGTGTAGCATTTATGTTGGGAACAAGCATATGGTGGTGGAGGCAATACAGAAGAGAAATGAACATGAGTAGAGGCACAGTTTTAGGAGAAAATCCAGCAGCCATTGTGCACTGTTTTGCCCATTTTTTGAATTTGTGTGTCCAGGGAATTGGAAAGCAAAGAGTATAAATAAGATATGCTTTTTGGCATGGTGAAGGAAATTGGAAGACTTTTTTTTAACCTAACCATCTCATCTATTCTCTTCAAAGCACCAGCAAGCATGTAATGATACACAAACCTAAAGTGGCCTGGACTGATTAAACCATACCAATTGACACTATTCTCAAAGATTGTTGTGTACTTGTTACAGATGTTAGAAGAAATTCATGCAACCAACCATGATGACTAGGGCATGAAGGCAAATGGTTTTCTGAAAAATTCAATACTCTATTTGGCCTCAAGCTTAGTCACAATTGTTCAGTGCAGCCAAACAAGTAATACTTACTCTACAAATGAAAAACATAGCAATTCAAGATGCTGTTGAAACAGCAAAGATATTTTTCGAACATATCCAATCTGAAGTGGAGTTCAATTGATATGATGAAGGGTCTATTCATGTTCTGAGATCAGTACCTAAGATTAGAAAATAAACTTAGTTCAATTCAGTGGAAGGTTTACTAGAAAAATATTCTACTTTTAAGCCTGTTTTCTACTAACTGAAATTGAAAATTGCTTAGAAATTACACAGATTCCATCAGTAGTGTCACTGGAGCAAGCACTGATGGGGAGTCAGCAAACAAGAAAGATTGCATGAGTTTAATTTTTTTTGCATTGCTTCCAAAATGACGTAGACTTAACCAGCTAAATGTACAGTTAGTACTCCTTCCTGACATCATCATGAAAGGTCCACCATAAGTAAAAAATTTACACATATCGGAAGCCATCTTCAGCAATGAAGTATTTTTTAAAGTGTCACCTGCTGTACAGAAATTGCTTCCCTCTATCACCATGCCATCACATATGCTACATCCATAAGGACATCTTCGGCTTCTCTTCACTTGGCTACTTGGGTTACCATGACTGAAAAACAGTTGAATAACTCTTTGATACTGAATGTGCCCAAAGAATTTAAAGAAATTTTAGTCTTAAATGCATCTAATTAAGGGATTTGTGTCAGCAAGTGATGAGCATAAAAAGTATTTTGGTATGACAATAACCTTCTCAATAATTAACTTGAAATTGTATTCTCTTCACATACAACTGGATGCTCTAGCTTCATCTGGTTCATCTGGAATAATGGCATTTTTAACTGTTAAAATACAACTCCAAGATGTAATGGAAGTTGTTTTAGCTTCTGGTAGTTTGGTAGGATGGTAGGTAGATCAATGTAGACAGGTAGGTAGGTAGATATTTGATTAATATGGCCGGATGATAGAGATAGATTCAGTTGTGGGTGGATTTCAGGAAAGTGAAAGCAGTGATATGCCGCAACCATTTTCCCATGCAAGGGATAAATGAATGAGCTGATGGATAGGTTGGCTGGGGCATCATTCATCACGACCTTTGATGTCATGAAGGGCTATTAGCAAGTGCCTATGGAGTCAATTCCCAAGACAAAACAGCATTTGGTAACACCATTCAGGAAGTACCAGTGCAACATCATGCCATTCAGTCCTGTGGACACTACAGGAGTCTTTCAAAACTGATAAACCAGATCTTCGGAAACATCACTGCATATGTCACAACCTATCTTGACAATGTGGTCGTTTTCTGCACCAGATGGCAGACCATCGATTGCATCTTGATAAGGCATGGCAATGCTGGAGTGTTGCTCAAACCGGCCAAATTTACATTTACCATATTGGTATGGTCATCTCAGCCACATTGTCATCCAGGGACAAGTCAGAGCAGAGGAAGCCAAAATACAGGCAGTGGAGGAATTCATGATGCCCCAGCAAAATGAGTTTTACTCCACCATGCCAGACACTATAAGTGGTTCATTCTGCACTTCACAACAATGGCCGAAAAGATATATTGACAAGGTGAAATGGATTGACCAGCACAAAAGAGTCTTACAAACTCTAAAAAGTGCCTTGACTGTGGAACCAGTCTTATAACACCTAGACTATAGCAAGAAGTTTGATCTACAAACTGATGCATCTGATGGTTTCATAGCAGCTATCTTCAGCCAGGAAACCAGGGGCAAGGAAACAACCCAGTGGCATTCTTCTCCTGGAAATTGCTTTCATGGGAGAGGAACTTCGCAGCAGTGGAAAATGAATACCTGGCTATCTTCAAAGTAGTCAAACACTTTTTGGTTTTTCTCGCCAGAGTAAAGTTCACGATAACAAAAGTTCAAACTGACTTAGATTTTTTGAATGTGCAGGGTTTTGAATCACAAGATGGGCACTGCAACTTCAACCGCTCCATTACAAAATCCACTATTGCCTTGGAACACAGAATAGAAATGTGTATAGGCTCCTTGGTCGAAACGAGCCTGGGAGGATGACTGAGAGGCACTACCGTAGAGAAAGTGGTGGAGGAGGGGGGTGGGAGTGTCAGGGACCTCTCCTGGTAGATGCCCTGACAAGACCCTGGACCCCTAGGATAAGAGCAGAGGCAGTGTAAACTAACTGATAACTGAAATATATTTATCACATAATTATCAGTGATTCATGAATGATTACCTTATAGGGACTGATTATATACCAGGCCAGTTACCTATTTCAAGGACCTGGTATTACTGGGTGAGGCAGTCTTTCTCAAGTGTTGAATTATTGTTATAAGAATTATTGCCAAGAAATAGCATGATTCTTAGTTAGGTTAGAGTTTAGGAATTCTCTACAGAGTGAAAGGAATCTGTAACATGAGGGAGATAGAAACAATGTGGATGAGAAGGTTAAAATCTGGTGATATTCGTCTTCTACCCAGCAAGCTGAGCATCAACTCAAGATTAACCAGGGAAAATATAAGAAAACACCTACAGATTCTCTTAGCTGTGTTAATGCCAGACGTGCCAAGAAATGTATTGAAAATGAGCATTGGTAGAAGGTTCACAGACTTTTACCCCTAGTAGATTGGCTCCTGCCTCTGTTTATACCCTTTTAGAGATGCAAAACAAACATCCCTAGATTAGTTCCATAGGTTTCTGCTCAGTGCCCTGTTGGAGAAATCAATTCCTACCCTAATGGTTCTGCTCCTGGTCTCTCTGCTTATCAGACAAAGCCACTTCAATAAAATCATTGTTTGACCCACCCCTGACTCGTCCAACAAAGCTCTCCCACAAAAATATGCATGGATCACCCACCTTATTAAATAATGCAGATAAGGTAGGAGTGAGCCATAATTATCCTTCAAAAAAATCCATCACCATTCAATACCTTCACTATTATGCTAACTACATTTCAAGTTTTAATCAACCATTTTTGAGTTATGATACTTTTTCCCACTTATGTAATTGTTTACCTCTCGAGACATGAATAAGAGGAAACAATACTATTTTTTGTTAAAAAATCTATTGACAACTTTGGAGTTCCATAAATTCCGCACACTTCACTTAATATACAACTCAAAAGGTAATCTCTCTGTGTGCTCTCTTTTAATACTGAAACTGTTGCATAGGTCCCACCACTCTCAAAGTACAGGCAATCAAAGAACACATAGTTCAAGTGGGTGAAGCAATTACAGCTGGAATAGCTGAGCCAGCACAGCATGTTGATAAGAGCCCTTGAAGTTCACATACTAGCTTAAGCAAAGCTACTGGTGGAAGAACATAGTATAATTGCTCTGTTCTTCTAAAGCTGTTGTAATTGACTTATTACATAGCAAGGCATGAAATTCCACAACAGCTTACTTCCAGGACTTAGTAGTTTTACAAATAGAAAATAGTGTTAACCTTCTCAAGCAACACTCAGAGGGACTTCAAACACCAAGTACACTTCTAATTTACCAACAACTTCTATTAATAGAAGATATCAGTAAATGGATTATTGTAAAGGTAGAAGAGAGCTTGGAAAAGCTATCAGTAAATGTAAAGCTAAAAGAGAGCTCAAAGTCCAGTTCAGTTTAGCTGAAGAGTGTGAAATATTTCCACACAGGAAGAATGATCTCTCACTTATTTCACTTGATTTGGTATAGCATTGTCAACTTGACCTTCTTTAGCTAGCCCTAGCCCTAGCCCTAGCCCTAGCCCTAGCCCTAGGTAGCATTGTCGTCTTTCGCTTGATTTGGTAGCATTGTCAACCCGACATTCTTACAGCATTTTCAACTCGACCTTCTTTGGTTTTCATCGTCTTCATAAGACAGTCTAGCTAGCTAGCTTTTTGCTTACTTGATACTCCATTTCAGCTCTTGTGTTCTCACACACTTCTCTCTGCAATAGAAAACAGCAGCATCAAAGCTGCAACTCATACACTTAGCTCAGGCATTTCCCACACATACTAATCAAGGAATGGTGGTTGCAGATCAAGAAAAAAAGCTAGAGCATTTTCATGAACCATTCTAGTCTATTCTCGTCTGCCTATGCAGAAATATTTTTTTTGTAAATGTGTGAAGGTCTACGGAAGAGGTTGTTTTGTAAAGCTTGTGGGGAGCTATCATGCTCTTCTTTGTTGATTGTCCTATTTCTAGCTGGCCTGTCGGGTAAGGGTTTGTTACAGCTATTAACTGTGCACAACCCAGTTTCACTTGCACAGCAGAGACAGGTGAGTCTAGCTCTGAATCTGTTCTGGACCACTCTTTAGATTAATCTCTTCACTATGACCAATTTACTTATACTGTAAGCCCATATGCAAGTAATCAAGGGTGATTGTATGATGCATACATAGAAACATAGACATGCCATGCATGGCAATATCAAGTTTTCCATTCAACTACCAACTGGAGGCTTGCTTTAATTCCCAATTAGCAGAAATACCCACTATCTAGGCTGATTCCCCCTCCATGTCCCCCCCACCCCCCACTCCCCTCCCCTCCACCAAAAATCGACCCTAATCTACAACATTGTATTTCAGTGCCGACCATGTATCTTCCCTACTTTGGCCTTGAATCTTGTGGGTGTGATATGGCCTAAGGGGCCAAAAGGGGTTCCACAGACACACACACACACACACATATACACACACACATACACATACACATACACACAGACAGAGACACACTCATGAATACATTTATTCATTTTATAATTTTCTCCACTTTGGTGCAGGGTTCATCACGGGTCTCCTGAACAATGTTGGCACACACACATTGACCCCACTAGGCTCATCAAGGTGACACTTGCAGCCATTTAAATTGTGTTCACTTAATTATTAATCTTTTCATGCAGAAAACTCCAGATTGCACTGAGATACCTGCCCTGGGAGCATTTCTTGCAAGATTTTAGAATCCAGGACAGTGAGGTGTAATTAAATAATAAATAAATTTACTTTATTTTTTCAGATTAACAGTTCACCACCACCCTACCTCTTTTATCAACTCAACCTTTTATCCAGGAATGATAAATGATATGAATGTACTTGTACGCACAGGGCCGGCAGAAGTGGTCCAGCAGGGCCCTCCAATACCAGACCACTTACTTTGATCAGTATCATTAAATAAGTAAAG
Source organism: Cladorhizidae sp. MBARI D1340-BT2 (assembly GCA_028752905.1). Taxonomy (NCBI): domain Eukaryota; kingdom Metazoa; phylum Porifera; class Demospongiae; order Poecilosclerida; family Cladorhizidae; species Cladorhizidae sp. MBARI D1340-BT2. The sequence goes on along the minus strand of JAQNBH010000004.1, from coordinate 36,617,902 downwards.
AAGTCAGTGATGGTCATTGAGCACACTACTAGGTTTCAAAATGTTCACAATGTGACACGCTAAATTGTGAACATGACAATGCACTTTTTTCACATCAGTTGAAGTTTTAGCGGTAGTTGATGTGCTCTATTTGAGATTTCATTGTAATCGTGGATGAACATAGTAAAGCTTAAAAAAGTTGGTTTGGCCAAACCACTACATCATTACTCCACCAGGCATGATATGTATTTCTAGAGGAGGGTTGTAAATGCTATGAAAAGCCCAGATATTTTATGGAAAGGTTTCACTATAAACATTCACTGTTGAGGCAAGATTATTATTCGGTGTATTTATTTATATCTTATGATATTTATTTGTATGTATATATATATATTATGTATATGTGTATATTTATACATATATAATTATAAACAGGTTTATTTATTTAAGTGTATATACACATGTATATTCGTACACATGTATATCTATACATGTATATTTATTTGTATGTATGCATGCATATATTTATTTATGTGTATACATGTATATATTGTACATTGGTGCATTTATTTGTACTACACATATAATTATATACAGCTGTATATATCATGTATAGGGTTTTGTATGTATTATAATCTACATGAATATATTTGGGTGCATTTGGTGTATTAATAGGTAAACTTGAGAAGGATGCAAGAGGAGCCTTGTCAAGGACATGTTTGCGCTTGTGCCTATCCTTATAGTATGGGCACCATCCACGTCATGGTACATGTACTATGCCTAGCATCACATGAAAGAACATTGATTTTATTCTTCCAACACAGACTTGGCTCACATATTTGTTGTGTACTTCATGAAACATGTTTAACATGTCCAGTTGTTTAAAATAAACACACATGCACATACACATTGACTTGGCTGTATCGATATAACTCGCACCTACTAAAACATTGTTTAATAGTATATACTACAATATTTTCCAAAGTTGCCATTTTCATTGGTCATCTATTTCTAGATGGCTAAAGGATCATCAAAGCACAAGATCACTACAGGTGGATCTTTCCTCATTTATTTGAATTATTGTATAATGTCACTTATATAATACATATATTGTGCTAATAATATCTCTCATATGTAAATCTAGATGCGTGCTGTACTAATAGTCTCTTATATACAGTACATGTGTATTTGTATTGTGATAATAATATCTCACATATGTAAATGTATATGCATGTTGTACTCATAGTATCATATATACAGTACATGTATATGCGTATTGTGCTAATGATATCTCTCATATATACAGTATATGCATGTTTACTAATAGTCACTTATATATATACAGTACGTTTATATGTATATGTGGTAATAATATCTCTCATACATGTAAATACATGTATAACCAGGTTTGTAGAATAGTCTCTGAAATATACAGTGCAGGTGTACATATGTATGTTGTGCTAATATATATTTATGTTGTAATAATACTCTCTCATATATACATGTATATGTGTGTTTTGCTTCAGCCACTCTTTGATAGAAAAGTTGGTTAAGCTGCAAACAAGAACCATCTATATTCATGTTATCGACTTACAGAGAGCTGCATGTAGCAGAGAGGTGTTCTTACTACTCTACCCATGCATGTACAGGGCTGTAGCCACCAGATTTGAAGTGGTTAGGTTGATTGCTGAAACTGGAATTATCTAATATTCACCTCTAATAAATATGTTTTGTACAGGAGCTTGGCTGGCTGGAATGGTCACCAGGAAGAGAAGGGAGGTCTACCAGATTTGACTCAGTAGTGATGCAATTCAACTTCATTGCTGGGAATGGCAAACCATTATGCATATCTAAACTATCATTACTTTTTTAAGGACTATATAGAGCCTCCCTGTTCTGGCCAACAACCTCCAACCCAACACTGTATTTATTAAAACTCGTGGTTGTTGTTGAAAATAAAATATATGGGGGGAAAGTACTAGTAGCTATATACATATATACGCAAAGTTAATATATAGAAAACAACATAATTAGAAAACAACAACATAATTATTGAAACATAGCAAATGTGTTTCTTCTGGTTTCATTTTTTTTCTATGTATTAATTTCCTATACCCTTCAAGTCAAGATTATCACGCTTGTCCTGGTGGTAGTGCAGAACCCCATAAGATGGTTCAGCCTTTCCTGAGACATTGTGGTCCTCAAGTCATACGACGAAGGGCACTGAACGATCTCTCCGAAGTAGCATTTGTTGCTGGTAAGATCAGCAGTAACTGAAAGAGCTTACATACTGTTTTTATGAGCAATATTTGTGGTGTAGAAAGGGTCAACAGTGCAGTCTTGATGTTACCAACCGATGTAACCTCGTACTCCATAACTGAATGATACAGCTCACTGAGGGTTAATAGCTCTGCTACCAATTCCTCTTTTCAAAGTCATCATAGAAGAAAGGGCAAACTACATCTTGCTCCTCATTGTAACAGTACCCTTGACATGCCTTCAAAAGAAGCTGCTCTAAATTAGAGTAAATCTTGAAACCTTTCTGATCAAATCTGCTGCATATACTGGTCACAGCAATGTCAAGAGCCTCAAAATATACTTTGCGGTAGTCTTCTTTTGGAGATTCTGCAAAGTGAGCCTTGCTCGAAACACATTGGCACCTTTCGTCTCCTAGCCAAACTAGGCTCCTCAATATCCAACGCATCCCTTGCCTTTTTAACCTTCCCCCAGACCAAATTAAAGCTGTCCTCTGTCCACAAACCTTTCAGAGTCTTCACTGTTAGCATTGCTATTTGGTGACCTTCAACACTAGAGAGAGTGGGTTGCTGTAAGGTCTGACTAAGCTTGTCAGTGATCAAAATTAGTTCATTTTAGTTGACTTGTCATGTCAATTTTAGTTGAATTGTTTAGTTAAACTGTCATTTCGAATTTATTTGAATTAATTAGTTAACTTGTCACATCAAATTTAGGATCATTTCACACAAAATCAGACCAAAAAAGAACTTGAAACCCTGCATCTGACTCCATACACCATGTATCCTGGCTTTCATCTCGGTATCACATGTTGCACACACTCAGTGGGGTTCAATTAAATTTGATGTGACAAGTTAACTAATTAATTCAAATAAATTCGAAATGACAGTTTAACTAAACAATTCAACTAAAATTGACATGACAAGTCAACTAAAATGAACTAATTTTGAATTAAATAAAGAGACCATAAGATTGGCTTTTTTTAGGCAAGTCAGTTCATTTCATTTTCATGTTCATTTTTCCCACCTCCTTGGAAGTGGACTTTGAAAACTCTATTTGAGGGCTTTGAAAACTCTATTTGAAGACTTTTTCAGTTTCACCGGGTTTTGTGGCCACTGGTTTGACACACACTAACACACACCCACATTGGTACTGCTATTTACTTGTTAGCATTATTAAATTCCATGTCAAGAAGAATGCAAACAAAAGCTCTGGTAAGACGAAAGTATGGAGTCATGAAGAGTTACGAAGGATCTTCTGGGTTAGAATCGTGGGAGAATAAGTGATATCCAGAAACTGAAGACTCAAATGATGCTGGAAGTTTGGAACTATAGTATTTACAACCACCCTGGATCTACCACTGCCCCCTGGAGTGTTGTATTTTGAACAATATTTTCTCATGATTCAAAGAAATGTGTATTTGCGACATTATTCACAGTTTTGCTTGCTCAATTTTTGTCCATAGTATATAATTTTTATATCATTTGAATGCCCTCTCTTTGCTCTTGATCACGTTTTCAATCAAGCCAATTTTCCACGAGATACGGTCCATTCTGTGGGCTCACTTTTCCTGTTGAATGAAAAAAGTTGGGGGTGGGGGGGGAGTTTTATTAGAAACTGACTGACAGCAACATAAATGGCAAGTCTTGATGAAGGCTGAAAATTTGTATTAAAAACAAACCCTCTGTACTATTGCCAGTGTGTCAGGCTGTCAGCCAGATGTTGATGGCAACACTGCTTTGCCTAGAGGCTATAAATATCATTGGAAAGCACAGAGAATGAGCTACCTTTTGAGATCAAAACCATTCAAAATGGACGAAGCATTAAATTGGTGACCACAAATATGGTCTATGCCCCCTTAATTCAATTTTAATTCAACTTTGAATTAATGGACCTCAAAAACCAGTTTAAATAAATAAAATAACTGTGACAAACTAACTAAACCAGTTGAATTAAATATACCCAAATGACAGTCTAACTAATTCAACTTTGAATTAATTGAACCCCACTGCACACACTGCTCTCTCCCAAAGCAGCATGATGTTGTCATAGTTTGAAATTATGCTGGCCAGAGACTCTGCACGCACAGTCCATTCTGCTCTTTGTGTGCTCTACTCACTAACTCCCCAACATTTTCAGTTGTCACTGGCAATGTTACAATAACTTCAACTGCCTCACAGTGTGCCTTAGATCGGAGATGGTTCCTGAAAGCAGCTGTTGCATTTCCAGTTGTTGTAACCCCTTGTGACCTGAGCATCAAAAGAAAACTAAGTAAATGCTAGCCATACACAATTATTTATTAACACACGATATAGCTCACACTGCTCAATGTAGCCATGTCTTCAATTTTAGCTAGATATTAATCTAGAAAGCTAGCTACATAAAAATACTTACAAATGACTCAGAAATGCAGCAACTGTATTTCATTTTCTTTTAGTTTTATAGCTGTGACACAAGTGTGACAGAACACCACATCTTGACCTTTGTCATGATGAAGAAAGGGCCAGCCGCTGAACCACTGGGATAGTCCAAAAAGTGGTCAGGTTGAAACCTGACCAACCTGACCGGTGGCTATGGCCATGATGTACATGTATCTTTCTTGACACTTCTCTCTGTTGATTTTCAGTTTTAAGGCTTAGAAATCCACACAAAGCATTGTGAACAAGTCTTTTAATGACCGATTGCCCCTTAATTTAAGGGTAAAAGAAATATTTGTCCTAGTAGACAATTTCAAAAAAATAATCCTTGGTATAAAAATGCAAATACAAATAGAGTAGATTGAGATCAGGAGACAGAAGCCCCACACCACTACAATGGGCTATGTCTATAATTAGATAGAGCTAGAAGCTTCACCTTTTTCAAGAAGGGAGGGATTTGGATGTCTCCTGATGGTCAGAAGAGCATCCAGGAATACAAACTAACAGTGTGTTACCACTTTTTTTGAGGATGTAACCTTTCAATGGTTGCTGTACTGGAGTGTTGCATGTATATAGCTCAGTATGAATACTGCTTTACTTCAATGAGTCTGGGAAATTTTCAGCATAGCAGGAGCTTTACCATGCTCTCCCACTTTTCTTCCTATTTTAGCCTTCTTCTCAAGAATCTAGCTCCAAACTTCACTTGATGGGATGTAGCATAAATAAACCCTTTACCATACCAAATAAATAATTTTAGTGTTGTTGTTTTTGTGTCCAGGATTAAGTCTGTAAAAATATCAAAATTTTATGCACAGCTCTTTGTGTATGAATATGTCCAAGTTTGTGTTGGAAGGTCAGTTACTAATGGGATCAGTTAGTAATGGGTTCAGTCGGTAATGGAGTCAGTCAGTAGGTCAGTTGGTAATGGGGTCAATCAGTAATGGGGTCAGTCAGTAATGGGGTCAGTTGGTAATGGAATCAGTCAGGTAACGGTGTCATTCGGTAATGGGGTTAGTCGGGTAATGGGGTTAGTCGGGTAATGGGGTTAGTCGGGAAATGGGTTTAGTCGGGTAATGGGGTTAGTCAGTATGGGGGCCATCAGTAGTGGAGTCATTTGGTAGTGACATCAGTCGGTAGGTCAGTTGGTAATGGATTCAATCTGTACATTTGTTGGTGATGGGGTTAGTCAGTGATAGGGTCAGTCTTAATGGGGTCAGTAGGTAAGTAGATCATCTGTATCCCTATAAATTTTAAGCATTAGTATTGTGTATTATTACAGTATATGTATCTTATTTGACCTTGCGTTGTCTTCATCTCAAGACGACTCGTGATTGTCCACTGTGTATCCTGGAATAGACCAGTCCCTCGATTATATATACCACACATGTTTTGCTATCTCAGGTGAAGTATTATGCACCCTTACACCCTAGATTATGGCATGCATGCACGCTCACCTTGCGTCTCATGCACCCTCACCTTTCATCTCATGCACCCTCACTTATGGCATGCATGCACACTCACCTTGCATCTCATGCACCCTCACCTTTAATCTCATGCACCCTCACTTATGGCATGCATGCACGCTCACATTGCATCTCATGCACCCTCACCTTTCATCTCATGCACCCTCACTTAAGGGATGCATGCATGCTCACCTTGCATCTCATACCCTCGATTATGGCATGCACATCCATGCATGTTGAGAGCATGTGAACATGTCATAATCAAGGTTCAGAAGATGAACAGCCGGCCAGTGTGGAAGTTCCTCCATGGCTAGTGAGACAGCAAACAGGAACTAAATAGAAATGGAGTGGACTACTTCGTGATGGGACATACAACTCGCTAACATGAAAGGAACAAATTAAAGTTAATATTATGTGCTTGCATCAACTGCATGCCAAATTTAAAGCCTACATAAGCAGTTAGTGAACACAATGTAGCTAGCAGATATAACATGTTGATTATATACCCGACAAAGTGATGATTTGGATGAGAGCAACCAATAGCATTATGACTGCTCATAGTACAACTACTATGGATAATACGCCAAAAGTAGCTGTTGGTAGCATTCCAGTTTGACCATAAGCATGTTGTACATCTTTAAAGTAAAGGCAGTATCCAATTTTATACTGATAGTGCTTTCTATAAACTACAGTTTATTTGTATTCAGTGTATATAAAGTCACTGACCTGAAATTGACAGAGATGAGAGTCACCTGCGATCCATCAGAAATATTGACTTTCTCTATTCAACTTAAATTTGCTCACTCGACATTTCTGCTATGTAGAAGCTGTGAAGGCTGCTAAAACATTGAGTGAAAAATTTATGTTTATTGAGAAAGTCATTGTACCCATTTAGAGGAACCCAATGCTGGCTCATCCTTTGAGAACTATGGAAATCTAGATTCATCAGGGGCAGTTAGCTGCAAGTTCAGTGGATCAAGGTCTACCTTCACCTTGTAGGAGCCAAATATACTCATCAGGCTCATGATGAAGTGCATTCATCCAAGTCATCGGCAAAGATAATCAAACTTTTACATATGTACACAGCAAAACCATTCATACCACCATACCTTTCATCTGCACAAAGATAATCAGATTTTTACATATGTACAGAGTAAAAACATTGATACCACCATACCGTGATGTTTAGGGATCCATTGACCAACAATGCCAGATATGGTTAAATACCTTGTCGATAAACGAATCACGTTTCGCCTTACCTTTGGCTTTTCCTGTATGCCTATCTGCAAAGAAATGTTCAGCATCTTTCATCTATAAGACTAACATTTCAAGCAATGTGAGTTTGAGCTGATTTGTTAGAATTTAACATCAATTTATCTTTTTATTAGCTAAATTTATAATTTATGTGGCAGCATTTCACCAAGAACCTCAATCATGAGCTAATAAAGAACTAAATATTCAGTGCCATTCAAACAATGCCTCTGACAAAGCTAGGAATTTTTGTATGACATATTGGTAATGAAACTAGCCAACTTTTGTGGTGACATTATTCCCACAGTATTATTCATCACATGACGAGCCCTATGACATCATTCATGCTCCATATTTGGAGACTTCATTTACACCATTACTGAATAGCCCAACATTGTAACCAATCACGTATACATGACAACAGAATACTGCAGAGCAAAACTGACGTCTGACTTTCGAAGAGTAACACATTATAGAATCAGTTTAGTCTTTACGTCCCTCAAGGTGGATATGTCCCGATATTATAACTGTGCTTTATATGGGTCTTATGTTGACTAACTTGTGCACTTCCCTCTCGTAAACTGGCTTCTTTTTGAAAAGAAATTCCAGAATCGAATAGAGTGGCAGCCAGTAGTGGTTGTTTGGTGGATAGTTTGATACCCTCAGCATTACAAGACAAGATGATAGAATGAGCTCTACCACACAATATCTTGAAGGTGACAGAACAACTCGCTAAATGTGCAGTTGTAGAGACTTTTTGCAGCAGTTTGGTTTTTTGGCAAACAGGTGGCTCCAACTGAAGCAACTGTGGCCCAGAGGCTAACTGACTCTATCACCTCTAACAGGAGTCATCACATGGTGTATATTGACCTGCCCCAACTGCCGTAGTTGTTTGAAGGCCTAGTCACACTCTGGGGACCACTCGACAGTAGTAGCTCTACTGACCTGGTCAGATCAACCAGACTTGTGGTAACTGAGCTAAAATTTGGCAGAAATCGTCGCTAGTAGCCAGAAAGCCCAAGAAAAGCTCGGATGTCCTTCTTGATGCAGGGCTGTCTGAATTCCTGAACAGCCTTGATTTTTGCTTGGTTGGGTTCAACACGTCCGCCCATAACATGCCCCAAAAACTGAGAGGACTCCATCCCGATCTGGGACTTGCATGCCTTCACTGGGGGTCCTTCCTCCTTGAGCCGATACAGTACCTTGCTGGGCTGACACAAGTGTTCGCTCCACACTTCGTTGAAGACAAAAATGTCATCCAAGTATGCCACCACAAACTGCTCCCTTCAGAAAATTTTAACACTGTTTTCATTTCTTAAAAATCACTGATATACTCTTTGCACACTTGGTGGCTGAGAGAAAACTGTCACAAGTTCTCAAAGGCAATTGGGGGGGAAATTTAAGTGTCAATGAAAACTTCCTGTCATGCCCCACTCCTTCACTTGCCCTCCTAAAGCTTTGTGTATGCATATCACAGCCACTAACTGTAACACTTGAATGAAGTCATGGAAGCAAGGAAACTGTAGGGCAGTTGAATGCCGTAGATACTATAGATTTACAATCTGATCATGATAGATGATTCTTTCCGAAACCTTTCATGATAATGGTGAGGTTTATGAAGCATAGCAATTTGTTCCACACACGCAATCCACTTCAGCATGTTCAAAATTCTGAATAGGGGGTGGGGCGAGGTCAATGGAAAACAATTCGCCTCCCTATTAATAAGGTATATCTGGTTGCACACAATTCCGACTTTGATCGTACTGAAATATTGTGTTTTCTAAAATTAAATTAGCTTTGCTATATTATGATGATAGGTAGAATGTACAGAACATTAGTCTCATCTTATTGCTATTAATACTGTATGGCTGATATATAATAGGAACACGTTGTGTTTTATTGCTATAAAAAACTATCACCTTTTAATGCCAATAAGTGAGAGGCCACATACCACATGCCTCATATTCTCCAGTTCCATACACAAAACAGAAAGTTCAACTCGCATGGCTTCATTAATAACATTTTGGACTGTTACAAACTAGCAAATTAAAAAATGTCCATGGCTCTATTAATCTTACCACGAGTGCAAACCCAATTTATTATCGTTGTCACGAAGTTTTAATTATGTTACCATCAGTCTGATTGTCAATAATTTAATCGTAAAATATCCACAGCTATAGAGTACTACAGTCCAGATTTGCTCATTAAAAAATCTGACAATTTACTATATAATACAATTATTCTTGAACAATTAAGAGGATATCCACTAAAAAGGCCAAAACCACCATCCCTCACTACTGGACATAAATCTCTACTACTTCAATGGCAATGTCCTCATTAGCACTATCCTCATCATGACACACCCTCATCTCTATATCTTCAATAGTTGGCAGTGGCAGCAGCTTATAGAACCATGGAGGAGAGTTAAAGGAGCAGCATGTGTTCTGAGGCCCACAACCAGCTCCATCCCACAGAGGGTCATCAGCATAAAACTGTGAATAGCTGTAACCACTTGCAGAACCTGTGTCACAGAAGTAATCTTTACCCACAAATGTTGGAATAGATGAGACCATTCCAGATATGACAGGGTTGATGCAGGAACATTTTGATGTAGGTTCCATGGTAGTTTCGTCAAAAGTGCCAACAAATGTCCAAATGTGATGTCTTGGGGATCTTCCATGAGTGAGACTTACACCATCCACATATTCTTTCTCTATGTCATTTCTGTTTATATTTCTAAAACCATCTGGGGATCCCACCTGGTAGCCTCTAATCCTGCCACAAATTTTAGAATATCCAACACCACTGACAGTAAATGTATCTGAAGAACAAGTTGCTGAGGGAGAGGTTGATATGCAAGTACGGCGTGGATTCGTCCTCAGTTGGAGACTATTAGGACACTGCGTAGTGTTGCTGGTCATGTCTACTTCTGCCACTCTCATCCACCCTCCAGTTATATTACCACATGACCTGGTCATGTCACAGAAGACATGGACAGCAGAGCCATTGGAGGACCTGACAGGATAGTAGCCTGAGGGGGAAGAGGGAGAAAACTGTTGTATAGCAGCACAAGAAGATGCAAGTCCAAATAAGATATCAATAGCTGCAGCTTGAGCTTGGGCACTATTTTCAATAGCATTGAGGTTTATTCCAATGCTATCCAATCGTGTGTCAATATTGCTCTGTAATTCTTGAACACTGGCAGCTAGCCTGGTGATGTTGATAGTGTAGTCTGTGGCTATCTCTTTCCTAGGTGAGGTTGATTTGAGTAGAACTACTTCAGAGCGAAGCTTGGAAATTTGCACAAATGAAATAACTAAAGCTGTACTTACTGCAATAAACAGCAAAGCAACTAGGCAGATGAGTAGAACTCCACATTTTGTGATATTTGGAGGGTCTTTCTTTTTGCAATTTTCAGCATTATTATCAACTTTAGTAAAAGGTATAACAGAATAAGCTGCATTGTCCACCAAGTTATAACCGGGATCAAACTCTGTAGCTTTAGCAGCACTCATCTTCAAGTGAATAATTAATGAGAAATCTGTTCTCACACAACAAAACCTGAATTATATACACCCCAACTGAGATCTCAGAATGGCTTCCTGTAGTACCATGTAAGGGCACAACGCTGGGGCAGGAATTATTTTTGACGTGTATCAGTCACACCCCATGTAAAGATAAAGGTACACATGTGCTATGATGATAATTATATTTAAAGGACTTAAATGGTGTACATGGAACTATTTAGGCATGCTACCTACTTGTTAGACCATGCATAGTAATTACATTATATTTGCTCATAACCCTACTGTTTTTCTTATTAGGTGAATTTTTGGGGCACAAGAAGGATTTAAAAGAGGGACAATTTTTGGGTCACAGACATAAATTCAGAGAAGAAACCCTTAACTATAACAAATCCACTCTCAAAGAAAGCATTACCATTTCTCAGTGAAATATAATTTGTTTGTGCACAACCACAGTCCCCCCTTGGTTGCCACTCCCCCCCTTCCCCTCACCCCAGTGTATTGGCTACACTAGTTAGTGCAGTAATAGCATTCAGATGCATAGCTTGCTAAACTTTGGTAATGTTTGACTAGCTTGATTCTAACAGGGAAAAATGTAATTGAAGGACACAAATTCCGTGAATATCTTATGTTTTTGTAGGAAAGTAGTGCTTGAGGCTACCCTTATTCGTGAGTCTCTTAGTACAGCTACAAGTAGCTAGAGTAGCTCTAAAGAAAACGGAAAAAACCTTTGAATTGATCTTGCCTATATGGCTTACAACATCTGTCAGGGTTTTGGTTTGCAGCAGGGTTTAACATGCATTTACATCTGGTGTGACTTCCTTAGCGCATCAATAAATATTTACAGTGCAGTTTTCTTTTATGTGCCTTCAAGATATATTTCCATTTCAGCTTCTTCATAGTATAAACAAACAGTCGTGCAACTTTCTTAGTTTCAAGATGAGTGCATTTAACAACATTCAGGAAGGCTAATACTGAGCTGCACATCTGCAGACATGATCAATTTCTTTTGGGTATGGAATATTGAGATGCACTGGGTTATCTAGATGTATATGAACAGTGAACTTTTACAAGGAACCTAGAGAGTATCAGATGTGATACACATAGAATGTGCCCAGTTTCCAGCTAGTGGCTGAGAACCTGAGGGCGTAAGATGAGCTGTTTTCAGTTCCCTCACTTTTTGAAGTAGGGAAATTGGAGAATTCTGTGCTTCATGATCATTGACTAGTGGAACTGCTAACATAACATTAGACACTCATGTGTATGATAGCTATCTATATAGATCAAATAACAAAAAATACAGTCGCAGCCAGGTACCCCTATTGAGCTTTGTGAGAAACAAAGAAAGCAAGAGGAACTGAATCAAGTCACCAAGGAGGGTGTTAGAAGATGAGTTAGACCTGTTCCATAACTATTTCTTAGCAGAGGACACCCCATTTGAAATGATTGCCATAAGCCTTTCTGATGGACAGAATGCTACGAAGCAGAGTGTTCAGCATAGTTTCTATCAGTTAAGAGAAAGCCTTTCAGCTTAACAATAAGATGACATTGAAATCATTGAGCGAGGCAAAAAAAGGTTTGTGAATATCTCGGTATTTTGCTGTTACTGTCGATATGCTGCCAAGCACAGATGTTTACATCACTAAATCTGCAGAGAAAGTTTTCACTGCAAATGTTCTTCAAATCTCACCAAGTCTCACTTTCTCATAAAGTCCAAAATGAAATGATTATCTCAAGAAAGACGTACAATTGGGAGCCAGTGAAGTGCACAATTGAATGAACAGCAAGGAATGTGAACAGCAGGTCTTTTATAGCAAATGAAGCGAATACAATTTCTGGCTCATCAAGTGAGAGCCAGGGAGCCACTCTAGGCCATACTCAGTCCAAAGTAAATCTGAAGCAACTAATTCTAACATGGAGCCTTGAAGATGAAGTGGTCAAAACCTGGGTCCAAAGATAATCTTTACACATTTTATCAAATTGTGAATGAGCTTATTCAATTATGGGTCTAAATTTTCTACACAATGTATTGAAAAAAATGAATGAAGGTAGTTTTAAGTTATTGCAGATGAGACAACAATACTAAACAGCTAAACTTACAAATATGCTGGTGAATGATCTGAACAAAGTTCTAGAAAATCCTGTAGGCTTATTCCGAGTATACCTGATACAAAAGCCAAGACTTTATTTACAGTATAAAAATGCTCCTTGGTAAGGTGTAGCATTTATGTTGGGGATAAACATATGGTGATGGAGGCAATACAGAAAAGAAATGAACATGAGTAGAGGCACGTTTTAGGGGGAAATCCACGAGCCATTATGTACTATTTTGCCGATTTTTTTAATTTGAGTATCCAGAGAATTGAGTTTGAATAAGATATGCTTTTTGGCATGGTGAAGGAAATTGGAAGACTCTTTTTTTTAACCTAACAATCTCATCTATTCTCTTGAAATCACCAGCAAGCATGTAATGATACAGAGAACACAGCAAACCTAAAGTGCCTGGACTGATTTAACCATGCCAATTGACACTATTCTCAAAAATTGTTTTGTACTTTTTACAGATGTTAGAAGAAATTCATGCACCACCCATGATGACTAGGGCATGAAGGCAAAAGGTTTTCTGCAGTCGCTAATATCTATTTAGCCTCAAGCTTAGTCACAATTGTTCAGTGCAGCCAAACAAGTAACACTTACTCTACAAATGAAAAACATAGCAATTCAAGATGCTCTAGCTGCTGTTGAAACAGCAAAGATATTTTTCGAACATATCCGATCTAAAGTGGAGTTCAATTGATATGATGAAGGGTCTATTCATTTTCTGAGAAAGAGATAATTGAATAACCAGTACCTAGGAGTAGTTAGTTCAATTCAGTGAAGGTTTACTAGAAAAATATTCTACTTTTAAGCCTGTTTTCTACTAACTGAAATTGAAAATTGCTTAGAAATAACACAGATTCCATCAGCAGTGTCACTGGAGCAAGCACTGATGGAGTCAGCAAACAAGAAAGATTGAATGAGTTTTTAAAATTTTTGCAAAATGACGTAGACTTAACCAGCTAATGGTACAGCTAGTACTCCTTCCTGTCATCATCATGGAAGTGTAAAGACCATACACATATCAGAAGCCATCTTCAGCAATGAAGTCTATAATAAAGTGTCACCTACTGTACAGAAATTTTTCCACCATGCCATCACATATGCTACATCCATAAGGACATCTACTTCCATCAGCGGCTTCTCTTCACTTGGCTACTTGGGTTCAACCATGACTGAAAAACAGTTGAATGACTCTTTGATACTTAATGTGCACAAAGAATTTAAAGAAATTTTAGTCTTAATGTATCTAGTTAAGGAATTTGTTTCAGCAAGTGATGAGCCTAAAAAGTATTTGGGTATGACAATAACCTTCTCAAGAAATTGTACTCTCTCCACATTACAACTGGAAGCTCTAGCTTCATCAGGAATCAGGAATATTGGCATTTTTCACTGTTAAAATACAACTCCAAGGTGTAATGGAAGTTGTTTTAGCTTCTGGACTTCACGTGGGAGGGGCACATCCCACACCAATCCCAACCTCTCAAATTGTCAGCCATCCTACTTTGAATGTGGTGTTTTTTTAGCAGGAGGATGATAGTCATGACCATGGCACAACAAGTGGAGGCTAGAACCATCAAAATAGGAACTTAACACAAAATGTGCATAATCTGGTTAGATACCTGCTTAAAACACAGTATTTAGAGCATAGTTGTGATGGATTTGTCCTTTACAGTGAGGCGCTTTGCCCACTGTCAATTCACAACTTCCACCAGACACCTGAGCCTACCCCTTGGTCTCTTTGACCAAGTACCTACTCAAGCCAGTCCCGTCAGTTAGCCACTTTTGCTAACTAACCCAATTCTCCTTGAGGTTGGTATATTATAAATCAATAACAGAATACCACAATAAAACAGTTCTTAATTCAAACAGTACAAGCAAGAGAATCTCTCTAGCCATTTGACAACCATTCTTTTTTATATTATTCGAGCCAAGTGCTCCTTTTTTGTCATCCATTGCCATGGACACTTCTCCTGACAACCAATCAGCTACCTCCTGTCTCCATGTGTATCTGCAGCATCACTCCACTCGTCAAACCAGTCAGGTGAGTTCTCGGGAGTCTTCTTCTCTTCTTATTAATTCTTTTACAGCACCCATATAAGTCTAGTTCAATCTGTGGATTTGTAGTGTGGTTTCCTGTGTATGGTTGCTGATATTGGAGTCCACTTGTATGTCTTCTTGTGGGTAATTAGCTGTCAGGGACAATAGGCATGGCAAGTTCTCTCACTATGAAGTCTGCTAAGGAAGAAGGTAAACCTTTATAAAGAAACAACTGTAACTCATTTCATGAGGTAGTCATTGTCTCTGTTGGTATAGTTAAGTAGTTTGGTAAGGATACAAACTTGCCTAGCACAGTACAAGCTTGCCTGTAAGTACAAGCTTTCCTGGTAAGTACAAGCTTGACTAGTAAGTACAAGTTTGCCTGGTACATACAAGCTTGCCTGAAACAGTCCAAGCTTACCTGGCAATACAAGCTTGCCTGACGGTCCAAACTAGCCTGTAAGTACAAGCTTTCCTGGCGCAATACAAGCTTGCCTGGCACAGTCCAAGCTTGTCTGTAGTACATAAGTACAAGCTTGCCTTTCACAGTCCAAGCTTTCCTGGCACAGTCCAAGCTTTCCTGGCACAGTCCAAGCTTGCCTGTACGTAAGTACAAGGTTGCCTGGTACAGTCCAAACTTCCCTGTAAGTACAAGCTTGCCCATAAGTGCAAGCTTGCTTGCTGACACAGTCCTAAGCTTGCCTGGCACAGTCCAAGCGTGCCTGCAAGTACAAGCTTGCCTGTAAGAAGTACAAGCTTGCCTGGCACAGTCCTAGCTTGCCTGACACGGTCCAAGCTTGCCTGGCACAGTACAAGCTTGCCTGTAAGTCCAAGCACGACGTCTCCAAACAACGAAATCAATCAACCCAACACTCACTAATGGTTATCAACTTTGCCACTACTCAAACTGGGTTTGAAACTATTATGCTGCAACCAAATGTTAGGATAGACACTGCCCCTAACAGTCTAGCCAAGGCTTTATGGTCTTAGTGTTTTAGGCAACTAGTTATAACAACTTTATTCACTTCAACAAGATGCAACTCAAGACCGAATAATATGTCCAGAGGGAGGCTGTCCTTAACTAGGCTGGCCACCAACCCCCCCCCCCCCCCCCCAGGGACATGATGGTAAAATGCACGATTAAGACTATCCAATGGAATACAAGTAGCAGTGACAAATCTATGTGTTTGTTTATGTATGCAACTGTTAGCATAAGTGTGATCCACTTCAAGGTCAATAGTTTGTTTGTGACCATTCTGCAAGTTATACCTGCAGGCTGCTGCTGTTTTGTTAGAGCGGTCCCTCACGAGGTCCCTAACAGTTACCCTGTTGTAAATTGAGGAATATCTGTATACATTTCTAGATTACTACAGCTTAATCGTGCCTTAGCGTCTCATTATTCATGATGAAGACTAGAGCATCTAGTCAAAACGTCGAGTGAATAAAAATTGAAGTTGATTATTGATAAGGTGATTTTAATATTATTTGTTATGTAAACATGTTATTTGTTATCGTGACAAACTAGTATTATAAGTCTGGGTTTATACCTCTGTTGGCTTGTTTTCCAATGTGAGATTACTCATGGATGGTTCAGTGTATACTGACATGACGGCTGGTAATAATGATGCTGACCTGTTCCTATGGAAAGAAATTGTATGCACCCACAATTTTTAATAAACTAGTAAGGTTTTACATCCTGTCACATGATCTCTACATAGTATAACAAGTTTCTGGCTATAGGAGGCTATCTTGTAGGATAAACTGTAACTTTAAATTAGTAATGATTAAAGGGACACAACAGCTACTGCAAGATGCAGGCACCCATGAGTAGGCTCACTTGCATAATTATTCTAGTTCTTAATATTTAAATTAACATTTGTAGTACTTGCAATTGGTTCTTACACATTCTGCAACTGCATTACAGGTGAACTTATAGATGCACACTGCCAAACAAGGCAAAGATGGTTGATTCTGGTTAGATTTGAGATTTTTGAACTAAAGAAGTTTAGCAAATGCTAAGGGAGAATATCAGGCACAACAATGACACCCTAGAAGGAATATCTTGACTTGAAAGTGGAAGCAACAACTCCACAACAGCTAACTTGATGGCTTTAGCAAAGGAGGTCGATTTGTATGTTTCTTAGTAAAGGCGGGTTCACAATATGACGCTCGTTCTCATTGTATATCATATTGTATCACTATTTATTATGACATCCTATCATGTCATGCCATCGTATTATTTATTATGTCATCCATCATGTCATGCCATCGTATTATTTATTATGTCATCCTATCATGTCATACCATCGCATTATTTATTATGCCATCCATTGTATTATTATTGATTTGTGGGTCCTTCCGCCTAAATGATAAAGACATGCTTTTAGTACATTACCAAAGAATGATCATTATGGTGGGCGTGGCTCAAGCTCATTGAGTGGCTATCCAGTGCCAGGTAAGTCCATTCCACAATCTCTGCTACACTTTTGGTGCTTAGCCTGATGTGCAATACCTCAATCACTACCAGTTCCTTATAGACCTATAGAGTAGTTATCTGCAATCCTTCATCAACCCTTCCTCTGTGGATACATCAGAACGCAGAATGGAAGTTAAATACAGGCAATCAGGGGTCTGAAAAGAAGGTTAGTAAGTCTTTGTGCTACATAAGGACTTACCACACCTTCTTTTCATGCCCCAGATAGAGCAATGCAATCCTACAAAGTGATAATTCTGATGTAATGCTATTAGATTGTGTTATTGTGGCCTTAAAGGATCAGCCAAGACAAGAAGGATCATGATCCAGCCAAATTCAAAGGGGGGGTCCAAATCTTAAACTCTTCGCTTCCTTGAATAGACTGCTCCCTAGCTCCAATCTTTGGTGAAATAACCTGCACCCTCAAACTGCTCGCGCACCAAAAGTAAATGCCCCTTTATAAGGCTCCTGCCCCAGTCCCTGTCAGGAAAAATGGCCAAACTGCACAAGCCCTAAGTGAAATATGATGTGCTTTTGATATGTTTACGCCTTCGTATACTTCGTAAAAGTTCTAGGTGTTCGAAATGAATAGACCGCATGCAGTCCATTCGAGGATATACGATACATTGAAACCAGTGTAGACATTAAAGAATGGCTTGAGTTTATCGATGAAAGAGAAACATTTGAAGTAGTTTGATAAAGAGAAGATGTATTTTATGCATAGCAAAGAGAGAGTGAATGGAAGAGAAACTGTGATGAATAGAGCTGCCATTAATGCCCAAATCTTGTGAGATTTTGATCCAAAATAATCAATGTTCCCATCCAAATACCACTTTCTTTCCTGGATAATTGACCCAGTCACGTTGTTATTGTACACACAAAGGTCAATGTAGTTGAAGGAATCTATGGAAACCTTAAGCATTTTATAGTAGGAAAGGAGAATCAAAGTGGTGAGAACTTTTACTGCATTGCTACCCACAAGACGGGTGACCCGCACATATTTATTGCTGAGAATGATGATGGCAAGTGCTATCAACCATAGATAAACTGGAAAGGCACTCAGAAGCATAGTCTTTCCTAATGCTCTCATTCCTCTGTAGAAACATGAAGACATTCCAAGATCTAGGTTAAACCAAGCGAGAAAGATTCGTAGTAATGGAGTTAGTACTGGAATTGGATGTTCTGCTATTATGTAAATGTAATTGTCCTGCATTACATTTGCATAGAATATAAGGCCATTTAGAGTTCCCATTGTAACTGTGAGATCTAAGACACTGATGATCAGAATTAAAAGGAGACCAGCTAAAGCAAATGGGATTATCAGAAACAATGACATGTTGGAACAGTCCTCACTGCAATCTGAATTTCCTAGTGGCTGACTCCATCCTTTGTGACAGGATCCACACATGATGCCTGTGCGGTGATACTGACATTGCAAATCTTGTAATAGAATATTATCAGCAGAAACTGGGATGTCTATGGGTTTTGAATTACAATAATCTAGACGGCAATATTGTACACTCAGATAGCTCGTGGTTTTTCCACACCTCCTAGTTCCAATCCAAGCAA
The DNA here is from genome assembly GCA_028752905.1 of Cladorhizidae sp. MBARI D1340-BT2. Classification (NCBI taxonomy): domain Eukaryota; kingdom Metazoa; phylum Porifera; class Demospongiae; order Poecilosclerida; family Cladorhizidae; species Cladorhizidae sp. MBARI D1340-BT2. The sequence continues at coordinate 36,598,836 of JAQNBH010000004.1, read as the reverse complement.
ACGGTTCCCTGGTAAAGGTGGTTTCTGTATGTTCAGACTTCAATGTACACTTACTAATTTGGCGGAAAGAAAATAAATTACACTTGCAAATGTAACCAAGTCTTTCGATATTTGAAGTTATCTTTCTGTTCCATTGTAAAGCCAAGAGGACAATCCAAAAAGTATATAAGAACAGATGCTGCTGGAAAAGATCTAATGTTTTCATTGATTCTGTAATCACTGCCTAAATCTGTTACACCAAGATATAGAGCAGCTGGTTGTTTGGAAATTTCAAGCGCAGGAGATATAACGGTGTACTTTACATATTCTCCATTCAAGTGGGTAACTTTTGTTGTCAAATCTGAATTGTCCAAGACTAGGTTGTAGTTGTGATAAGCTTGAACTATTCCTGGCACTGATCCATTCAATTGGCCAACTACTCTTACTTTGAATTTTATGACTTGTCCGGGATAGACAGATTTTTTAATACACTTTCCACAGCTGTACCCAGTGTCATTCACAAAGCACACCTGTTGTGGGTTAGAGGACACAGAAGAAAAATCTGTTTTGTTATTCATGGGAATATTCAGATTATTTTTGAAGTCATTGTTCAAATGGAGAAGGTGGCAATAGTCAATTGAGACTCCAAATAAATTATGCCCAGCTGTTATTGCACTGTTACCTTTTACTGTTACATTGATGGTATGGAGCAAGCTGGAATTATTTTGAACATCACGTATAAACTGGAAAAAACACATTGGTTTGTAGGTCAGGCATTTTGAGTTGACAAAAATTCCTCCACCTGCGGTTTTAGCAGTATTATCAGTGATAGCAAGATGTGTGTAAGGCGCAAGATACAGTAACGATTCTGAACAGAGCCTGATACCTGCACCACTCAAAGCAATATTTTCATAGATCACCGAAGACCCATAAAAGAGGTATGGAGCCAATTGCAAGTATTGCAGTACAATTATTGGATGTTACACGAATCCCATCCATTCTCAAGTAAGGGACCGACTTAGCCAGGATGACACTGTTCTCAAACATATCAGTTTCATTACTTTTTGCTGATGAATGCTTTGAAAAATTGCAGCTTTTAATATAAAGGTTGACTCGAAACCTAGCAAGTTGGTGTGGTGTGTCTTGTGAATCTTCATAAGTCCTGTAGTGAATTGCCAAGCCACCTCTTCCATTGTTGCGTATTTCATTTCTAACAAATTTCATGTCTTTGATATTAGCATCATATATGTTTGGATAGCCAAGAGATTCTTCCCATTGCAAGTATATTCCACCACCAGCCATAAGAGCATAGTTGTTCCTGAAAGTGCAATTGGAGATGTCAATGATTGTTGTAACTGGAATTGATGGTCGTCGGAAGGTATCAAGTGTGCCAGAAGTTTTAGAAAATGATCTCGCAAAAGATATATATAGACCTCCTCCAGTTAATGCTCCACCTTTCTCGAAAGTGATATTGCGCAAGATTACTGGTTGTTCAGAAGTTTCTGTTCTACTGCTCAATAGTAGTAGCAAGTTACCACCTTTGCACCCATGGTTGTTGTGAAAATGTGAGTGCCGAATGTAAACTTTCAGTTTGGTTACATTGATAATCCTGATAAATACGGAATTCTGTTGTGGTTTAAGCAAGATAAACTTTCATTATAACCACTAAAAGCAAAGGATGACATCTCTATGGTTAGAATTGTTTTGGTTTCTTGTTTTTCAAAGTTGTATGCGATCATGTTTCCACCCTGAATATCTTTTTCATGCGAAAGGGCATTGCTCACGTGAACATACTTTATATCTACAATTCCAGCAACATCCATAATGTACAGTCCTGTAGTAGCATTGCTTATACTCACATCCATAATTTTCAGGTTTTTACCATATAAGAAAGCTAAAGTGCAACGTATGTTGTCAATGATGTTAGGTGCTGCATCTCGTACAGTCATCATGGCACTGCAGTGATTAAAGACGAGTCCTAAAACTGCAAGATTTGTGATATTTCGAAACACCATACTGCCAGAGTTACTGCAATGTATGTGCACATTGGAAGTGGGATCAACCCTTGTTAGAGTGATGCTGTTCAAGTTAGTAAATCCCCACTGGAAATTTAGTTGGTAGATTCCATTAAGAAATGTGACCTCAGTATCTGACTTGATAAGTTGTTCAGACTCAATTTGAGAAACGTTGCTCAATTTGAAGGCATCTTCGCAATATTTAGGAATTGAGTGATCACCATCATCATTTTCTGTACTCTCCAAAATGTTGTCCGGTAAGATACATAGAGTTGTCTGCTTCAAAGTGTATCCAGACCAGCTCAAAACAAAAAGTGTCGATAGGAAAACTTCTAATAGAACAGCCTCGTTCATTGTTATAGGATATTAACTGCAATATGTTCTTGACCTTTTATTTTATAGTCAGTGAATCATCTTTCAAAAACAGTCCTGCTTACATAAGGGAATCTTGTCATTTCCTATATCTAAACAAATGCTGTTATTGTTGTTGCAGTTCAAATGTTGCAGTTGAAATGCAAAAAAATACACATTGAAAGTGTGCATAGGCAGCTTTGGTTTTAATAAGAATCTAATGGAGCTCTCATCAAGCTTTCTTGATTGTATGCACTTGTCTTCTAGTGTATGTCTCTATCAAAATGCTTATCACCTTGAAGTATTAATTTCAGTAATCCGTGAAAAAAATGATAGATTGGTGCATGGGTTTAATACAAGCTGCATGTAGTAAATTGACCATGAGCCATCAACAATGACTTGCTCTATAATCGATGGAAAAATATCATGCTACGTAGCACTTCAATGAGTATTCCACACCATGCAAGGGTTAATACATCTGACGTACAAGCATGCACTGCTCGAAACAATGCTGGCAAACACTTGTTTTTAACTTACATGGCTCATCTAATATACATAACACCCTTGTTGAAATGAACCAGCTGAATACACACACAGTGTTATGGGACTGCTTTCAAGCTGGTGTTATGGAATCATTGCTCTAAAAAAAATCTGTCTGCTGTCTTATATATAAATATTCTGATGTTAGTATATAGGACTTTTTTATTTAAAGGGAATGATTCCGGATTGAGGATGGGGGGGGGGGAAAGAAAAGGGGGGGTGAGGAAATTGAAAATTAATTCCATCTAGGACCGAACAAGGGACCATCAATACCGAAGTGAACAGAATGGTGAACAAACCCACAGTATTTCCCCCTTTATTCAATAACATGACATATCCCACTCCATTGTGAGAGTGTTTTCAAGCTGGTGTGGAATCCAACAGGGAGAAATGAGTTGAGTGTAAAAAAGTTTCATGATTCATCACAGGATCGAACTGGGAACCTTGAAATAAAGAGACAGACATATGAAATAAAGAGACAGACATATGAAATAAAGAGACAGACATATGAAATAAAGACAGACATATGAAATAAAGAGACAGACATATGAAATAAAATAACAGACATATGAAATAAAAAGGCAATATATATATCCATTATGGCTACTGATTGTTTTTGTTTGTTCGCTGCCCTCTGAGCCAATGATAGCCTCGGATTTGGTTTCAGAACTCATTTAAATGTTGCTATTATAAGTTCTCTTAGGCTTCCACTGTGAGCAGGGTGAGCAAAATTAGAGTAAAGTGTGTAGCCCTCTGTACAAACTAGGAAGTGGGAAAAGGCCCTAAGGACATTATTTTCTTAGTATAACCAGTAACATGCCCACTTACAATAATGTTCAAACAATAGCTTTGAGGATGACTTCTTTCAACTCAGTATTTATAATATCTTTATAATAAAAAATATATAAATTGTTTATTAATAAAAAAATATATCTATTGGATTGAGAAGTCAAGAAAGAAATGATCTACTAATGTAGACAACCAACATTTATAGGTCCTCTGCTGCATGGTGTGGAATACATTTATTAAAACAGGTTATTTGCCCCAGCTTGTCTGGTTCCACAACTAAGGGAGATACTTCAATTTCGGCATTCCTAAATATGCCTCACCTTGCAGATAATAGTACAACAAATATGTGCAATATTTAGATGAATTGTGCCTTTTACGATAAAAGCATGAAACTTTGTGCACAGTCAGAGTATACCTTTTAAAACATTATTGGCTATAGGACCATCACTAATTTGACCGACAACAAAAATGGCAGCGTGATTTTCAAAATGGCCGCCAACGATAGAGTGAACCTTCAGTATCGTTTCTTGAAACAGACTCCATTGCACAAAATGTATGGCACATGTAAATAGAAGGTACAATCTTGTGGCCTAGACCTAATTTTTACCTACATGAGGCATCTACATGAAGTACAATTAGTAAAAACATCAACACTCCTGAGACTACAGTCATGTGATTCTGCCACCTGAGACTACAGTCATGTGATTCTGCCACATGGTTCCAGCTGGAGTAGCTACAGCAAGAGAAAGGCCTCTTTGAAGGTAAGTATATATACATAGTTAATAGAAGTAAACCCAATAGCTAGTCCATACTTACCTTCTCTTAGAGTGGTAATGGCAAAGATCTACAAAGTGGTGGATCCTCTTAGGTCTCAGGCATCAGCGCAAGTTCTGGTAACTGACTGGAGCAAGTGCTTTCTGTGCCAGGAAGATTAAACAGAGGCTCTTCAGTGTCCAGCTGAGTCCCGTTGTGGCACACAGGGGGTAGGCTACTCAACAATTGCAGATCTCTGAAGGGTTTTAGTGCCATAGGTTTCTTGCCAAAGACCTTAAATTTGTCACGGCTTGATGATGGTGAGGGCATTGAGGCTACACTAAAGAAGCACTTGGCCAGGTGGCATGATTTGTGTAGACTTCGGTACAACTACGACGAGCAGAGAAGAGAAAGAGACTTGTAGATGATGATGATGGTGATGCAGAAGCCTGTATGAGATTTAGTCGTAGGTGTTCAGAAGATTTGCGTACGTCCATTGAGACATGTTTCTTTTGCGGTAAGCCTGCACCTGCACCTGCTGGAAGGTCCTTAAGCAAAGCATCAACTTTTGGAGTAGACATTAAGGTGAGACAATGTGCCATCAAACTACAGGACGAGCAACTGCTTGCCAAACTGAGCTCAGGTGACCTGATTGCCCAGTATCATGTACAGTGTCTGGCATCATTGTACAAAGGGATTCCGAAACAAAAAATGTCATGATTTTGATGCTGATGATGTGAACCATGGTATAGCATTTGCTGAACTGGTGTCGTACATCGAAGATACATGCATGGATGATCTTATTGCACCTGTCTTCAAACTCAAAGATCTGGTGAACCTCTACAGCACAAGGATAAAACAGCTTGGAACTGATGTAACTGGACGCATTCACTCCACCAAGCTCAAAGACAGACTACTGGGATATTTTCCTGACATGGAAGCTCACAAGCAAGGACGAGAAGTAGTCCTTATTTCTAACAAAGATATTGGACCTGCACTGAGGAAGGCTTGTGAGCATGATGCTGACAATGATGCCTTTCATCTTGCCAGGGCTGCTAAGATAGTAAGAAGAGACATGTTCAAGTTAAAAAACCAATTCAATGGTTTATTTGAAATGAAATGCCAGAAAAAATCCGTCCCCACCTCTCTCTTGTCTCTAGTTGCTATGGTTTTGTGTGGACCTAACATTGAAGTACAGTCAAGTTCAACCACATTGTCCCAGCCAGTTCTGACCATTTCACAGTTGCTGATGCACAACAGTTTGGTGCGAGCCTGGAAGAATCGTGCTTAAAGTACGGTCAAACATAGCCAGGAAAGAGAAACTCCCTTGCCCATCAGATCTATCTAGGTGTGATGCTTCACACCAAGACTCGCAAGCGTGAACTAGTGGATATTATGTACCAGCTGGGTTTGAGTATCTCATACAGCCGTGTGTTGGATATTTCAACAGAGCTAGGCAACAAGATATGTCATCACTACCATGTAGCAAATGCTGTCTGTCCTCCTGAGCTTAAATGTGGCCTCTTCACAACTGCTGCAGTTGACAACATAGATCACAACCCCAGCTCCACTTCTGCTCACGATGCATTCCATGGAACTGCACAGTCTTTGTTTCAGCATCCAAACAAAGACAACAGTGGAGTTCCTCAGCTTGTTGTGACTCACAGTGATACTGCTACCAAGGGGCCAATTGCATGCCAGCTCGAGACCTATACCAGCATCCCTCCTGCTACTCTCATCAAACAAGATCCACCTGTACCACAGCTAACAGGCCCAAACAAAGCGGACTGTCAGATCATATCACAGGCAGTGGAGGAGGAATATAGGTTGGTTTATGGTTCACTCTTTGATGGATAAATTTATTAGCTTTGTATATTGCAGATGGCTGGAGCATTTGAAACAGGTTCTTGACATAGACATGGATGTCTTGTCTGAGGATCAGATGATCTCCTGGGCTGCTTATCATACTAGTCAGCACCACCTGATGACAGTGAAGTGGCTCTCATTTCCAAGTTATCTCTCTTCCATGACCAAGCTAAGTCAGTAGCCATGATCCGTCACTCTATGAACATTGTGAAGACAGCAGTTGAAGTCCTGAATCCAGGTCAGGTTCCAGTTCTTGCATGTGATCAGCCACTGTATTCGCTTGCAAAGCAGATTCAGTGGACCTGGCCCGAAAGTCACGGTAAAAAACAATTTTTAATTATGTTTGGTGGACTACATATTGAGATGGCAACTCTAAAGGTACTTGGAGATCTTTTGGAAGACAGTGGGTGGACAGGAGCACTCACTCAGGCCGGTGTTGCAGGACCTGGAACAGCAAATTCATTCTTGAAAGCAGCGCATGTGACACATACCCGATGGGCCCATCAGGTCACAGCCAGTAGTCTCTATCTACTCCTGCAGAAGGCATATGCTAAGTACAGAGTAGAAGCTGAAGGTGAGGTGATGTCAGTGGCGCATGGATAGGGCTGCTGCATGCCCCCATTTCAAATTCTGGCTCATTATTCTGCAGTTGGAACTGGCTTTGATGATCTATGTGAGAGCCATACGAGAGGAAACTTTCAACTCTACATAGAATACCTGACAAAGATTGTTCCATGGTTCTTTGCTTTAGACCATACCCATTACTCCAGATGGGTGCCAGTTCACTTGCGCGATATGGTTTCACTAAAGGAGTGCCATCCCAACGTCTATGAAGAGTTTGTGAAGGGGAATTTCACCGTGAAGAAGTTGAAGCATGCGTTTTCTGCGATTGCAATTGACCATGCACATGAGCAGAACAATGCATCAGTGAAAGGAGGTGGTGGAGCTGTAGGCCTGACTGAAAACCCATCAGCTCTACGACGTTGGATGGTGTCTGGTCCTGAGTTGGCTCATTTGATTGGAGAGTTTGAGAGTTCAGTCATGGAGAAGCAGGACAGCGATTGCCGTCACCACGAGCAGAAAAGGCACACTCAAGTAGCTTTTGCACGAGATGTGAAAGCACTGAGTGCAGCAATGGAAGATATGGGGAACCCATTCACTGAGGACAGCAATGATCTTCTTGTGCTGGACAGCAGGAATATTGCAGATGCAGCAGTGGCAGACACAGTACAGCAGATTGAGCAAGTAGGGCTTGAAGTATATGAGGCATATGTGGACGAGAGACTGGTCAACCAGAGAATACCAATCTCTAATACGATCAAACGCAACAACCTGCTTTTGTTCATTCGGCCTCCAGTCAAGGGAAAATCAAGCAAACAGCAGCAGATTTCAAGCTTGAAGAACAACTGCTCTCTCTTTTCCAGGCTATACATTGCCTCTCAAGTTCATGATGGTTGACCTTCACGAGTTCTTTCAGCATGAAAACCAGCCTTGCCCACCATCACTTTCACAGATGGGTGTTTTGAGAGGAGGGGAAAAGTCTGACTTGTTAAGCTGCTTACAAGACCTTACACCTGTCAATGTCCCCCATAATCCCACTGGAGAAGTTACATGCACCATTCTTGATGGTGCTGCAATTGTCCACATGTTGCCACGTCATACTGCCAAAACCTTCCAGGACTATGCAACTGATATTTTTTGGCCATATATCACATCACAGCTTCAGACTAGACATTGTCTGGGATGAGTATATATCTGACAGCTTGAAGGCTGGTGCTCGAAGCAAGAGGGGAAAGGGGGTGAGAAGACGTGTTGAGCCATCAAGTGCAGTTCCTGGAAATTGGTCAGCATTTCTCCGAATTGCAGACAACAAATCTGAGTTGTTCTCCTATTTGGTTACAATGGCAGTCGGCATTGATACTAGCAAGCAGGTTATCTCCATGCATCATGTCAATGTGATTTGTAAGAATCGGCAAGATATCTCGTCTCTAGCTCCATGCACCCATGAGGAGGCTGACACCTGCATGTTCCTCCATCTGGAGGATGCTGTGCGGGATGGACACAACAAAGTGTCAATACGCACAGTAGACACTGATGTTGTAGTTTTGGCAATAACATCAGCTCAACGGCTTGACCTTGCTGAATTGTGGATTGCCTTTGGTGTTGGGCAGAATTTTCGGTTCTTTACTGCACATGAAATAGCCAACGTACTTGGTCCTGATAAGTGCATTGCATTGCCAATGTTCCATGCCTTCACTGGATGCGATACAGTTTCTTTCTTTGGAGGCAAAGGCAAGAAAACTGCGTGGGACACCTGGAAGGCATACAAAGAGGTTACTCCAGCATTGTCTGCCTTGGCAGCTAGACCAACTCCACAAACCGTCCAGGAATGGCTTGGACTACTTGAGCGATTCGTAATTTTACTGTACAACCGTTCCAGTAGCCAGGAGTGTGTAAATGAGGCTAGGAAACAGCTCTTCACCCAGAAAGGGAGGGCAATTGAGTGTTTGCCACCTACGCAGGCTGCACTTACCCAGCACATCAAGAGGGCTGCTTACCAGGCTGGTTACTGCTGGGCCCAGATGGTAATCAAGGCCCCCGAACTTCCATCACCAAATGAATGGGGATGGAAGAAGACCGACGAAGGCTGGGAAGCACACTGGACAACATTACCAGAAGCTGCACAAGCTTGTAGGGAGCTGATAAAATATAGCTGCAAGAAGAGCTGCAGAGGTCGCTGCAAGTGCAAGAAAGCTGCTCTACCATGCACATCACTTTGCTTTTGTGGTGGCAATTGCACTGACTAAACTTCTCTTCCATCTCATAATGACTCTCTAGCATATTTACCTTGAAACAGTTAGTTTATAATCAGTACATCATATTCCTATAGTGATTATTGCATTGACATTTTGAAAAAACGGTAGCCATTTTTCTCACAGGACATATCTGCGATGTCCCTATAGCCAAAAATCCTTTTCATATAATGCTTTAGCACTGTACAAAGTTTCATGCTTTTATCATTAAATGCACAATCGTTGCACATATTTGCTGTACTATAAGGCACTCTGTTTTTTAGGCTTGCCTATTCCATCAATTTTTTAGAGCAACACTGTGGAAATATTCCAGTGCAAAAGTTACACACTTTATTTCATTGGTCCTGAAATTTTGCATCACGTCTGTTTTTGTGAGTTGATCAACTCCTTGGAAACCTCTGTTGAGGCTGTTCCTGTAGTATTTGTGACTGGATTGGATGCCTGTCAATGCCTTGGTACTGCATTGCAACATTGCATGCAACCTTCCTCTGCTTCAATGATGTGTGATTAGTGTTAAAGTAGCCTATTAGACCATCTTACCCGTTCACATTTTTACTTGCATGAAAGACATCTATGCTGAGATTTTCAGTATCTAAAGGTCTAATTTTATAACAAAAATGTGAGTGAATTATACATATATTATGAAGATAAATGTTGTCTGAAATTACAACTAGGTGAAATTGGAAGGAGCGCCTTTCAAAACACTGCATGGAGCAGGAAAAATATGCTGAATTCAGCAGACTGTGAGTAGTATCGACTGATAGCAATGATTTGAATGTACAAGAGAGGAGAGACCATAGAACAATATCAGTATCTGCAACTGAGAGCTCAAGTTGAGATAGTAGCTACTGCAGATTGTTACTCTGATGAGTAATGGAAATCGTAGCACACTGCAGAATACTCATTGAAGTCTAAAAACTGTTATATAATACTAGCAGTTGTATTTCAACTGTTCTTTGTAGGTGTGAAAGTGGAAATTATCAGATTATGCCAACTCTTATAGTCTATGAAGTTGTCGAGGGAAAAAAAGTGTTTGGGGTGTAGTCATCGAGGAAACTTGAGCTTACAATTTTGCACATGTGAATGTTATAAAATCTCGGTAGATGTTTTTTATTTTTTTATTTTTTATTTTTTTATTTTTTATTTAAATTTTGCTGTTTCATTTGATATATATTTATTTGATGATTTTTAAATTATTTATTTTTATTTATTAAAAGTGGAAGGAGTAGTATCTATATATATACTCATGGTAAATCTCCCTACACACTGAAACAACTTTTTTGATATTTTAAAAATCCCAAATAATATAAGTCACCTATATTACTCAAGCTGGACTTTGTTATTATAGAAATCAAAAATGAAACCTGTATAATGCAATTCACTTATCTACTCTTCTAATGGTTTCTTGCATTGTTTATCTATCTAAGATCTACAACTTGGGTGTTCACAAATGTCTGAGAAGCACCTCAAGTAAACTACTAAAGCTTATGCAATCTACAACTACTACTTTCATTATTATAAACTTACATTACTCGGAAACTCAAAAGAGTACTACCTATAGCACTACCTATAGCTACAAACAACAGCTTTTGTATCAATAGCAGCTGCACCAGTCTAGGCTAGGACCAAAGAAGTGATGAAATATCAATGCCAGCAACTAGTGTATGAATTTTTTAAATATATATAATATGTATATACGTACACACAAGGAGACATCAGTAGCATAAGTGCTAATGTGGTGCCACAGTAAATGGATATAACAATGAACAAAAAAGTACAGTGAGATAACGATATGTTAAGCAATATTTGGAACCAACTAAAGTACTATCTTGCATCATCTGGCAACGAGTTCCACAGTAAAATAACATTTGGGAAGAAAAAATTAGTATGACATGGTTTGGACATGAGCGAGATTCAGCACTGAAGCACAGCAACTTCTTAACCTAAGATCCATAATCCTTGACTGGAGTGGGGCATGTGTAAAGTGGAAAGCACCACTGATAGTTTTTGCAAAGTAGAGCCTTTTCTTGTCGAAGCCAGAGTTGGCACCCCAGGCCACAATAACAGGTTGTTGTAACTGTCATCTCATCTCCTGGCAGCCAACCTCAGAGCAAACCTCTGAAATTTTTCTATAACTTGCATCAGATTGACATTGTGAGGGTGGCAGACTTGACTAGCACATTCCCGTGTATAGGAGAGAGATATCTGAAGCCAAGATATTTTACTTGAAAGGTGTAGAATTTGCTATTGATGAATCCAGTATGTTTGGTAGCATGCTTAGTCAATATGAAATTTCCACTGAGATTTTGAGATGTCCAGATCCCTAAGTACGCACACATCCTCTCAATGGCTGCACCACATAAATTCAGTATAACAGCAGGCAGAGGTTGAATTTTCTATGATAATTACATTAACATTTAGCAATGTTAAAACTCATGAACTTCAACAAAAAGTCACTCACAGCATCAATATTGTGTTGAATTACAAGGTAATCACTAATACATTTAATCTCTCCATGCAAAAGGATTTCACAAGTATAAAGGACAAACAGACCTCCATCCTGTGTCAGCCTGGTATGTATAATAAGAAATTCAGTGGTCCTAAAACTGAACCTCAAGAAACACCTGAAAGAACCTGTTTGACTGCAGAAGATCCACTACCAACCACCACAAACTGGGATCTAGCAAGCAAATAATTACTAAGCCTGTGTAGAAGAAAAGGCCAAGTAAATCATGAAGAATCTATTCTTGTTAGGAATGATCCAACAAAAACAGATGTAGTTACACTGAAAAGAATATGATTATTATATTTGTTGGTATTATGATCACTGATATGATTGTTGATTTGCCATTTGTAGTATATAGAACTATTTGAGAACTTTTCTTGGTTATGTGGTTCCATGGAGAGCCTCACCCATCGTTTAGCACCCTCACAGCAACATCACTCCTACACCAGATAAACATCTAATAAAAAATAAACAGTATATAGTGCAACCATGAAATCCCAAAGTTATTGTTTATTATGAAAGGATATGCGTTGTTGCCAAATAATAATTAAGCATGGGAGCCTTGCTTTTTGCCACAATAAGTTCCATGGAGCGAGTTAGGCTATAGTAGTTTTTGTGCAGTTGGTGCATATATAGGTCTTTGTATTACAGCACACTGTGGGCCTTGAATTGCTAAAAAAATATTGAATTCCACTTCAAGGCTCTTTATTCCACACATCCATCCATCAGTCGTTATCACCATCCATAGATCCATCCATCTGCCTGTCTCTCTGTCTGTCCACTGCCTACTCACCTGACCACCTGCCCACCTGCCTGCCTACCCACCACCACTGCCCACCCACCCATCCACTATCCACCCATCCACTCATCCACCCATTAACCCATCCGCCCATCCATCCATCCAACCATTCGTTCAATAATTAATCTCCTCACTCATCCGTCAATCCACTTCCTCAATCTCATAGTGGAATGTTACATCTGGGAGCACTAAGTCAATCCATTAGTAGATAACTGGAGAAAGTATGTTTTAACAAGGTAGGGTTAAAGTGCTTTGCAGTGCAGTGGAGAGGATTCACAGAATTACCAAGCAAACACAGTGACCAGTTTTTAACAGGAATAATAGAATGAGTAATATCTCCTTATGGCATGAGAAATATGTCTTTTTTTGAGATTAGATGTTGGATCTAACACAAATGAATCATTTGAGGTAAAGGATAACCAGAGAAAAGCTGTATTCCTAGCAAGCAGGATCCTTGCCCTTATTCAGCTACAGAAGGAATATCTACCAATGGAGAAAAAGCCATTTGGCACTCTCCCATCTCTGTTATAATTTATGCATGGAATTTTTTTTAGGTAGCTACTGGTTTTAGAATAACCACTAACAAATCCTGTCCTACAGAATAGATAATGGTGATGATATATTCTGAATTGTAAAGAGAGTGACAGAAGAAGAATTCCTTTGCCATCAGATCACTGTCTACAATCAAGTAATTGGTGATGGAGTTCTGCATAGGAGAAGAGAGGACACCATGCTAGACTTCACTGTGCACACAGAAAATTAACTCACAGATAGATATCTTCACTATGGTTCACACGATCAAGAGCCTCTATAACAGAGCTAGAAAAGTGACCAGTGTGCAAGGTTGAATAAGACAGGGTAACTGGCTTGCAATTTGAAGTAGTCACCAAGGTGAGGAGGGGAGAGACTAGAAAATGAAAGGAAATAACTCCTATGTGGCTAGCCAACAACAGACATGTTTGCAAAAAAAATCAAGATCATTTTATATAATTATAGTAATGCAATATTCTATTCCAAAGCGGCATGCATATTACAAGTTGATGATTGTGCTATACAAAATACAATATTAGAAGAGTAGAATTACCATATGATGATGAAGATCAGTATATATATTATATTCCAGTTGTGTAATTTTGTTAATCATGAGAACAGCATTTACAATAATACAGTGTTTGATTTCTTTCACTATCAACGTTTATATATATACAGGCAGGTCTCCCAAAATAGTAGATAGCGAAAATGCATCACTGCCTATAAAATAGCCACTTTAAATTGATGTGGAGAATAATGGACATTAGATAGAGCAATCATATTAGCATAATGAACAAAGATTTTCTGTTGAACCTTTTGCTAGTGACACTTTCTATTTTGAGCTGGTCTGGATACACCTTGAAACAGACAACTCTCTGTGTCTTACCAGAGAACATTACAGAGAGTACAGAAAATGATAATCTTGAAGATGGTGATCACTCGATTCCTGGAATTTGCAAAGGTACATTCAAACTAAGCAACCTTTCTCAAAATGAGTCTGAACAACTGATCAAGTCAGGTACTGTGGTTACATTTCTTAAAGGAGTTCATGAACTAAGTTTCCAATGGATATTTACCAACTTGAACACCATCACTCTAACAAAATCAGTTCCTACTTCCAAGTATTGTGTTTCGAAATATCACAAATCTTTCAGTCGTTGGACTGCTCTTTAAGCTCTGATGACCGCACGAGATGCCGCAACTCAAAATACAAACTGGCATTCTTATACGGCGAAAACCTGAAAATTATGGATGTGAGTATAAGCAATGCTACTACAGGACTGTACATTTTGGATGTTGCTGGAATTGTAGATATAAAGTATGTTTATGTGAGCGATGCTCTTTCGCATGAAAAAGATATTCAGGGTGGAAACATAATCGCATACAAATTTGAAAAACAGGAAACCAAAACAGTTCTAACCATTGAGATGTCATCATTTGCTTTTAGTGGTTATAGTGAAAGTTTATCTTGTTTAAACCACGATAGAATTCTGTACTCTTCAGGATTGGCACCGTTTATTAATGCATTCAAACTGGAAGTTTACATTCGGAACTCATATTTTCACAACAACTATGGATGTACAGGTGGTAACTTGCTACTACTGTTTATAAAAAGGAAAGATGCTTCTGAACAACCTACAGTAAACATGAACAATGTCACTTTTGAGAAAGGTAGAGCATTAATTGGAGGAGGTCTATATATATCTTTTGAATTTTTTTCTTCTACTGCTTCTGGTACACTTGGCTATTACCAACTTCCTTTCAACATCTCCAATTGTACTTTCAGGAAGAATTATGCTCTCAAGAGTGGTGGTGGAATATTTATACAGTGGTAGGAATCACATTTCTTTCAAAACACCTATGATGCTAAAATCGTTGACACAAAATTTCTTGGAAATGAAATAGGCATCCATGGAAGTGGTGGATTAGCCATTCATTACAAAAGATACATTGAATCACAAGACAGACCACACCAACTTGCTTGCTTTCGAGTTAATCTCTATGTTAAAAGTTGCAACTTTTCAAGCCATCAGGAGAAGCAAGTGAACATCTTGAGTCTGAGAGTAGTGTCATTCTGGCCAAGTCAGTCCCTTACTTGAGAATGGATGGGATTCGTGTAACATCCAATAATTGTACTGCAATACTTGCAATTGGCTCCATACTTCTCTTTTATGGGTCTTCAGTGATCTCTGAAAATATTGCTTTGAGTGGTGCAGGTATCAGGCTCTGTTCAGAATCATTACTGTATCTTGCCCCTTACACAATTCTTGCTAAAACTGTAAGTGGAGGAATAATGGTGAATTCTAAATGCCTTACAAACAAGCCAATGTGTTTTTACCAGTTTTTACATGATGTTACTGCCAATTACAGCTTGTTGCATACAATAAACATAATAGTGCAAGATAACGATGCAACAACAGCAGGGAGTAATTTATATGGAGGCTCAATTGATCTCTTCTCTGTGAATCACAAAAACAACTTCTTTAAAAATCATCTGAATATTACCAAGAATACTATATATAAGGGATCTTTCTTCTGTGTCTTCTAACCCACAACAGGTGTGCTTTGTAGATGATGATGGATACAAATGTGGAAAGTTCACTAACAAACTTGCCCAACCTGGACAAATCATAAAAGTTAAAGTCAGAGTGGTAGGCCAACTTAATAGTTCATGCATATCACAATGAGAACTTGGTGTTATACGATTCAGATTTGACAAAACAGGTTATCAATTTGAAAGCAGAAAACGTGAGCTACACCATGATATCTCCTACTCTTGAAATTTCAAAAAGTGCCGCGGTTTTACACCTAGGAGTAGGAAGTGACTACAGTGTCAATGAAAATGCGAGGTATTTTCAAAGAGCAACTGTTTTTATAAACTTCACAGGTTGTCCCATTGGTTTCACAATGCAACAGGAAAAGAGTATTGGAAGACCTGGTTACATTTGCCAGTGTTCCCAGTTTCTGCTGATAATATTCTCTTAAAAGATTTGCAATGTCAGTATCACCGCACAGGCATCATGTGTGGATCCTGTCACAAAGGATGGAGTCAGATGCTAGGAAATTCATAGTGCAGTTAGGACGGTTCCAACATGTCATTGTTTCTGATAATCCCATTTGCTTTAGCTGGTCTTCTCTTAATTCTGGTCATCAGTGTCTTAGATCTCACAGTTACAATGGGAACTCTAAATGGCTAATGCAAGACAATTACATCCATATAATAGTATATCATCTAATTTCAGTGACTCCATTGCTACACATCTTTCTAGCTTGGTTTAACATTAATCTTGGAATGCCTTTATTGTTATACACGGAAATGGGAGCAGCTATGCTTCTGGGTACCTTTCCAGTTTACCTATGGTTTGATATCACTTGCCATCATCATTCTCTGCAATAAATGTATCGGAGTCACCCGTCTTGTGGGTAACAATGCAGTAAAAGTTCTCGCCACTTTGATTCTCCTTTCCTACTATAAAATGCTGAAAGTTTTCATTGGTTCCCTCAACTACATTGACCTTCGTGTGTACATTGACTGGGTCAATTAGCAATGAAAGAAAGTGGTACTTGGAGGGGAATATTGATTTTCAATCACACATAATTTTGGTTGTAATCGCAGTTCTGTTCATCAGTTAACTCTCCCACTGACTCTCTCTTTGTTGTGCATAAAACATATATTTTCTCTCTCAAACTATATACTACAAATGTTTCTCTTTCATAGATAAACTCAAGCCATTCTTTGATGTCTACACTGGCCCATTCAAAGACAGTGCATGGTTCTGGCCTGGATTACTTCTACTATCCAGGGTACTGATTCTGATAGCTCATGTAAAAGTTGGACCTATTTTTGTATGTCGCTGTTATAGTTTGTCTGATTTCGTTATTTGTAATGGTTTTACTAAATATTTATAAGGAACAATTTCTGAATGTCATAGAGTCTTGATTTTCAACATTGCAGTAGTTTTTACCAGTATGACGAGAATCACACATGCTGTTGAAACTCAACCACTGTGGATAAAAAGAGTCAACCAAGCCTCATTTTTAGTTGCTTTCATCACATTCAGCGGAATTAGGTTTTACCATATCTACTTGAAATGGTCACGGAACCAGTGGTTGCAGATGCTGATCAGAAGGAGAAGTGATTTATGGGGAAACAGAAATCTTGACGTGCATAGCGTGGTACTGTGACAAAAAAATGTTTCTACTTAAAAAAAATCCATTGGATTGACATAGAAAGGAAATTGGAGTTTATCTGTGTAGCAACAACCAGTTACATGACCCACTACCATTTAAAATAATATACACCAATAATATTATATATGCTTCTAAAATCTGTATAATGGTCGGCAATAAAAGGTCATCCAAGAGGTTGCAGTTTACATGGGTATACCTTGTTTTTTAGCAGGTCAATTGTTTGCATAATTTGGTTCTTGCTGTTTTTGTTGTTTATCTCTTTGTTGTTTTTTTCTCTTATTATTTTATAGGAACATTAACATCTAGAATTGTGTACACTACATCAATTGAATACATCTCATAGCATTATTTGATTCAGCAGGATTAGTTGCAGTCTCCCTCAAGGATTTTCTGTGTTTTCCCCCATAGACTTTACCTTTCCTGGAGCACCAACTACAAAGTAAATGGGTGGGAATTTAGCATCACTGTTTATCAATAGCTGGGATGGCTTTGGTGAGCACTGAGTATATCCTATCCACATGGCAGTGGGCCTTTCTTGAAGAATAGCCTCCAGTACTTCCTCAACCGCTGCAACTTAGTGATATCACAAGGTCCTCAGTTGCTCATAGGGTGTGACAGGGATCTGTTCTAGCTAGCTAGGTGGGTAACACTTACCAACAGCAGGGAGGGACTTATGCCCTCGGCCTTCTTTTAGGCCTGCCTAAAGGCCTACCACTGTAAGCCAACAGTAGGGCATTGGCTACACTGAGACTATCACCACTCTGGACTTAGATGGTCATCTTCACATAACCCACAAAGAACTCACGCAGTACCAATATTCAAGTGTTGTATATATAGAGTTGGTCGTTGTTTTACTTCACTTTTTGTTCGTAGGAGATCATGTATTGGTTTTTATTGATCAGTTCTGATCCAGCCACACAGCAGAACATGACCTCAGACATGAGAAAGACCAATTCTGATTATAAAACAGCATGTGAGCTAGCTTGGGCACATCATTCACACCACATCTGTACACACCTTTTTACCACAATTGAGTAACCGATGAATTATGGACATGCATTTTTTAAGATTTGGAGACTTCTGGTATTAATCTTTTTATGAAGAGATGGAAAGATAAATACTTGAAGATGAATGTTTCAACTTTCTAGGGGTTTTGGTCTGCCATTAACAAAAGATTCACAGCATGCAGGAAATCTTTTTGGAGCTAATATTGGTTGAAACCAGCTAAGAAGCTGCCGATATAGGTAGTACCTGAGGTAAAACCTTTGGTTTATAGCAAGTTTGCTGTCTGCCATTTTGAAATAGGAGTCAGACCAATGTAGGCAGTGCTATCACACTTCCCAATAACTGAGTAGTGCTACATGCAGGTAATGTTAAAGTATGTGACCAAATGTTAGGTACAAAAGAAAACAATTATATTGGCTTGACTTGTACCCTGTAGATCACAAATAATTCAAAACCATGTTCACCAAACATTATACAGAATTTATATTAAAAAAATGTATATAATTATGATATTAGTGGGTAATATATAATTGCCAAATATGGTAGATTGTGTTTTCTGAAGTCAATCCAGAGTTTTCATTGTAATTTAAAAAAATTCCAGTTTGTAACTATTTGTTTTTTGTTTTGTTATTTATAAGAATGAAAATAAATAATTGAAGCCCATAAGAAGCGAATATGAACCTAAAAGGTCAAAAAACCCACTCCCATCATACTATGCCCATGCTCATCTAATGTCACACCTATAAATAAATCCACCACTTATCAGGTCCATTCAGCAATGACATAATGATGGTCTTGCATTAATACATAATTCTATTCCCAATAGTTGTTGTTAATGATTCTCAATCAATCCCTGAGCTTTGCCCACCCATTATACTATATATCTGGACCAAATTATTGGAATGGAAAACTCATAATTTTGATGTCCATGCAAGTCACAGTTGAGGAATTAATGGAGAATGGAAGTCGAAGTGGTGTTAGTGCTTAGCTTACCTGTGAACTTGCTGCTAGTTCTTCTCTGATCCCATTGCCAGATAGAAGTTCACTGTTTTGTCTCAGGCAAGAAGATGTTCCCGGAGCATCAATTGAATGGGCTGAACCTAGTGTTTTTCAAGTAGAGACCAAGCGCTGGTTGAAGTGCAGAGATGGTCAACTGCTGGAAAGAAGCAGGATCTTGTGAAAAGGTGAGCAGCTACATAGATAGCTATATATACAGAGGTAATAGTATGAACTGAGACAAACCAGTGAATTTCTGCATGGCAAATGAATTTTGACAAAACTAGCAGCAAGCTCACAGGTAAGCTCAGCATTAACAACACTTCAAATTCCACTCTCCATTAATTCTCAACTGTAGCTGGCATGAACACAAAAAAATTAATCCAATTGCAGACAATTTTTTTGAGCTTTCGAGTCCTATAATTTATATGCATAATGCTCAGGGATTCATTTACAAAAAATACATTTTCCTATTGTTCCTAGAACTTCATGTGGACTTGGCTGAACGTACATGACACCACTATTGTCACCACGATAATTATTGTTCTTATAGGTATATATATACCATGCAGGGAGAATACTGCACATTGACTCCGAAGTTTCTTCTTAAAATACTTTACCAGATTGCATATAATTATTATCATGTAAAAGCAATTTGCCATACAAACAAATACCAATTAAAAAATTTAAAAAAATTAAATAATAAAATGGTAGACTGTAACCCAAATATGCCACTTCTATGCACTTTCTTCCTGTGACTTATAATTTCAAGCATATAAAAACTAGCTTTATCACTTGCAATTAGTTTAACCACTTCCACTGTTTTATTTTGCATTATGAAAAGAGCAGTGGACAATCTTTGCCTCTCCTTAGAAGAAATTATATCCTCAGGTTGGGATGGATGTTCCAGAATGTCAAGGGAAGAACGATATAAGCCAGGACTACTAGCCAGGACCAAATAGAAGCACCAGTGGAACTGAATTGATATTTGCACTGATCCATATGGAATATGGCAACCACACAATATATATGATTGTGCATTTAGCATATCCTAAACTACTCTCATAGTAGAAGAAAGCCTAATTGGTAGAGCCATTCATTATGGTCCTATGGCCTTGTATAAATTGAACAAGACTGTACCCATGTAGACCACTACAGCATAGATAAACCTTTATCACAGGATTTTAAATGGTAAGGGGTCATCTAACTGGTTATGGTCTTCACCTATATATCTTATTTTACAAGTCAATCCAATATGAACTGCTTTTAGTTTATTCTTGTTTTAAGTCTTATAAGTCTTATATGTCAGGATCAACATACCCCATCAGCATCGTATTGGGTGGACTTGTTAAAAAATAAATAAATTAATTAATTATAAAAGACTCTATATACCACCAGTTAAAATAATGTTACCCTAATCATTATAAATGCAATACAGTATTGGTGTGCATGATCTAAAATTTAATGTTAAAGTGGTCAACTGACTGGTTGTAGTCTATATGGGCAACAGTCTTTTCCTTTGTTGTTTGACAGGTCAAACTGGTGTTAAAAGCTTTTCCCCTTAATCAATCCCTTAATGTTTGGGTTTTTTCCCATCAATTGTAGTTCAGCTCTCATTGAACTCTCAGTTGACATAATAATAAAATGACAATAACCTTCTCAATAATCAACTTAACTGGTGCAGATGCGCTTGGTCCATTTATTTTCAAAATC
This sequence comes from Cladorhizidae sp. MBARI D1340-BT2, assembly GCA_028752905.1. Classification (NCBI taxonomy): domain Eukaryota; kingdom Metazoa; phylum Porifera; class Demospongiae; order Poecilosclerida; family Cladorhizidae; species Cladorhizidae sp. MBARI D1340-BT2. The sequence continues at coordinate 36,577,989 of JAQNBH010000004.1, read as the reverse complement.
GAGGAAAAATGACATAAAATAGCATTGCCATGTGGATCACGTGATGTGAGTTCCTCAATTTAATCAGTAGTCTAAAGTTGATGAAATCATGCAAGATGGCACTTTGCCTTCCTTTTACTGGTAATGCAATAATTAGTTACCATGCCAAAAACAACAACTGACAATAATCAAACACTCAAGAAGAAGATGTCCTCATTAGGATTACAAATACTATGTTCCTTTAATGGTCCTTGAATGATTACCGCAGTTTGAAATAGTTTCAGGAATCCTAACAGAGCAAACACAAAACGAGAGCGTACAAAATTCACAATTTACGCCAAACCCAGGTTATAAGCATGCACACACTCATTTAGCCAATGCAGTAGCTCCTCTCAGTCGTTGTTGAGCTCGAGCCAACAAATACTAGTATAAAGAATAGGAAATACTATAGGTGCTGAAAACAACTCTTGCTAAGTCAATTCGAGGAATTACAGTAAGCACATTGGTATTGATTTTCCTATGACTCACTAACTTATAGAATTACTGCCTTACATCAATGGAGCTCATTTTGAAACCAAACTGATTCTTATTGAATTAGCATTAGTAACAGTTTATTCCTGACGAATGTTAGCTATAGATACATATTAATAGTGTGGTCATAAAATAAACCACAAGAGTCAGGTTAAGAGACCTAAAATTTCTTGTCCACTGCGTCATGTGATTACAATAAGATGCCGGGTCACATTATGATGCCTTAATGCATGGCCATGCTGCTCAAAGCTTATTTTGTGCACAAAAAGTACTTCAGAGGTACCATAAAACTTTTCTCCAGCGGTCTACAAAGTTTCAAGGCTGAAAAGAGCTTCCTTCTATCCAAGTCAGCAGTTAAAATGAACTCTCAATGAACTCTCAGTTGACATAATAACATTAAAATCACCTTCTCAATAATCAACTTCAATTTTTATTCACTCTTAAAATGAAATTTACTAAGACAGAAGGTACAAGAAGTTACCACCTCTGTGGAATAATGATAGGGGCGCCGCTCTACTCTTGGTCCCTTCTGGATCACCATTAGCATGTTCTTTAGCCATTTTCCCTTTGATTTCCATAGTATTAGTAACAAAAAAGTAACATTGACCAGTTCAATGAATATGTGTTGTCAGTAATGCATCCACACATCCACAGAAGTTCACGTCGGGATGCTCTTGTTGAAATTCGGTGCATTTTTCCTGCATTTTCTTGCTTGAGTCTTGATAAAAATAGAAAAAATAACATAATTTTCTGATTGTTCTATGATTGAAAGTCCATTTCAAAGAGATTTTCAACATTGTGTTAAATTTTATTTTGCACGAGGTGGGCTCTTTTCTCAGATCATATAACATATATCATTATAATGGGTGGGAGCCCCGTGTAATTTGCTTTTCCCATTAATGATCCTGTTATGGCAGCCAATCCTTGCTCAAAGTGTCATAGCATATTGTCCTCTATAGTAAACCAGTGATGTGATACAAAATGATATGATGGATAGAATAGGATTTAGTTCTACTCTAATAACATCGACCACATCTGACCAACCTGAATGCTAGAATTTAGCTTTCAATTAACTCCATCATAAATTGTTTATATTCAAATAAACATTATAGTATTTGTGGACATGAACAAGTTCATTGGAGCCTGGAAAATCTGCTCCTGGTTGTGCCAGATAACTGCTAAAACACTCGGGCCAAATGACAATGTCAGGAGATAGGTAAAGTTGAGAGTGTTACACATCTAGTTGGTAGCTAGTTTTCTAGTGGGTACAGACAACTAGTAGCTCTGCAACCTGGTCTGACTATAGCACTTGGGTATATATCAAGTACTTTGATAAGTTGTGGTATTTGCTTGTAGCACTGTAGATAGCTAACTAGCTATATATTAGTGGTGAAACTCGTGTTTAGTAGCAATATCTTGCTTGGGTGCAGTTGATATTAGATAGCTGTGGCTGAAGAACTTCTCGTTTACACTGCCTTAAAGCATACTACAGCTGGATCATTTGATGGTGGAGTCAAGATCAAAATATGAGATTGCTTCCATATGATTACATCAAGCATAATATTGTGAACCATTAATACGATGGTATGACATGATAGGATGACATAATAAATAATACGATGGTATGGCATGATAGGATGACATAATAAATAATGCGATGGTATGACATGATAGGATGACAAAATAAATAATACGATGGTATGACATGATAGGATGACATAATAAATAATACGATGTATGACATGATAGGATGTCATAATAAATAGTGATTCAATATGATATGATACAATGAGAACGAGCGTCATAATTATTGTGAACCCGCCTTTACTAAGAAATGTGCAAATCGACCTATTTTGCTAAAGCTTAGCTGTTGTGGATTTGTTGCTTCCACTTTCAAGTCAAGATATTCCTTCTAGGGTGTCATTGTTGTGCCTGATATTCTCCCTTAGCATTTGCTAAACTTCATTAGTTCAAAAATCTCAATCTAACCAGAATCAACCATCATTGCCTTGTTTGGCAGTGTGCATCTATAAGTTCACCTGTAATGTAGTTGCAGAATGTGTAAGAACTAATTGCAAGTACTACAAATTTTAATTTAAATATTAAGAACTAGAATAATTATACAAGTGAGCCTACCCATGGTTGCTGGCATCATGCAGTCGCTGTTGTGTCCCTTTAATCATTACTAATTTAAAGTTACAGTTTAGCCTACAAGATAGCCTCATAGCCAGACACTTGTTATACTATGTAGAGATCATGTTACAGGATGTAAAACATTACTAGTTCTTATTAAAAGTTTTGGGTGCATACAATTTCTTTCCATAGGAACAGCCCTTACACTGAACCATATGAGTAATCAGGTCACCAGCCCTTATGTCAGTACTGAACCATCCATGAGTAATCTCACATTGGAAAACAACAGAGGTATAAACCCAGACTTATAATACTAGTTTGTCACGTTAACAAATAACATGTTTACATAACAAATAACATTAATATCACCTTCTCAATAATCGACTTCAAATTGTATTCACTCGACATTTTGACTGGATGCTCTAGTCTTCATCAGGAATAATGAGACGCTAAGGCACGATTAAGAATAATTTGGCTGTAGTAATCTAGAAATAGGACTGTGCCAGGCAAGCTAGGACTGTGTCAGCAAGCAAGCTTGCGCTTACAGGCAAGCTTAGATGTGCCAGGCAAGCTTGTACTTACAGGCAAGTTTGGACTGTACCAGGCAAGCTTGGACTGTGCCAGGCAAGCTTGGACTTACGTACAGGCAAGCTTGGACTGTGCCAGGCAAGCTTGGACTGTGAAAGGCAAGCTTGTACTGTGTCAGGCAAGCTTGGACTGTGCCAGGTAAGCTTGTACTGTGCCAATCAAGCTTGTACTGTGTCAGGCAAGCTTGTATTGCGCCAGGAGAGCTTGTACTTACAGGCAAGCTTGGACTGTCAGGCAAGCTTGTATTGCCAGGTAAGCTTGGACTGTTTCAGGCAAGGTTGTATTATGCCAGGCAAGCTTGTATGTACCAGGCAAACTTGTACTTACTAGTCAAGCTTGTATTTACCAGGAAAGCTTGTACTTACAGGCAAGCTTGGACTGTGCTAGGCAAGTTTGTATCCTTACCAAACTACTTAACCACCTCCCCATACCAACAGAGACAATGACTACCTCATGAAATGAGTTACAGTTGTTTCTTTATAAAGGTCTAGATGTTCATAAAACTTCTTTTATGTGGTTTACCTTCTTCCTTAGCAGACTTCATAGTGAGAGAACTTGCCATGCCTATTGTCAGAAAACTCCCTGACAGCTAATTACCCACAAGAAGACATACAAGGGGACTTCACAATCAGCAACCACACACAAGAAACCACACTACAAACCCACAGAGTGAATGAGACTTATATGGGTGCTGGAAAAGAATTAATAAGAAGAGAAGAAGACTCCCCTGTGATTCGAGAACTCACCTGACTGGTTTGACGAGTGGAGTGATGCCGCAGATACACATGGGAGCTGATTGGTTGTCAGGAGAAGTGTCCATGGTAACGGATGACAAAAAAGGAGGACTTGGCTCGAATAATATAAAAAAGAATGGTTGTCAAATGGCTAGCTAGAGAGATTCTCTTGCTTGTACTGTTTGAATTAAGAACTGTGTGACTGTGGTATTCTGTTATTGATCCAACCTCAAGGAGAATTGGGTTAGTTAGCAGAAGTGGCTAACTGACGGGACTGGCTTGAGTAGTTACTTGGTCAAAGAGACCAAGGGGTAGGCTCAGGTGTCTGGTGGAAGTTGTGGATAGACAGTGGGCAAAGCGCCTCGCTGTTCAAAGGACAAATCCATCACAACTATGCTCTAAATACTGTGTTTTAAGCAGGTATCTAACCAGATTATGCACATTTTGTGTTAAGTTCCTATTTTGATGGTTCTAGCCTCCACTTGTTGTGCCATGGTCATGACTATCATCCTCCTGCTAAAAAAATACCACGTTCAAAGTAGAATGGCTGACAATTTGGGAAGTTGGGATTGGTGTGGGATGTGCCCCTCCCACGTGAAGTCCAGAAGCTAAAACAACTTCCATTACACCTTGGAGTAGTGAAAAATGCCAATATTCCTGATTCCTGATGAAGCTAGAGCTTCCAGTTGTAAAGTGGAGAGAGTACAATTTCTTGAGAAGGTTATTGTCATACCCAAATACTTTTTATGCTCATCACTTGCTGAAACAAATTCCTTAACTAGATACTATAAGACTAAAATTTCTTTAAATTCTTTGTGCACATTAAGTATCAAAGAGTCATTCAACTGTTTTTCAGTCATGGTTGAACCCAAGTAGCCAAGTGAAGAGAAGCCGCTGATGGCAGAAGATGTCCTTATGGAAGTAGCATATGTGATGGCATGGTGAGATAGAGGGAAACATTTCTGTACGGTAGGTGACACTTTTTTTAATACTTCATTGCTGAAGAAGGCTTCTGATATGTGTACGGTCTTTACACTTCCATGTTGATGTCAGGAAGGATTACTAACTGTACCTTTACCTGGATAATTAAGTCTACGTCATTTTGGAAGCAATGCAATTTTTTTTAAACTCATGCAATCTTTCTTGTTTGCTGACTCCATCAGTGCTTGCTCCGGTGACACTGCTGATGGAATCTGTGTAATTTCTAAGCAATTTTCAATTTCAGTTAGTAGAAAAATGGCTTAAAAGTAGAATATTTTTTTAGTAAACCTTCACTGAATTGAACTAACTACTCCTAGGTACTGGTTATTCAATTATCTCTTTCTCAGAACATGAATAACCCTTCATCATATCAATTGAACTCCACTTCAGATCGGATATGTTCGAAAAATATCTTTGCTGTTTCAACAGCAGCTAGAGCATCTTGAATTGCTATGTTTTTCATTTGTAGAGTAAGTATGTATTACTTGTTTGGCTGCACTGAACAATTGTGACTAAGCTTGAGGCCAAATAGAGTATTGAATTTTTCTAGCGACTGATTTGCCTTCATGTCCTAGTCATCATGGGTGGTTGCTTGAATTTCTTCTAACATCTGTAAAAAGTACACAACAATCTTTGAGAATAGTGTCAATTGGTATGGCAGTCCAGGCACTTTAGGTTTGCTGTGTTGTCTCTATCATTACTTGCTTGCTGGTGCTTTGAAGAGAATAGATGAGATGGTTAGGTAAGTCTTCCAATTTCCTTCACCATGCACAAAGCATCTCTTATTCGAACTCTTTGCTTTCCAATTCTCTGGACACACAAATTCAAAAAATTGGGCACAATGGCTGCTGGATTTTCCCCATAACTGTGCCTCTACTTACGTTCATTTCTCTTCTGTATTGCCTCCAGCAACATTATGCTTGCCCCCAACATAAATGTAATTAAATGCTACACCTTATCAAGGAGCACTTTTAGGACTGTAAATAAAGTCTTGGCTTTTGTATCAGGTACTTGGAATAAGCCTACAGGATTTTCTAGAACTTCGTTCAGATCATTCACCCAGCATATTTGTAAGTTTAGCTGTTTAGTATTGCAAATATCAGTTGTCTCATCTGGAATAACTTAAAACCATTCATTCATTTTTTTCAATACATTGTGTAGACAATTTAGACCCATAATTGAAATAAGCTCATTCACAATTTGATAAAAAGTGTAGAGATTCTCCTTGACCCAGGTTTTGACCACTTCATTTTCAAGGCTCCACATTAGAATTAGTTGCTTCAGATTTTCTCTGGACTTAGTATGGCCTAGATGGGCTCTCACTTGATGAGCCAGAAATTGTATTTGCTTCATTTGCTATAAAACACCTGCTGTTCGCATTCCTTGCTGATCATTCAATTTGCACTTCGCTCATTCCCAATTGTACGTCTTACTTGAGATAAACATTCCTCTTTATGAGAAAGTGAGTCTTCGTGAGATTTAAAGTTTTCTATGGCATTTTTCAAAACATTTGCAGTGAAGACTTTCTCTTCTGATTTACTGATGTGAACATCTGTGCCTGGCAGCATATCGGCAGTAGCAAAATACCGAGATGTTGGCCTCACTCAATGATTTCAATGTCACCTTATTATTAGGCTGAAAGGCTTTCTCTTCACTGATCAAGGGCATAGGAAGCGGTGCGACCAGTGAGGCCATGGCCTTACCACTTTCTGAGAGAGAGGCCAAGGGAATTGGTGGCAGTAGGAGATTTAAAAAACCTGCGCATGCCTAATTCTAGTCTGACCCTTTCCAATGATTGGGAAGGTAAAGGGTTTACTACTAGCTGAGCCTAAAGCATGCATTTGTGCAGCTAGCCTGCTGAAAGTCACTTGTGTTAACTTTGTTTTCGAAGTCATCATCGAGACGACATGTCACTCTCCAAGGACTTACCCATTCCCTCTATTGGTGAGAAGCCACATCAACCATCTTTCAGTTTTCAAAAGCGTGAGTATGGAAAAAAGAATCTTGTTAAAAGATCTTTCCAGCCACAATGGTTTACACGCTGGACATGGCTTCATTATGATGAGGACCATGATTCAGTCTTCTGTTATATTTGTGTGAAGGCTTACAAAGAAAACTGCTTTTTTCTGTCGCAACTATTGAGACTGCACATATATCAACTGGATATACGAACTGGAAGGATGCTACTCTAAGATTTTCTGCCCATGGGGTGTGTTTACGGAAGTTAATTCTTGGCCATAGTGATAACTTGAGTCGTACATTACAAAAATCTGATTATCAGCAGCAGAAGGCCAAATTGTTGCAGAATTGACAGTGAAAACACTTTTTAAACTAAGATCAGATGAGAATTTTGCGCTTTTGGGAAGATATAACAAAAAAAGCTGAAAAATTGTGTGTTGATGATCCCCACCTCCCACGTCAAAGAAAAACTCCAAAAAATATTTGAAAAGCCATTCATTTCCAGAAGCTCCTGCAGATTATTACAAACAAATCTACATTGAAGCTATTGATCTGATTACCACATGTATAACCGATAGGTTTGATCAGCCTGGGTTTAAGATTTACAGAAATATTCAAGATCTATTAATAAATGTAGTGAACTAAAGTGACTACAAAACTCAGTTTGATTTAGTTCTCAGCTTTTATGGCTCAGACTTCAATGGTCATGGTCAGTTATTGAAAACCCAACTTGAAATTGTATCAACAATTTTCTGCTCAGATGAGGTTGTACTATTAAATGATGTCATTGACCATTTCAAGACCGCTTCACCTGCTGAACGTGAATTGCTATCTGAAGTTTGTAAATTGCTAATGTTACTTTTAGTTATGCCTGCATCAAACGCTGTTAGTGAGAGATCCTTCAGTGCATTAAGGGTGTCCACTACCCAAAAAAACAAAAACACAACTTCTCTCTGCTTCGACAGACCTATATAGCTACCTTCTGGTGCTGTGCCAACTATCCAGCTATAACTGATCCGGACTTAGTGAACATTTAAGATTTCACGAGGACGGTCATATTTGGAGATTAATTTACTTTGGGATTTCACAACTTACCACAGGGGAAATTACAAAGTATGAAACACAATTTAACATTGATTTTTTTTTTTAATACTGTGATCATGGACTTGAAAAACTATTGCAATTTCTTGGTAGCTTTTCATTGTTTTTTTGTACCTGTTGACATCATACGTGCTTAAAATTAAAAACAGAGAATGTCATCTTGTAGCTCTCATTGAGAGGAAACAGAATCTATATAATTTTGTCTTATTACTCCAAATATGAATAGCTATATAGGGAGAACCGTCCTTGGCAAAAAAAAAAAAAAAAAAAAAACTTTTTTCGGGACAGGCATTTTAAGGACTAGTATAGTATTTCAATGGTTGAACTGACCATTGAACTGACCATACCATTAAAAAAAAACACCAAAAGTGGTATACATGTACATGCTAGAAAAATCAAGAATAGGGAGGGGAAGTTTGGTCTGTCCCGCTTCCTAGGGGGTTGACCAGAATCACTGGTATGCTTCCCTTGTCGGTCTCCGCGGCCATTGAAACTCACTACGTGAAGCGTCTTCGCAAATCGGGAGTACTCAAGTTAGTATAAGTCCAGAATGGAGCATCCAAATCTTCTCCAATTTGGAAGGCAGTTGCCAATGATTTTGTTTCTGAAAGTAAACATCGCTTATAAATTTTTGGCACATTCAAACCCAGTGACCTATAGAACTCAATCACTATGAATTAATAATTCTATCAATCTTTTACTGTTCCTAATTTTACACAATTATTTGGCACTAATTTAATTTTTTAAGAAAATAATATATAATACATTATTCAGTTGGTAAGAGAGTAAATAATTTCAGTTGACTTGATGCTGATGTGTCCAGATTGATGTGGACAATTTCTCTTTTAAATTTCTGGGGGTGAGGAGTTCTTACACAGAGATATGACACCAGCAATTTATAATAAGAAATGGTAATACTTTTTTGGGTTATATATAATTACAATTAAGTACATACAATATATACCTCCTTTTACTCACTCCCAAACTGGAACTACAACCATCAGCGTTTGAACCATTGCTTCGAATGGCCTTACCACTTTAAAATTGCTTCCTACGCCCCTGCTGATAGAAACTATGCTGAACACTCTGCTTCTTCTGGTGTAGTATTCTGGCCTTTTGATAAGCTTATGGCATTCAGTTCAAATGGGGAGTCCTCTTGCTCAGAAATAGTGGTCTAACTCATCTTCTAACACCCTCCTTGGTGACTTAATTCTTGATTCAGTTCTTCTTGCTTTCTTTGGCGCTCACAAAGCTCAATAGGGATACTTGAGGCTGTGACTGGGTGATCTAGATAGCTGTCATACACATGAGTTCTAATGATGTCAATTGTCATGTAAGGTATAAACCAGTTCCACCAGTCAATGATCATGAAGCACAGAATTCTCCAATTTCCCTACTTCAAAAAGTGAGTGAGCTGAAAGCAGCTCATCTCCCCACTACCCCCTCAGGATTTCAGCCACTAGCTGGAAACTGGGCACATTCTAGGTGTATCACATCTGATACTCTCTGGGTTCTGCCTTGTAAAAGTTCACTGTTCATATACATCCAGATAACCCAGTGCATCTCAATTTTCCATACCCAAAAGAAATTGATTGTGTCTGCAGATGTGCATTAAGGGGGCGGTTTCCCCATTTTATTTTTTATTTTCATCATTTATAAATGTTGTTGTAAGCATCTACTAGCCATTTCCAAAGATTTGGCGGCATTGGAGTATCCATGTCAAAGTTATGGTGCTTTTTGTCCATGCAATTTCATTCAAAATTGGAAGAGACGCGCACAGAGAAGGCTTACAGGAAAGGTAAGTTTTTCAGCGTCATAAAAATTTAATAGCTACCGCTTATATCATCTGCCACTGAAAGGCACCCAAATTTGTTGCTGAATCATTTCCTGCCCTTCGCGCAGAGGCCTTGAATATATAACTCTGCTTCGCACGCAGCATTTCCAGTCGCCTCACGTTCAGTTTTTGGTGAAAGTGTTTGGATGTCTTCGTGCACTTTTCGTAAGCAGATTCTACAAATCATGAAAAATCCTTTAAAAAAGCGTTTGGCGAACATAACTTTGTCACAGTTAAACCAAAAAAATATTTGTTGGTGTCATTTGAAAGCTCTTTGTGTGTTCTGTACTTTGAGTGAATCAAACATTAAAAAATATATAGCATTGCCAAGTTATGGTCATTAGAACAGATGACCTTTTGGTGTTAATGAGTTCAACTCATCGGTCAATTGCAACTGACCAACAGTCTAGCACAAGCCATTGGTTTCGCTCATATTACAGCAAGTGTTTGAGGAAGCCACAAAACAAATTTGAGCGCAAGATCTTCTAGTGGTGTTGAGTTAGGTCTGCCAAACGCTTGAGTGGGGATCTGGGTCTGTCACTTGTATCTTTTAATAAAATGTGTCTATATAAACATTTCAGATACCATTGGAAAGAAGACAACACTTTAATAACAAAATTATCTGCATAGTGGAAAGAGAAAAAAAGCTATAGCAATTACAAAGAGGACAAACGTTTTTTGTTAAACAGGAAATCCGCCCCCTTAAGCAGCAGCTCAGTATTAAGTGGCCATTTTATTGCTGACTGTTGCTAAATGCACCCATCTTGGAAGTTTCACTACATACCATGAAGAAGCTGAAATGGAAATATAATTATCTTGAAAGCACGTAAAAGGAAACTGCACTGTAAATATTTATTAATACTAAGGAAGTCACAACAGATGTAAGTGCATCTTGAAACTAAACAAGTTTCACACTATCTAACTATTTCCTGTTGCAACCCCAAAACCCATGAAAGATATTGTAAGCCATATAGGCACGATCAGTTCAAAGGATTTTTAAGTTTCTTAAAGGGCTACTGTAGTTACTTGAGTAGATCTAAAGAAACCTAAAAAATCTTCATCAAGTAACATCTGAGAAGAGAGAACTAAGCAGCTTATGACAACTTGTTTGCTGATAGAGACTTGCTAATATGTGACCATAGTAGAGTTGGCATTGATGCTAGTACAGAGCACATCAATAATAATAATAATAAAACAAAGTTTGCTACATGACAATAGAATTATATACGTAAATAAAACCTAATGCTACTGCCTGGGGGGAAGTCAAATCTTTAAGTTGCTTGTTAGCAGAATTAGCAGAATAAATTCTGAAAATCATGTTGAGTATGTGTAAGGAACAAGCACAGTTTTAGTCACCTACATTTAAAACCTTAGTAGAGTACATATTGTCCTTGGTTACATCTGTGAGTGCCCATTGAGGAGAAAAATACACAGACAAGAACAGAGCAATATTGCACTGATAAACTTCTTTCTGTCATAATTAGGCTTTTGGGCTTTAGTGGCATGGTGGCAGGAGGTTGAAAACCTTGTTTACTCTCCCATCTCATCACCACTAGTTACCTCTGGTCAAATTCTCCCTCCTCCATATGTGTGGCACCAATTGAGGACACAGAAGCAAGGACAGACAGAGAGAAAGGCCGAGAGAATTATTCGTGTGGATATCCCGACTATTTAATATGCCACTGGTGCAATACCTATCCACCCAGCCACACCTTTGACCTTTACATGGGGTGTGGCTGATACATGTCAAAATATTTCCTGCCCCAGTGTTGTGCCCTTACACGGTGCTCACGGAAGCCATTCTGAGATCACAGTTGGGGTGTATATAATTCAGGTTTTGTTGTGTGAGAACAGATTTCTCATTAATTATTCACTTGAAGATGAGTGCTGATAAAGCTACAGAGTTTGATTTCGGTTATAACTTTACTGGCAATGCAGCTTATTCTGCTACGCCTATATATGATGCAATTGACAAAGCAACCACTACTTCTGCTCCACCTTTGACTAATGTTGATAATAATGCTGAAAATTGCAAAAAGAAAGACCCTCCAAATATCACAAAATGTGGAGTTCTGCTCATCTGCCTAGTTGCTTTGCTGTTTATTGCATCAGGTCTAGCTCTAGTCATTTCATTTGTGGAAATTTCCAAGCTTCGCTCTGAAGTAGCTCTACTCAAGTCCACCACACCTAGGAAAGAGACAACCCCAGACAATAGTGTCAACATCACCAGGCTAGATGCCAGTGTTCAAGAATTAGAGAGGAATATTGACACACGATTGAATAGCATTGGAATATACCTCAATGCTACTGCCCGAGCTCAAGCTGCAGCTATTGATGATATCTTATTTGGACTTGCATCTTCTTGTGCTGCTATACAACAGTTTTCTCCCTCTTCCCCCTCAGGCTACTATCCTGTCAGATCCTCCAATGGCTCTGCTGTCCATGTCTTCTGTGACATGACCACTCCAGGTCATGTGGTAATATAACTGGAGGGTGATGAGAGTGGCTGAACTGGACATGACCGACAACACTACCCAGTGTCCTAGTAGTCTCCAACTAAGGACAAACCCACGCCGTACTTGCATAAGGACCTCTCTTTCAGTACCTTGTTCTTCAGATACATTTACTGTCAGTGGTGTTGGATATTGTAAAATTTGTGGCAGGATTAGAGCCTACCAGGTGGGAACCCCAGATGGTTTTAAAAATTTAGACATAGGGAAAGAATATGTGGATGGTGTAAGTCTCACTTATGGAAGATCCCCAAGGCAGCACATCTGGACATTTGTTGGCACTTTTGATGAAACTATCAATCAACCTGGATCAAAATGTCCCTGCATCAACCCTGCCATATCTGGAATGGTCTCATCTATTCCAACATTTGTGGGTAAAGATTACTTCTGTGACTCAGGTTCTGCAAGTGGTATTAGGCCTTCACGGTTTTATGCTGATGACCCTCTGTGGGATGGAGCTGGCTGTGGGCCTCAGATCACATGCTGCTCCTTTAACTCTCCTCCATGGTTCTATAAGCAGCTACCACTGCCAACTACTGAAGATATAGAGATGAGGGTGTGTCATGATGAGGCGAGAGCTACTGAGGACATTGCCATTGAAGTAGTAGAGATTTATGTCCAGTAGTGAGGGATGGTGTTACTTCTAGTTTTGACAATTTTGATTAAAATTACATTACATTTTGGGGGATGTCCTCTTAATTGTTCATGAATAATTGATTAGTAAATTGTCAGGTTCTTAATGATGTTCCTATGACAGGAGTACGCTCTAGCTGGGGATATTTTACGATCAAAATATTGACAATCAGACATTTGATGGTAACATAATTAAAACTTGGTGACCAAGTGATAAATTGGGTTTGCACACGTGGTAAGATTAATGGAGCCATTGACAGTTTTTAATGTGCTAGTTTGTAACAGTCCATAACCTTATTAATGAAGCCGTGCGAGTTGAACTTTCTGTTTTGTGTATGGAACTGGAGAATATGAGGCGTGTGTTCTCTCCCTTATTGGCATTAAAAGGTGATAGTTTTTTATATATAACAAAAAAACACGTGTTCCTATTATATATCAGTTTATTTTGCCATACAGTATTAATAGCGATAAGATGAGACTAATGTTCTGTACAGTCCTGGAAATCTCACCTGACAGTGGCTGAACCAGCAGGTGGTGTTGACAGCAGAACATCACTATCTGTGGGATTAACAAAGGGACATATACATGTGAAAGAACGAGCCACTCATTTGAATGAACACAAGCCACTGATGTGAGCAAACAAGCCACAACCACACCACAGACATCAAGCAAGAACACTCACCTGACTGAGGAGCCTGTGACATGGGTTGACCCAAGTGAAGATGATTGGAATCCACAGGTTGGCAAGGAGACCAGTGATGTCAAACTGAACTGATAGAAAGAGTATAAAAGGAGACTATGTGTATAAGATAGAAATACGCTATGGCCTATGCCCAAAAGAACTGATACCTGATTATGTTGAACTTTAAGAAACTGTTGTAAGAACTTTGTAGATAGTGTTGATTGACACTATGCATGTGTGATTCTCTATCTGTATTTAATATATAACATACTTGTTTCAAGTGGGTAGCCAGTGTCTCGGGGAGAGATAGAGTTTGGCTTGGGATAAGATTCTAGCAGGTGTCTAGGAATAGGTCCCAGGCGTCGGACGAAAGTGTGGATCTGAATGAACAGTTAAAGTGTCTGTTTCAGCAGAAGGATGACTTTCCGTCACATTGGTGGCAGCGGTGGGATTTCTAGAGAAAGATATCCTGGAATCAAATAGCTAAGGACTCGGAGGTAGAGTTAAGAAAGCTGACTAAGGGTTACATAGGGGAAAGTGTTCTCTTGTGTTTGGGGTTAATTACTACAACCCGAGGTGAGAGGTTGTGAAGCAGACTCTGCTGTCTGTGTGTACCAGGTCACTGAGGAAGCAAATAGGAAAAAATTGTTTGATTCGCCATTCGACTCCGCTAACTCAGATGCGTGGTTCCGCGGCCGCAGTCAGACTTTTGACTGTTGGTTGCAAACCAGTAAGAAAAATATTCATGACACTATTATATTTGAACTTACCTTGCAGAAATTACCTCGGTGGCTAGAGGTGAAAATGCGCCAGCAAAACCCTCCCACATATAAAGATCTCCAGGAGATGGTGGCTAGGCATATCAACACATCGGGCCCCAAGCGCAGACCTGAACAAAAAGGGCATCAGCGAAGTCCACCTCGAGACGTCAGACAATTCCGAGAAACCGCTGGGAGGCCCTCCTACAACAAACAATTGGAGAAAGGTGGTAGTAATACTCAGGTTTTTGGTCCTGCAAAAGATTTAAGACTACTGACGTGTTTTAAATGTGGGAAACCAGGTCATTTAAAAAAAGACTGTAGGGTCAAGTTAGAAAGTGGGAATTGTGCAATCTTCATGAAGAAAAACATACCTGCATGGTCTAGACCCGTAGAAATAAATGGGAAGCCTGTGATTGCGTTGTTGGACACGGGGTGTTCAAAATCCATAGTTCACACTAGGTGTGTGAGGCAACAGGATTACTTGCCCTGGACTATCCCATATAATACAGCCAGTTCCAAGATAGCACGCTTTCCAGCCGCCAAAGTAGTATCCCTACGAGTAGATGGGGTGAAGAAAGTAGATATGGCAGTGGGAGTAAGCAGTGACCTAACATCTGACATGCTCTTAGGCCATGACATTCCCTTTTTCACCGTTACCTCAGACAAGCACTCGAAGAAGAGACCCAGAAAGAAGAGCAACCATCTCCAACCACTTTCACGACCACTGAGCAGAGCATGGTGACAACCAGAGCCCAGGAAATGGCCCAGAAGCAGCAGGAGTGTGCTGAAGCTCTCCAACAAGAGCTGGAGGAAGCTGTCGTGCATCCAGTGGCACTCAGTGACAGTGAATGTGAGGCGGAGGAGGAAGAGGATGAACAGGAGCTAGATCCAGTCATAGTTGACGGGGCAAGGGATGAATTCAGCCCAGCTGACTCTCTCTCTTTGGAACTGCCAA
The DNA here is from genome assembly GCA_028752905.1 of Cladorhizidae sp. MBARI D1340-BT2. Lineage (NCBI taxonomy): Eukaryota > Metazoa > Porifera > Demospongiae > Poecilosclerida > Cladorhizidae > Cladorhizidae sp. MBARI D1340-BT2. Next base: position 36,562,608 of record JAQNBH010000004.1, on the reverse strand, counting down.
GCGACACTAGGACATGATCACCCTACACCAGAGGAGGAGATTCAAGCTGATAGCATCTCTTCAGAACAGCCTAAACAAGAACATTGTACTGACCCAACTCTAGAGCGAGTACGGGAGAAGGCAAACAAGGAGGAAGTCCCTATTTCAGGAAAAATGGTATGCTAATGAGACAACCTTATTCAATACAGGGAAAGGATCCCCTGGTACTACCTGATGTGGCCAGAGAGAACGAGGAGAGAGCAAAGACAGCCCAACATGATCGAAAGGTGACAGCCCGGACATTCGAGGTGGGAGATTTTGTTTTAGTCTTCAGACCCACTGTAAAGAATAAGATCCTTAATGAATGGCAAGGTCCCTTTATGATTAGTGAAAAGGTCACTGAAGTTACTTATAGAGTGGACACAGGTGCATGTGGGAAGAGAGATAAGACTTACCACATCAATGCCATAAAGAGGTGGTCTTCCCCAGCCCCCCCCCCCCCAGTGTTTGTGGCAGATGAGCAAGAGACTGACAGCATGCCTAACCCTGAGCTAGACCCAAAACCTAAATTACTCTTACTAGAGCAGAGTACACAGTTAGCTCAACTGAAGGAGAAGTTTTGAGGTTATACAAGATGTGCCAGGTCTCCCCTCATTAGTGGAGCATGAGATCAGAACGGGGAATGTACCACCTATTAGGTTGCCTCCTTACCGATTAGCACATAAGGCTCAAGAGTTTTTAAGGGATGAAATACAAACCCTACTCTCCCAGTCAATCATAGAGACTTCGAAGAGCCCTTCGACAGCCCCCATAGTGTTGGTCCCCAAAAAGGATGGAGGTACCCGGATTTGCGTGGACTACCGTAAGCTAAATGCGGTAACCACAGGAGATCCCTACCCCATACCTCATATAGAGGACCTAATAAACGAAATTGGCAAAGCTAAGTTCATCACAACATTGGATCTTAACAAAGGCTACCATCAAGTACCTGTAAACAAAAGTAGCCAAGAAAAGACGGCGTTTATCACACCATATGGTAAATACCAGTTTAGAACCATGCCCTTTGGGTTAGTGTCCACCCCTAGTACCTTCCAAAGGCTGATGGATCACATATTACATGACATCCATACCTTTGCCACAGCTTACCTGGACGATATCTTGATCAGAAGTGGTACCTGGCCAGGAGATCTCGACCACTTGGACGAGGTATTCAGAAGACTTCAGAAGGCAGGTCTACATGTAAAGGAATCGAAGTGTGACTTTGCAGTCAATGTATGTGAATATCTGGGGTACATGGTTGGGAATGGACAGCTTAAATCAGTAGAGCAGAACAGTAGAGCGGAAAGTACGAGCAGTCAAGGAATATGTAGACCTAGTAATAAGAAGCAAGTACGTGCTTTCCTGGTGGGTCTCTGCGGGTATTACCGTAGGTTTATACCTTCCTTCTCTACTATAGCTATCTCCCTGACTAATTTAACCCGTAAAAACAAAGAAAACATAGTTAAATGGTCAGAGGAATGTGAACAAGCCTTTACCCTTTTAAAGGAAGAAAACCAGTATTAGTAACCCCTGACTGGTCCATGAGTTTGTTTTGCAAACTGATGCCTCTGCCTCAGGCCTAGGCTACGTGTTAAGCCAAATAGACAGTGACGGAGCCGAGCATCCAGTGGCTTATGGGTCAAAGAAACTGTTACCCAGAGAGATCAAATACTCCGCTATAGAGCGTGAGGCACTAGCCATAGTGCAGGGTATTCACCATTTCAGAACCTATCTGCACGGTATGAAGTTCACGGTCGAGATGGACCACAACCCACTCACCCGACTTGGACACCTAAGAGACTCGCACGGAGATTAGCAAGATGGGCTCTGGCTCTACAACCGTACGAATTCGCCGTTTAGCATCGAGCCGGAACCGCCAATGCTAATGGGATATACTAAATTCTCTCGATCTGAGGTACGGAGGTGCGAAAAGGTGTGGTTCCAGTCATGTGATATTTCCGCCAGGTACAGGGGTGTGGTTTTCATGGGGGGAAAACTTCTAAGTTCTGGTCAGGCGTAGGGTTGTTATCTGTGGTTAGAAACTGCTGCGCTTGGAATGGATACTGCTTGCTAAAAAGCTGTGATGGACTGTAGCTATGCTGCTCTATCGTGTGCAGTGATTGTATAAATATTGCTGCTTGGACACAATAGCTTGCTAATGCTGAAGACTGTATCACCTACAAAAGCCCTCAGGCTCTCACTGACAATCCAGCAACTCCAGCTTGATATCATGGAAACACAGGACTAGATGATGGCAGAGGGTTTTTATGAATCTCATGGGACTGGCACTTGCCCCCACTCAACTATTTTATGTCAAAACATAACTCAATCCTGGTTTGCTTCCCTGGATGCCCACAAGTCTGTCTGTGCAGTCTTTCTAGTAATCAAGAAAGCTTTTGACTCTGTGCCGCATAGACCACTCTTAAACACTCTGTCCTCATTTAATATTCCTTCTCACCTCCTCTGTTGGCTCACTTCCTATCTTACGGCCCGGTCACAGAGTGTTGCTATTCCTGGTGCTCTCTCTTCTTCGTGTCATGCATCCTCTGACCTCAAGCCTCTATTTTGGTCCTCTTCTCTTTGTTCTTTACATTAACAACAATGCAAAGCTCCCACTCTCGATATCTTCTACACTTACTCTCTATGCAGATGACATCCTCCTGTTCCATCCATTTTCTTCAACCTCTTCCTTAGATTCAGTGCAATCAGACATTGACATTATATCATCATGGCTATCTTCCCGTCTCCTAATAATTAACCCTAATAGAGCAAGTACATAAACCCCTCACATCCTCATACTCCACTGTATTAGTCCTCAATAGTACTCCCCTTGATCTCGTCACTTCATTTACTTACTTAGGAGTAACTTTCACCTGTAACCTCTCCTGGGAACCTGCACATTAGCACTAAATCAAGGAAAATAATAGGATTAATTTATCGCAACTTTTACCCTCACTCATCCTCTCATATGCTAATTAAACTTTACACAACATTAGTTCTCCCTCATCTAAGTTACTGTTCCTCTGTGTGGTCACCTCCCTCTTCTTGTAATTCAAAATCCTTAGAACACATTCAGCACTTTGCACTCAGACTCTGTACTTGCCAATGGACTTCTGACTCTATGTATCCAACCTCTCCACCTTTTAAACTTCCTACACTCTCCAATAGACATGCTTGGGCCAAGCTCCTTCTAATTTACAAAATAATAAACAATTACATCCATTTTCCTGACTCAATCCAATTAGCTCCTACTCTGCTCATGTCTTCTCGCCAATACCACCCATCGAACATCATAATCCCATTCTCCCGCATTGCATCCATGCAGTCTTCGTTCCCTCCGCCACAGCTCTTTGGAACTCACTCCCAACCTCCATTAGATCCTCGTCCTCACTCTCTTCCCTCAAATGATTTATTAAACAATTCTTCGCCTAACTTAAATCCTATAATTATTGTTATCATATATGTACGGTACTGAGCTCATTAAAAATTAAAAAATTAAAAAATTAAATGTTGGTGTCAAATTATGCTCCAACAAAGTAACTATCTCATATATAGCCTCCAACTTTTTCAAAATACCTTCAGGGATAAAACCACTTATACAAATATTTGCATGCCTATTTATAATTAGCAGCACTCCCTTTCACAATCATAAAATAGTAGAATAATGCTAGCACAACTGACCTTTTTCCTTGGTATATATTCTTGTACAGTCACATTAGAGCCTTCTAGACAATTTTGGGCAGAGGTCTCTAAGGTGAAGAAGCCAGCTGAAATAGCACACTGATATAAAAGCCTCTAGGATATTGCAGTGGCTTCCAGAGACTCAGCACATTATCTATGACACCTCACCCTCACAATAATTTTGCCTGGCCAGCAACAGTTAGTCTTGGCCCCAGCTAGTGCAGGACAATAAACCTTCCTCCTAGCTAATATTGGCCATCACTCACTGCATCTTAGCAAAATTCTCCCCACCAACCCTGTACATTCATCTTTTTCTCAATTACTAAAACATAAAAATATCAAAACATTACTCTTTGAGAAGAGTTAGATCTACTGTCTGAGAAGTATTCTGTACGAGATGTGGAGGGGCGAGCAACTTTCTTTCTTTGAAAAGAGGCAGAACACTACTGTAGTGACAATTATTTTCATATGCAATCTCTATCCAGCTCTTTCACTCCATTGATTTTTTAAAACCACTTTGAGCAATGTCTGTGGGAATCTGTATGGAGCCTTTTAGAGGTGTGAATCTGGTCCATCTGCACTCGGCTTTGACTAAAGAATCAGTAGGCACATAGGTGTCCACTTGAAACAGGCAGCAACAAGCTCGAGTTGTGTCCCCCATGATCCCAATCTGCTTGCTCTGTCTAGATGTTCTTTCGGTCTCACCTCTGGTGTCTTCTGAAAGATCTCCCTGGGAGTGGAAGTGACCCATGATTTGAAATCCATATTTTGAGCAACAAATTGCACTAAAGTAGCTCGCTAGAAAGACTGCACAGACCGACTTGTGGGCATCCAGGGAAGCAAACCTATGTTTTGACAAAAATAGTTGAGTGGGCAGTCCCATGAGATTCATAAAAACCCTCTGCCATCATCTAGTCCTGTGTTTCCATGATATCAAGCTGGAGTTGCTGGATTGTCAGTGAGAGCCTGAGGGCTTTGGGAGGTGATACAGTCTTCAGCATTAGCAAGCTATTGTGTCCAAGCAGCAATGTTTATACTATCACTGCACACGATAGAGCAGCATAGCTACAGTTCATCACAGCTTTTTAGCAAGCAGTATCCATTCCAAGCAGCAGTTTCTAACCACAGACCTACGCCTGACCAGAACTTAGAAGTTTTTCCCTCATGAAAACTACACCCCTGTACCTGGCAGAAATATCACATGACTGTAACCACACCTTTTTTGCAAATCCTGGTTTGCTCATAACATGTAATTTATCAAAATGTTGCCTCGTGAAACTACAGTCATTTTATTGTATTTTTATATATCCACTTGTCAACGGTGCCAAAAATTGGAGAAGATTAAGACCATTGCAACAGAGCCTCATCCTATCAAAGTTTCCAACAGGTCACTGATTTTATATCGTGTAGCAAAGGTAAAGATTGTCTAGTGGCAGACTATAATTAACGAAATATGATTTAGAAACTAATTCGCTGTGCATATTTTATTTGTGAATGAAATTATTGGCAGTTTTCATATTGATGTATGTCAAATGATCCACAGCAACTCTTTTTATTATACTTCCATATTCACTTAGGTACAGGCCCTGGATGAACAGGTACAGGCCCTGGATGAACAGGTACGAGAAAAAATTGAAGAAGCCAAGGCCAAGCACAAGTTGTATTTTGATGCCAAGCAAAAGAAAGGCTTCCAGTTTGATTAGGGTGATGATCGATGTGACCAAAATTAAGATATTTATGGTGCTATATACTGCTCTTGTGTGAGATACAGAGAGGAAGGGCAGTTAATTGTTGAGTAGAAATCAGTTTCAATAAAAGACATCTTTCATAGAACTTTATATTTACAATCCATTTTATGTTCTTAATAATTGCAGACATAAGTTTTGGCTTGAAGATATGCTTATGTTTAAAAATGTTCAAAATGATTTGTTGTTTGCTGTAGGTGACCATGTCTTGAAGAGGAATCCGAAAAGCATCAGGAAAGGTGACAGGTTATCACAAGACTGGTTGGGGCCTTACGAAATAACTGACATCACTTCTATGGGACTCGGCACGTTGCAGGATGGTAATGGCAATGCCATGAAAAGCAAGGTCAATTCAGGACACCTAAAGCCTTACTTGACCCGTAGTATACCAGGTCATGAAACCATGCTTCAAGACAATCTTGTAGGTGATGTGTCCCAACAAATACCTACAACTGAGAGTGGCTATGCAAGCTTGCAGACAAGCTTACCCCTCCCTCCCTCTGACCTATATACAATACCTGGATTGTGACTTTGATTGTGATACTAGTATCGAGGAAGTCACTGTGAATATGACCATGAATATTGCAGAGAAGAGTCCACCAAGGAAGAGGCAGTGCACAGCAAACCTTGGTGTGGTGTCAACTCTTAGCCTACATCCCAACAAACCCTACACTGAGAAACAGAGCACAATCATTCTACCTCCAGTCCAACCACCGACACTGTGGACCAGGACCAACGACAACCAGAAAAGATGTGCATTTCCACGGAATCTTCACAGACTGAGACAGATTGTTTTGTGACTGGTGCGACCCAGACTGTACTGAGGGTAAATGGCATATGCCTACTGTGCCAACAGGTTGTTAGCTACAGAGAGTTACCCAGAGACTTTCTCATAACTCTCCAATCTGGAGCATGGTTGGAGGACACCCACATTAATTAAACTCAAGCCCGACTTCATGTACAGTTTCCAAAGATGGGTGGCCTTCAGCCAGTTCAATATTTGGCACCAGGCAGCGGAGGCTCACTTACTGGAACTCCTGTAGAGAATTATGTGCAGATCATGAATATACTGGCGGCCACTGGATATGTGCATCAAATGTAGGAGCATCCAAGGGCACAGTGTTGTTATATGACAGCCTCCCTACCAGAACCAGCAAGTCATTGTGTTTAAACTATGTATACTAAAATCCAGTGATTTTTTTATTTGTTTTTTTAATTGTTTGACATGTTTTCTTCAAGTCTGGTAAATGGAATTGAGGACTATGTACAGTAATATTTGATATTACACCTTAATACTTGCACCTAATGCTTTATTATATCTGTTCTTATCATTGATGCAGAATTGGATACGTTGAAAGGCCTTGCCTGGATGGAGCATTACGTTGGAACCTACTTTATCATTGAGAAACCAAAAAGACAGATACGGGCTGGAGGCAATGATTGTGGGTTATTTGCTATTGCAATTGCTACAGCTCTATGCAGTCAGATTAATCCATCACTCATCACCTTTGACCAGAGCATGATGCGACACCATCTATATAGCAATGTTCTTTCAAAAACCAATATTTACTACCTTTCACATTGAAAGGTCTCTGATGGACTGTGATGTACAAGAGGTTGGATGAAAGAATACCACTTATCTGCATATGTAGGCAGCCCCATGACCCTGCCTTTACGGTTGCACAGTGCTGTTCATGTAAGGAATGGTTCCATCAATCTTGTGCTAACATTCCTTCATCAGTCATTGCAAACTTACATGAAGAATGGAATTGCCAGCAATGCAAAGACAGAAGCCTGTAAAATATTAAGAGTAATCAATCAGCTTGTCAACAAATATATAATGTAGTGCATCTCTTGAATTGTGAAATACATTGCGAGTTATTTGGCATTCATGGTCAGTTGTCAATGAGAATTCATAGAATGTGTTTTCCTATATACCACAACACTTGACAAAATGGGATAATGTGACAGCTGCGATATATAATAGCATGCCATATAGTTAACTAAAAGCTATATTGCTATATAAGAATAATCCACACTTAGTATTAGAAAGAGAAGAGATAAACAATTAAAGTGAAATTAGAATATCTAACAAGCAGATGATAAATGAGGGTCCTGGGCCAGCAACCCACCCCACTTTGGACATATAGTCAGTCCCACAGAGCTTGCAAGGGCAACAGAAGGTAAGGATAGTAATAAAAATATATAGTGACTGATAAGCATTAATATGGAGAGAGAACTGATGGGCAGAGCTGACTTATATATACTCTGCTCATCTTTAGCTCTGAACATCACACAGGAGCATACCATTGCCACTTTCCCACCATCATCAAATAGACCATAATTTTATGCTTAGAGCTTGTATATATATACAGGATTCCAAAATCCAGGCAGGGTCTTATGGAGTGAGTGACCAAGGGCCCCAATTTCCACGGTCATAAGACCCTGCATCTATGCAATCATTGATGCCATAATTGGATCATTGTGTTTCTCACTCTTTCTCCTACATAGCTATATAACTCCTGCTAATTATAATTAGATTGAGTCCTGTGGGAATTTTGTACTGATAATCAACTGCAAATTTCTGCCTTATTCTGATAATTATGGAAGATGTATATAGGGTGTTGTGAAGATTGTGCACTTCGTGTTGTACTGTGGAGAGTTTGCTGGTGATTGAGGAAGATTATTGGATATGGTCGAGAGCATTGAAGGGTCTGAGGAGTGGGTGGTAGAATGGAGAAATGAAGATGATGAAGGGAGAGTAGGCCTAATGTTGGGTAGGTGAGTATATATTATAGCAGAGGTCACTGTTGTAATAAGTTAATTCATTCAGTAGTCAGTCATTTATTGTTTGTATGTACCCATATCAAGGCTCAACAGAACAATTAAATTGGTATTTTTGTACCAACCTATAATTGTTATGTTATTGTTGGTAATAATATTATGTTTTGGTTAATATGTTTTTCTTTGAAGAAAAAAAAAGTATTGACAATATAACTTTTTTTTTAAACGCACATTTAAAAAAAACTACATAGTTATCGAATAAGTTCAGTGTAGCCCTTATTAACCCTACCACAGATACTGCGCCGTAGCTTACTGCCGTCGTCTGGTGGGTAAACGTTTGCGCATGCGCATTTGATGAAGTGCGGCAGTGCGGCATGGTCGGTAAAGATTTTCGCATGCGCATTGGCGAGGATGCTAAACGGTACTGTTGTAGACATCTTGCGTGCGAGTCTCTTGGGTGTCCAAGTCGGGTGAGTGCATACTTGCCAACTTTCCACAAGTTAATTCCGGGACATTAATTTTATATACGGCGCGAATTTTCGACCCCGCCCCCTAATTAGCGTGCGCCTTTCCCTTGACCACGCCATTAATTTTATACGCGATTTTTCGACCTAACTAACCGGTTCATCTCATCATACAGCTCAGCTGTGAGGTAGTATTCTCTGTAGATTTCTGGAAGAGGCGGTTGAATTGATCCATTGAGGGCAAGATAAAAGAAAGGGCAAGATAAAAGAACAGAGGTTTCGTCAGAGGATTTTCAAGCCTTGAAAGAATGCTACAGACCTTAGCTGCCTCACAAGACAAGAATGACTTCAAACCATTATACTGCCTGAGGTAACGATTCACACACTTCAGCAAGCTGAGCCATCGTGTGGGGCAATGCTTCAAAATCACCCCTGACTCGGTGAAAAGTGAACACCATAGGATGACAAATTGCTGCTCTCTTGCTGCTATGGAAGTAGTCGATGAAGAGCTGGTCAATGTTCACTGGAAGTACCTTCAAACCAGCTTTGACTGTTAAATCAGCCAAATGGCAGATGCAACCAACATCATACAAAGTTGGGATCTCATCCTTAATCAGCTTCTGCACACCTGACCTCACTTCTTTCATAACATTGGTGGTATCAGACATGAAAGGCACTGCATTGTCAAAGCTGAGCCCATTCTTAGTCAGTGACTCCTTCAATGCTTGAAACAAGTTGGCAATGTTCACAACAGGCATATCCAAGAATCTCGTCCGTACTTCACCTACATGTGGATCAAGAAGCCTCAAAAGAATTATGCAAGACTTATCCCTCTTGTCATGGGATTCATCAATCATCAAAGAGAATGGACCACTTGACATTGACTCCATAACTCTCTGTGTGAAGTAAGGAGCAAGAGCTTTCTTCACTATGGCTGTGGTTTTGGTGTGGGAACAGGATAATTTCTTTGCAATTTGAGAGTCTGGGAACATCTTGCTGAAAAGCTTGGTGGCATGGTCACTAGACAGAAAGGATATGTTGTGCTTAGCAACAAATGTAGCCCACCTGACCTCTGCTTCGATTACTTGATCACTTCTCTGATGCTGGAAGAGAGAGGTGATTGGTATAGTTGATAGCACAGCCTTTGACATATCCTTATGTTTCTTGCTCTTGAGGTGAGATGTGACATCATTACGGCCCACCATGGGTAACACCAAAGTCGATTGCACACAGAGTACATCGGGCATACAAGTGACCTAAAATGAAGGCAAGACTACTGACATTACTATTGCATTGAACACAAGCAGCACGATGTACCCATGATGTTATTATTTACCCTGTATTTGCTGTATTCCATGCTTACTTACCTTGTCAATCAATTTCATTATATATATTTTATTTATACCTTTGAAACTCTTGCCTATCCCTATCCCCTGAAATTCTTTGATCAATTTATTGTCAAAATGGCATTCTCTCCTCTGCTTCTTTGCTACACTATAATTATAGCCATTTTGATAAACGTGCTGAGAAGTTTCACGTGAGTGCCGCACCTCCAATCGAAACGAGGTCAAAGGTTGTTTCGCACACCCGCTGGAGCCGAAATTTGTTTATCTGAAGTTTTTCTCTGCTCCTGTTTTTGTTGCTTTACGAGTGTTAAAGGACTAAACTAAACAGGCTTGAGACTGCAGTGGCCATCTAAGAGAGTGGAAGCGCAAGGTGCGCGTAGCTGTAAATTCCGGGACATTTCCGGGACAAGGACACCACCAGGACAATGCTCAAAATTCCGGGACTGTCCCGGCCATTCCGGGACGGTTGGCAACTCTGTGAGTGGGTTGTGGTCCATCTCGACCGTGAACTTCTTACCGTGCAGATAGGTTCTGAAATGGTGAATAGTTCAATACCCTGCACTATGGCTAGTGCCTCACGCTCTATAGCAGAGTATTTGATCTCTCTGGGTAACAGTTTCTTTGACCCATAAGCCACCGGATGCTCGGCTCCATCACTGTCTATTTGGCTTAACACGTAGCCTAGGCCTGAGGCAGAGGCATCAGTTTGCAAAATAAACTCACTAGACCAGTCAGGGGTTACTAATACTGGTTTACTCACTAGGGCTTCCTTTAAAAGGGTAAAGGCTTGTTCACATTCCTCTGACCATTTAACTATGTTTTCTTTGTTTTTACGGGTTAAATTAGTCAGGGGGGAGCTATAGTAGAGAAGGAAGGTATAAACCTATGGTAATACCCGCAGAGACCCAGGAAAGCACGTACTTGCTTCTTATTACTAGGTCTAGCATATTCCTTGACTGCTCGTACTTACCGCTCTACTGGTTTAAGCTGTCCATCCCCAACCATGTACCCCAGATATTCACATACATTGACTGCAAAGTCACACTTCGATTCCTTTACATGTAGACCTGCCTTCTGAAGTCTTCTGAATACCTCGTCCAAGTGGTCGAGATGTTCTGGCCAAGTATCACTTCTGATCAAGATATCGTCCAGGTAAGCTGTGGCAAAGGTATGGATGTCATGTAATATGTGATCCATCAGCCTTTGGAAGGTACTAGGGGCGGACACTAACCCAAACGGCATGGTTCTAAACTGGTATTTACCATATGGTGTGGTCTTTTCACGGCTTACAGGTACTTGATGGTAGCCTTTGGTAAGATCCAATATTGTGATGAACTTAGCTTTGCCAATTTCGTTTATTAGGTCCTCTATATGAGGTATGGGGTAGGGATCTCCTGTGGTTAACGAATTTAGCTTACGGTAGTCCACGCAAATCCGGGTACCTCCATCCTTTTTGGGGATCAACTCTATGGGGGCTGCCCAAGGGCTCTTCGTCCTGGGTCTCTTCTTCGAGTGCTTGTCTGAGGTAACGGTGAAAAAAAGGAATGTCATGGCCTAAGAGCATGTCAGATGTTAGGTGACTGCTTACTCCCACTGCCATATCTACTTTCTTCCACCATCTACTCGTAGGGATACTTTGGCGGCTGGAAATGGGATAGTCCAGGGCAATTAATCCTGTTGCCTCACACACCTAGGGTGAACTATGGATTTTGAACACCCCGTGTCCAACAACACAATCACAGGCTTCCCATTTATTTCTACGGGTCAGGTATGTTTTTCTTCATGGAGATTGCACAATTCCCACTTTCTAACTTGGGGGGACTGTACCACAGAAACTAGATTTTTTTCTTTTTCTCTTTCTTTTTTTCTTTCTTTCAAACTATTCTTGTATCTATACTCTAGCCATTTGTAAAGTTTTAGAGGCATTGGATGCTCCATTCCGAAGTTATGTTGGTTTTTGTCAATGCAATTTCACTTCATCTTGATTCAAGAATCGAAGAAAACCCCGCCAACCGAAGGGGAGACAGTTGCATTTTTAACTTGTGGTTACAACTTTAGAGCTCCATAGATTCTGCAAACTTCATGGTATGAACTTGATATATAGCTCAAAAGATAGGTATCTCTGTGTGCTCTCTTTTGATACTAAAATATACTATAGGCAAGTTACTAGACCCTAAAGTGGAGGGATCTCAAAAACCTGCCTCCCAAAAACCTCATCCAATATAACTCCAGATTGCCAAGTGCTAAAAATTTGAAAATGGTGCCAGTGGTTAGAGGAAGCCCTAGAGCATTCAATCACCTTTTTCATTAGGTGTGAAAATGTAAGTACGTGGTCAAGCGGCGCGGGTGGAAAATTGAGGGCGTTGATTTTCAACGTAATCAATTTAGTTTAAAGTCAACATGATCAGGTATCAGTTCTTTTGGGCATAGGCCATAGAGTGTTTCTATCTTATACATAGTCTCCTTTTATACTCTTTCTATCAGTTCAGTTTGACATCACTGGTCTCCTTGCCAACCTGTGGATTCCAATCATCTTCACTTGCCATGTCACAGGCTCCTCAGTCAGGTGAGTGTTCTTTCTTGTTGTCTGTGGTGTGGTTGTGGCTTATTTGCTCACATCAGTGGCTTGTTCATTCACATCAGTGGCTTGTTCTTTCACATGTATAATATGTCCCTTTGTTAATCCCACAGATAGTGATGTTCTGCTGTCAACACCACCTGCTGGTTCTGCCACTGTCAAGTGAGATTTCCCAGACTGTACAGAATATTAGTCTCATCTTATTGCTATTAATACTGTATGGCAAAATAAACTGATATATAATACATGTAGGAACAAGTGCTATAAAAAACTATCACCTTTTAATGCCAATAAGGGAGAGGACACGCCCCACATGCCTCATATTCTCAAGTTCCATACACAAAACAGAAAGTTCAACTCGCACGGCTTCATTGATAAGATTATGGACTGTTACAAACTAGCAAATTAAAAACTGTCCATGGCTCCATTAATCTTACCCACGAGTGCAAACCCAATTTATTACTTTGTCACCAAGTTTTAATTATGTTACTGATTGTCAATATTTTGATCGTAAAATATCCCCAGCTATAGAGTACTCCAGTCTGGATTTATAGGAACGTAATATTTATCATTAAAAACCTGACAATTTACTAATCAATTATTCATTAACAATTAAGAGGACATTCCCCAAAATGTAAGGTAATTTTAATCAAAATTGGTAATTGAACTCAAAACTAGAGTAACACCATCCCTCACTACTGGACATAAATCTCTACTACTTCAATGGGAATGTCCTCAGTAGCTCTCGCCTCATCATGACACACCCTCATCTCTATATCTTCAGTAGTTGGCAGTGGCAGCTGCTTATAGAACCATGGAGGAGAGTTAAAGGAGCAGCATGTGCTCTGAGGCCCACAGCCAGCTCCATCCCATAGAGGGTCATCAGCATAAAACCGTGAAGGGCTATAACGACTTGTAGAACCTGAGTCACAGAAGTAATCTTTACCCACAAATGTTGGAACAGTTGAGATATTTCCAGATATGTCAGGGTTGATGCAAGGACATTTTAATCCAGGATGTGAGATAGTTTCATCAGAAGTACCAACAAATGTCCAGATGTGCTGTCTTGGGGATCTTCCATGAGTGAGACTTACACCATCGACATAATCTTTCTCTATGTCATTTATCTCTAAATTTTTAAAACCATCTGGGGATCCCACCTGGTAGGCTCTAATCCTGCCACAAATTTTAGAATATCCAACACCACCAACGGTAAATCTATCTGAAGAACAAGGTACTGAAAGAGAGGTCCTTATGCAAGTACGGCGTGGGTTTGTCCTCAGTTGGAGACTATTAGGACACTGGGTAGTGTTGTTGGTCATGTCTACTTCTGCCACTCTCATCCACCCTCCAGTTATATTACCACATGACCTGGTCATGTCACAGAAGACATGGACAGCAGATCCATTGGATGACCTGACAGGATAGTAGCCTGAGGGGGAAGAGGGAGAAAACTGTTGTATGGCAGCACAAGAAGATGCAAGTCCAAATAAGATATCATCAATAGCTGCAGCTTGAGCTCGGGCACTATTTTCAGTAGCATTGAGGTATATTCCAATACTATTCAATCGTGTGTCAATATTGCTCTCTAATTCTTGAACACTGGCAGCTAGCCTGGTGATGTTGACACTATTGTCTGGGGTTGTCTCTTTCCTAGGTGTGGTGGACTTCAGTAGAGCTACTTCAGAGCGAAGCTTGGAAATTTCCACAAATGAATTGACTAGAGCTAGACCTGCTGCAATAAACAGCAAAGCAAATAGGCAGATGAGCAGAACTCCACATTTTGTGATACTTGGAGGGTCTTTCTTTTTGCAATTTTCAACATTATTATCAACATTAGTCAAAGGTGGAGCAGAAGTAGTGGTTGGTTTGACAATTACATCATATATAGGCGTAGCAGAATAAGCTGCATTGCCAGTAAAGTTATAACCGAAATCAAACTCTGTAGCTTTATCAGCACTCATCTTCAAGTGAATAATTAATGAGAAATCTGTTCTCACACAACAGAACCTGAATTATATACACCCCAACTGTGATCTCAGAATGGCTTCCTATAGCACCGTGTAAGGGCACAAAACTGGGGTAGGAAATGTTTTGAAATGTATCAGCCACACCCCATGTAAAGGTCAAAGGTGTGGCTGGGTGGATAGGTATTGCACCAGTGGCATATTAAATAGAGGGGATATCAACACGAATAATTGTCTCGGCCTTTTCTCTCTGTCTGTCCTTGTTTCTGTGTCCTTAATTGGTGCCACACATATGGAGGAGGGAGAATTTGACCAGACCTAATTATGACAGAAAGAGGTAATATTGCTCTTTGCCCTCTGTTCCTGTCTGTGTATTTTTCTCCTCAATGGGCACTCACAGTTATAACCAAGGACAATATGTACTCTACTAAGGTTTTAAATGTAGGTGACTAAAACTGTGCTTGTTCCTTACACATGCTAAACATGATTTTCAGAATTTATTCTGCAAATTCTGCTAACAAGCAACTTAAAGATTTGACTTCCCCCGCAGACAGTAGCATTAGGTTTTATTTACGTATATAATTCTATTGTCATGTAGCAAACTTTGTTTTATTATTGATGTGCTTTGTACTAGCATCAATGCCAACTCTATGCTATGGTCACATAATTTATTAGCAAGTCTCTATCAGCAAACAAGTTGTCATAAGCTGTTTAGTTCTCTCTTCTCAGATGTAACTTGATGGAGATTTTTTAGGTTTGTTTAGAGTTACTCAAGTAACTAGAGTAGCCCTTAAGAAACCTAAAAATCCTTTGAACTGATCCTGCATACATGGCTTACAACATCTGTCATTGGTTTTGGGGTTGCAACAGGAAATAATTAGATAGTGTGAAACTTGTTGTGTTTCAACAAGATACATCCTCTCACACTTGCCGGAGCCGCCACCACCAAGGGCCATGCATTGCGAGTAGGTGAGGAGAGGAAGCTGGCCGCCCACAGTGATGCTTGTCGTTCCGTGGGAGTCGATTTTATCCCCCTTGTGGCGGCGGCTGGAGTGAAGAAGCCACCATTACCATCTCCAGAATCGGCCATCAGTTGGGACAGCGCTCAAGAATAGCTCCGGCAGAAACAACCCGCCACCTCTACCAGCGTCTGGCTCTATGTCTGTGGAAGGGAAATGCTGCACCATGTTCTGCATTGGTTGATGGCAGTATTTAACTTCCCCCCCCCCCCCCCCCCCATCATCAACTATTAACTTTACAATCCCACTTTGAATGTGATGTAGTACTAGTATAATAAATTATGTCTTTAGTTATTGAAGGAAAAAAGGGGGAAAAAACGTTGTTATGATTCACATCAAAGATACATCTACATCTGGTGTGATTTCCTTAGTATTAATAAATATTTACAGGCAGTTTCCTTTTACGTGCTTTCAAGATAATTATATTTCCATTTCAGCTTCTTCATGATATGTAGTGAAACTTCCAAGATGGGTGACAGTCAGCAATAAAATGGCCACTTAATACTGAGCTGCTGCTTAAGGGGGCGGTTTTCCTGTTTAACAAAAAAACGTTTGTCCTCTTTGTAATTGCCATAGCTTTTTTTCTCTTTCCACTACCTACTATGCAGATAATTTTGTTATCAAAGTGTTGCTTATTCTGTCTTCTTTCCAATAGTATCTGAAATATCTATATAGACACATTTTATTAGAAGATACAAGTGACAGACCAAGATCCCTACCACTCAAGCGTTTGGCAGACCTAACTCAACACCACTAGAAGATCTTGCGCTCAAATTTGTTTTGTGGCTTCCTCAAACACTTGGCTGTAATTTGAGTGAAACCAATTTGGCTTGTGCTAGACTGTTGGTCAGTTGCAATTGACCAATGGGTTGAACTCATTAACACCAAAAGGTCATCTGTTCTAATGACCATAACTTGGCAATGCTATTTTTTTAAAGGTCTGATTCACTCAAAGTACAGAACACACAAAGAGCTTTCAAATGACACCAACAAATATATATTTTTTTAACTGTGACAAAGTTATGTTCGCCAAACGTTTTTTTTAAAGGATTTTTCATGATTTGTAGAATTAGCTTACGAAAAGTGCACAAAGACATCCAAACACTTCTGAACGCGAGGCGACTGGAAATGCTGCATGTGAACCAGAGTTATATATTCAAGGCCTCTGCGCGAAGGGCAGGAAATGATTCAGCAAGAAATTTGGGTGCCTTTCAGTGGCAGATGAGCTTCCAGATATAAGAGGTAGCCATTAAATTTTTATGACGCTGAAAAACTTACCAAGGTGACATTGAAATCATTGAGTGAGGCAAAAAAAGGTTTGGGGACATCTCGGTATTTTGCTACTGCCGATATGCTGCCAGGCACAGATGTTCACATCAGTAAATAAGAGAAAGTCTTCACTGCAAATGTTTTGAAAAATGCCACAGAAAACTATAAATCTCACTTTCTCATAAAGAGGCAAAAATGAAATGTTTATCTCAAGAAAGAAGTACAATTGGGAACGAGCGAAGTGCACAATTGAATGAACAGCAAGGAATGCGAACAGCAGGTGATTTATAGCAAATGAAGCAAATACAATTTCTGGCTCATCAAGTGAGAGCCCATTTAGGCCATACTGAGTCCCTCAAGCAACTAATTCTAATGTGGAGCCTTGAAAATGAAGTGGTCAAAACCTGGGTCAAGGAGAATCTTTACACTTTTTATCAAATTGTGAATGAGCGTATTTCAATTATGGGTCTAAATTTTCTACACAATGTATTGAAAAAAATGAATGAATGGTTTTAAGTTATTCCAGATGAGACAACTGATATACTAAACAGCTAAACTTACAAATATGCTGGGTGAATGATCTGAACAAAGTTCTAGAAAATCCTGTAGGCTTATTCCAAGTACCTGATACAAAAGCCAAGACTTTATTTACAGTCATAAAAGTGCTCCTTGATAAGGTGTAGCATTTATGTTGGGAACAAGCATATGGTGGTGGAGGCAATACAAAAGAGAAATGAACATGAGTATAGAGGCACAGTTTTAGGGGGAATTCCACCAGCCATTGTGCACTGTTTTGCCCATTTTTTGAATTTGTGTGTCCAGGGAATTGGAAAGCAAAGAGTTTGAATAAGAGATGCTTTGTGCATGGTGAAGGAAATTGGAAGACTTTTTTTTAACCTAACCATCTCATCTATTCTCATGTGATGATACAGAGAACACAGCAAACCTAAACTGGTTGAACCATACCAATTGACACTATTCTCAAAGATTGTTGTGTACTTTTTACAGATGTTAGAAGAAATTCATGCAACCACCAATGATGACTAGGGCATGAAGGCAAATGGTTTTCTGCAGTCGCTAGAAAAATTCAATACTCTATTTGGCCTCAAGCTTGGTCACAATTGTTCAGTGCAGCCAAACAAGTAATACATACTTACTCTACAAATGAAAAACATAGCAATTCAAGATGCTCTAGCTGCTGTTGAAACGGCAAAGATATTTTTCAAACATATCCGATCTGAAGTGGAGTTCAATTGATATGATGAAGGGTCTATTCATGTTCTGAGAAAGAGATAATTGAATAACCAGTACCTAGGAGTAGTTAGTTCAATTCAGTGAAGGTTTACTAGAAAAATATTCTACTTTTAAGCCTGTTTTCTACTAACTGAAATTGAAAATTGCTTAGAAATTACACAGATTCCATCAGCAGTGTCACTGGAGCAAGCACTGATGGGGAGTCAGCAAACAAGAAAGATTGCATGAGTTACAAAAAAAATTGCATTGCTTCCAAAATGACGTAGACTTAATTAACCAGCTAAAGGTACAGTTAGTAATCCTTCCTGACATCAACATGGAAGTGTAAAGACCGTACACATATCAGAAGCCTTCTTCAGCAATTTTAAAAGTGTCACCTACCGTACAGAAATTTTTCCCTCTATCTCACCATGCCATCACATATGCTACTTCCATAAGGACATCTTCTGCCATCAGCGGCTTCTCTTCACTTGGCTACTTGGGTTCAACCATGACTGAAAAACAGTTGAATGACTCTTTGATACTTAATGTGCACAAAGAATTTAAAGAAATTTTAGACTTAATGTATCTAGTTAAGGAATTTGTTTCAGTAAGTGATGAGCATAAAAAGTATTTGGGTATGACAATAACCTTCTCAAGAAATTGTACTCTCTCCACATTACAACTGGAAGCTCTAGCTTCATCAGGAATCAGGAATATTGGCATTAAAATACAACTCCAAGGTGTAATGGAAGTTGTTTTAGCTTCTGGACTTCACGTGGGAGGGGCACATCCCACACCAATCCCAACCTCCCAAATTGTCAGCCATTCTACTTTGAATGTGGTGTTTTTTTTAGCAGGAGGATGATAGTCATGACCATGGCACAACAAGTGGAGGCTAGAACCATCAAAATAGGAACTTAACACAAAATGTGCATAATCTGGTTAGATACCTGCTTAAAACACAGTATTTAGAGCATAGTTGTGATGGATTTGTCCTTTGAACAGCGAGGCGCTTTGCCCACTGTCAATTCACAACTTCCACCAGACACCTGAGCCTACCCCTTGGTCTCTTTGACCAAGTACCTACTCAAGCCAGTCCCGTCAGTTAGCCACTTTTGCTAACTAACCCAATTCTCCTTGAGGTTGGATCAATAACAGAATACCACAGTCACACAGTTCTTAATTCAAACAGTACAAGCAAGAGAATCTCTCTAGCTAGCCATTTGACAACCATTCTTTTTTATATTATTCGAGCCAAGTCCTCCTTTTTTGTCATCCGTTACCATGGACACACCTCCTGACAACCAATCAGCTCCCTCCTGTCTCCATGTGTGTCTGTGGCATCACTCCACTCGTCAAACCAGTCAGGTGAGTTCTCGGGAGTCTTCTTCTCTTCTTATTAATTCTTTTCCAGCACCCATATAAGTCCCATTCACTCTGTGGGTTTGTAGTGTGGTTTCTTGTGTGTGGTTGCTGATTGTGAAGTCCCCTTGTATGTCTTCTTGTGGATAATTAGCTGTCAGGGAGTTTTCTGACAATAGGCATGGCAAGTTCTCTCACTATGAAGTCTGCTAAGGAAGAAGGTAAACCATGTAAAAGAAGTTTTATGAACATCTAGACCTTTATAAAGAAACAACTGTAACTCATTTCATGAGGTAGTCTGTCTCTGTTGGTATGGTAAGTAGTTTGGTAAGGATACAAACTTGCCCAGCACAGTCCAAGCTTGCCTGTAAGTACAAGCTTTCCTGGTAAATACAAGCTTGACTAGTAAGTACAAGTTTTCCTGGTACATACAAGCTTGCCTGGCATAATACAACCTTGCCTGAAACAGTCCAAGCTTACCTGGCAATACAAGCTTGCCTGACAGTCCAAGCTTGCCTGTAAGTACAAGCTTTCCTGGCGCAATGCAAGCTTGCCTGACACAGTACAAGCTTGCCTGGCACAGTCCAAGCTTGCCTGGCACAGTCCAAGCTTTCCTGGCACAGTCCAAGCTTGCCTGTACGTAAGTACAAGGTCAGTCCAAAATTGCCTGTAAGTACAAGCTTGCCTGGCACAGTCCTAGCTTGCCTGACACGGTCCAAGCTTGCCTGGCACAGTACAAGCTTGCCTGTAAGTCCAAGCACGACGTCTCCAAACAGTCTAATACAACGAAATCAATCAACCCAACACTCACTATGGTTATCAACTCTGCCACTACTCAAACTGGGTTTGAAACTATTATGCTGCCACCAAATGTTAGGGTATGCACTGCCCCTAACAGTCTAGCCAAGGCTTTATGCTCTTAGTGTTTTAGGCAACTAGTTATAACAACTTTATTCACTTCGACACGATGCTACTCAAGACCGAATAATATGTCCAGAGGGAGGCTGTCCTTAACTAAGCTGGCCACCCTCCCCCCCCCCCCCCCCCCCCCAGGGACATGACCATGTAAGGTGATTAAGACTATCCAATGTGGAATACAAGTAGCAGTGCCAAATCTGTGTGTTTGTTTATGCATGCAACTGTTAGCATAAGTGTGATCCACTTCAAGGTCAACAGTTTGTTTGTGAGCATTCTGCAGGATAAGACCTGCAGGTGCTGCTATTTTGTTAGGGTGGTCCCTAACAAGGTCCCTAACAGTTACCCTGTTGTAAATTGAGGAATATCTGTATACATTTCTAGATTACTACAGCCAAATTATTCTTAATCGTGCCTTAGCGTCTCATTATTCCTGATGAAGACTAGAGCATCCAGTCAAAACGTTGAGTTGATACAATTTGAAGTTGATTATTGAGAAGGTGATTTTAATGTTATTTGTTATGTAAACATGTTATTTGTTAATGTGACAAACTAGTATTATAAGTCTGGGTTTATACCTCTGTTGATTTCCAATGTGAGATTACTCATGGATGGTTCAGTGTATACTGACATAAGGGCTGGTGACCTGATTACTCATATGGTTCAGTGTATACTGACATAAGGGCTGGTGACCTGTTCCTATGGAAAGAAATTGTATGCACCCAAAACTTTTAATAAGAACTAGTAATGTTTTACATCCTGTAACATGATCTCTACATAGTATAACAAGTGTCTGGCTATGAGGCTATCTTGTAGGCTAAACTGTAACTTTAAATTAGTAATGATTAA
Source organism: Cladorhizidae sp. MBARI D1340-BT2 (assembly GCA_028752905.1). Taxonomy (NCBI): domain Eukaryota; kingdom Metazoa; phylum Porifera; class Demospongiae; order Poecilosclerida; family Cladorhizidae; species Cladorhizidae sp. MBARI D1340-BT2. The sequence goes on along the minus strand of JAQNBH010000004.1, from coordinate 36,541,375 downwards.
AGGGACACAACAGCGACTGCATGATGCCAGCAACCATGGGTAGGCTCACTTGTATAATTATTTTAGTTCTTAATATTTAAATTTAAATTTGTAGTACTTGCAATTAGTTCTTACACATTCTGCAACTACATTACAGGTGAACTTATAGATGCACACTGCCAAACAAGGCAATGATGGTTGATTCTGGTTAGATTGAGATTTTTGAACTAATGAAGTTTAGCAAATGCTAAGGGAGAATATCAGGCACAACAATGACACCCTAGAAGGAATATCTTGACTTGAAAGTGGAAGCAACAAATCCACAACAGCTAAGCTTTAGCAAAATAGGTCGATTTGCACATTTCTTAGTAAAGGCGGGTTCACAATAATTATGACGCTCGTTCTCATTGTATCATATCATATTGAATCACTATTTATTATGACATCCTATCATGTCATACATCGTATTATTTATTATGTCATCCTATCATGTCATACCATCGTATTATTTATTTTGTCATCCTATCATGTCATACCATCGCATTATTTATTATGTCATCCTATCATGCCATACCATCGTATTATTTATTATGTCATCCTATCATGTCATACCATCGTATTAATGGTTCACAATATTATGCTTGATGTAATCATATGGAAGCAATCTCATATTTTGATCTTGACTCCACCATCAAATGATCCAGCTGTAGTATGCTTTAAGGCAGTGTAAACGAGAAGTTCTTCAGCCACAGCTATCTAATATCAACTGCACCCAAGCAAGATATTGCTACTAAACACGAGTTTCACCACTAATATATAGCTAGTTAGCTATCTACAGTGCTACAAGCAAATACCACAACTTATCAAAGTACTTGATATATACCCAAGTGCTATAGTCAGACCAGGTTGCAGAGCTACTAGTTGTCTGTACCCACTAGAAAACTAGCTACCAACTAGATATGTAACACTCTCAACTTTACCTATCTCCTGACATTGTCATTTGGCCCGAGTGTTTTAGCAGTTATCTGGCACAACCAGGAGCAGATTTCCAGGCTCCAATGAACTTGTTCATGTCCACAAATACTATAATGTTTATTTGAGTATAAACAGTTCATGATGGAGTTAATTGAAAGCTAAATTCTAGCATTCAGGTTGGTCAGCTGCGGTTGATGTTATTAGAGTAGAACTAAATCCTATTCTATCTATCATATCACATCACTGGTTTACAATATTACTATAGAGGACATTATGCTATGACACTTTGAGCAAGGATTGGCTGCCATAACAGCATTGTTGGGCAAAGCAAAATACAGGGGCTCCTTCCCACCCACCCATCATAATGATATATGTTATATGATCTGAGAAAAGAGCCCACCTCGTGCAAAATAAAATGTAACACAATGTTGAAAATCTCTTTGAGTTGGAACTTCAATTATGCTCTGATCTAGAACAATCAGAAAATTAGGTTATTTTTATCAAGACTCAAGCAAGAAAATGCAGGGAAAAAGCACCGAATTTCAACATCTACGTGAACTTCTGTGGATACATTGATGACAACATATATTCATTGAACTGACACTATTTATTTTTAGTTACTATGGAAACCAAAGGGAAAAGGTAAATTTTTGCATGCCCCTCCATCATCATTCCACAGAGGTGGTAACTTCGTGTACCTTCTGTCTTAGTAAGATTCATTTTAAGAGTGAATAAAAATTGAAGTCGATTATTGAGAAGGTGATTTTAATGTTAATATGTCAACTGAGAGTTCATTGAGAGTTCATTTTAACTGCTCACTTGGATAGAAGGAAGCTCTTTTCGGCCTTGAAACTTTGTAGATCGCTGGTAAAAGGTTTCAAGGTGCCTCTGAAGTACTTTTTGAGCACAAAATCAGCTTTGAGCACCATGGCCATGCATTAAGGCATCATAATGTGACCCGGCCTTAGATTGCATCTTATTGTAATCAGTGGACAAGAAATTTTAGGTCTCAGCTTATTTAACCCCGACTCTTTGTGGTTTATTTTATGATCACAATATTAATATGTATCTATAGCTAACATTCTTCTGTTACTAATGCTAATTCAATAAGAAATAAGAATCAGTTTGGTTTCAAAATGAGCTCCATTGATGTAAGGCAATATATAAGTTAGTGAGTCATACGAAAATAAATACCAATGTGCTTACTGTATTTCCTCGAATTGACTTAGCATGCCTTGTTTCCAGCACCTAGTATTCCCTATTCTTTATACTAGTATTTGTTGGCTCGAGCTCAACAATGACTGAGAGGAGCTACTAAATGAGTATGTGCAAGCTTATAACCTGGGTTTGGCGTAAATTGTGTACTTTGTCGAATTGTATTTGCCCTCGTTTATTGTTTGCTCTGTTGGGATTCCTTCAAACTGCGGTAACCATTCAAGGACCATTAAAGGAACATAGTATTTGTGATCCTAATGAGGACATCTTCTGCTTGAGTGTTTGATTATTGTCAGTTTTGTTTTTGGCATGGTAACCAATTATTGCAATACCAGTGAAAGGAGTCATCTTGCATGATTTCATCAAGTTTAGATTACTGATTAAATTGAAGAACTCTCTTGCAACTGCATCAGGTGATCCACGTGGCAATGCTATTTTATGTCATTTTTCTTCGATTTTGGAAATAAATGGACCAAGCATCTGCACCAGGTAAGTACTTTGCCCCAGTCTCCTTGCCAACAATTCTCTATATTTTGGCTTGATTATTATGAGTTATCTTCAGAGAAGCTTGTTCTTTTTAACAATGGTGGTCCTAAAAGGTACAACCAGGTGTTGAGTTCACGACCTAGAACAGGTTGCATGTCCACTGCATCTTGTGATTACCCGTTTGATTATTGAGAACGTCATTGTATAACCCAAGTGTTTATAATGACTTATTGTAACCAAGTTATGGACATAGATAGAAAATAATTCCTTCAGAAAGCACCTAATGGCCTCACACTTAATGTAATGTGCTTCCCATCTTCAAGGGAACCTTTCCAAGTATTCTTAACACAATTCCTCTCACAGCCATACCTCAAGATGCAAATTACAATTTAAAAATCTGCCAGTTGCAGGGGAGCAGATTATTCAACCTTACCAGTTTGGAATCTGTATGCAAGGAACATGTGAATACATACAGTTCTTGTCTATTTCCCATCTCACAACCCAAGTATTTAAATACCATGAAGACATTGATAATGTCAATAGTGTAAAAATATATCACTAGGCCTTCAGCTATGCTAAGTTTGGGACAATGGCTCGAGCAATGAAACGTAACTTTTAAGCATTGTCTCAGAGGAAAAATCAGGATAAAATAATTGATGTTTGTTGTTGTTGTTGTTATTGTTGTTTTGGGTAGCTGTCCACCGAACCTTCACCAGCCTTTCATGTTAAAAAAAACTATATTGTTGAGATGTCAAAAAAAGAAATTAAACAAGAATGTGCCAGGTAGACCAAAACACCATTAATTATTCCACATCATGTCCATCACTCAACAAACAATACAATTTAAAATGGTTAAGTGTCAATTAACTCTACATGGGCCTTTTTTAACAGTTTATCTCATTAGGTTTAAACAAAAATATTTTGGTTCTTGTTTGTAGGTTCTTTGGTTTCTGTTATTTTTTGTTGATGTTATTTCACAGAATCTTAAAAGCAAACAGCAGCAACCTAGGAGCAGAGATGAGCCACTGCTGTAATAAAACACTTCATCTAACTTACTATTGTTGTTGTTATACGCTACATAAGTCAGTACTTGCCATACCTTCCTGTAGTTTAGTGATCTGAGTTACGTACCAAGGACCAGCAATAGCCTTGTTCAAGGACTTGTCATGGGTGTGCGTGCATTGGAGCGGTTAGAGTTTTCATGGCAACATTTCCACAGGAGAAGTCCAGGAAAAAAACAATAATAGAAGTCTATACCACGTCTATTGTTAAAGTGTGCATGTATGGCTCTTCCCTCTTTTTGTCTGAAATTATTCTCTATTGAAACAATGGCTCAGTTGAAATTAAGCAGCATAGTAGCTAGTTTGAATCATGTTTTCAAAATGTTATTCTTTACTCAATTCCGATTATTATCAGCGGCATGATCTCGATTCATCGTCAACAGTCTCTAACCACACCTGTTTGCAGCAATCAAGAAACAATCAACAAACTCTCAGTTGACATAACAAAATTACAATGACCTTCTCAGTAATGAACTTGAATTTTTACTCTCTCGATGTTTTGACTAGATGCTCTAGCCTGCATCAGAAATGTAAAAATTTAAGGCCAGTATGGTTCTTCAAAAAAACTCTCACCTCTTTCAAGGGCGGTAACTCCTGAACTACACCCCCTATGCCAGTTATTTTATGCTCAAAAAATAGATCTCTCTTAGTGCTGCAAAAAACATTAAAAAATTGAGGATATGGTCTGTATACAGTGTGTGACATGTGGGAAAAAGTGAGAAAAATCAACCTTAAAACCCTACAAAGCCTAGCTAAAAAAATAAAACAGCTATGGCTTCCAAAACTCTTGGTAATATTGCTTAGACACTAATGAGTGATTTAATACAGTTAAATAGTGCTTGTTAAGTGCACTATATACCAGCTGTACAATTGGCTGCTTGCCAGCGCTTTTAATTGCCACTAAGGACAGTTGTGAATGAACTTATAACTTGGAAGTGCTTATAGCTACTACTTAAGTAACTCTATTAAATCATAGAGCAAAGACAGGGCTATAAAATGATATATAATTAAGTAGGTACACACTAATTTTTCTTAGAGATATCCTTTTTTGAAATTCAAAAAGTCTCTTTTTTGGGGGAAATGTGGGAAATCGCTGTTGAAGTTGGACTATATACTTTCAAGAGGGAGACAATGGTATTTTTTAATATTTTTTTAAAACTTGTGATTACAACTTTAGAGCTCCGTAGATTCTGCAAACTTTATGGTATAGACTTGATATATAGCTCAAAAGATAGGTCTCTCTGTGTGCTCTCTTTTAATACTAAAATATGTTTCATAGGTATAACTATAGGCAAGTTACCAAACCCTAAAGTGGAGGGACCTCAAAAACCTGCATCCCAAAAACCTCATCCAGAATAACTCCAAATTGCTAAGTGCTAAACATTTGAAATTGGTACGAGTGGCTAGAGGAAGCCCTAGGCTATTCAATGACCTATTAAATCATAGAGCAAAGACAGAGCTATAAAATGATATATAATTAAGTAGGTACACACTAATTTTTCTTAGAGATATCCTTTTTTGAAATTCAAAAAGTCTCTTTTTTTTGGGAAATGTGGGAAATCGCTGTTGAAGTTGGACTATATACTTTCAAGAGGGAGACAATGGTATTTTTTAATATTTTTTTAAAACTTGTGATTACAACTTTAGAGCTCCGTAGATTCTGCAAACTTTATGGTATAGACTTGATATATAGCTCAAAAGATAGGTCTCTCTGTGTGCTCTCTTTTAATACTAAAATATGTTTCATAGGTATAACTATAGGCAAGTTACCAAACCCTAAAGTGGAGGGACCTCAAAAACCTGCATCCCAAAAACCTCATCCAGAATAACTCCAAATTACTAAGTGCTAAAAATTTGAATTGGTACGAGTGGCTAGAGGAAGCCCTAGGCTATTCAATGACCTATTAAATCATAGAGCAAAGACAGAGCTATAAAATGATATATAATTAAGTAGGTACACACTAATTTTTCTTAGAGATATCCTTTTTGAAATTCAAAAAGTCTCTCTTTTTTTGGAAATGTGGGAAATCGCTGTTAAAGTTGGACTATATACTTTCAAGAGGGAGACAATGGTATTTTTTAATATTTTTTTAAAACTTGTGATTACACCTTTAGAGCTCTGTAGATTCTGCAAACTTCATGGTATAGACTTGATATATAGCTCAAATGATAGGTCTCTCTGTGTGCTCTCTTTTGATACTAAAGTATGTTGCATAGGTATAACTATAGGCAAGTTACTAGACCCTAAAGTGGAGGGACCTCAAAAACCTGCATCCCAAAAACCTAACTCCAAATTGCTAAGTGCTAAAAATTTGAAATTGGTACGTAGTGACCTTTTTAAATAGGGTTATCAATTTTCCACCCGCACCCTTGACCACGTACATTTTCACGCCTAATGAAAAAGGTAGGCGGGCTTCCTGGGACCAATTTCAAATCTTTAGCACTTAGCAATCTGGGATGAGGTTTTGGGGATGGAGGTTTTTGAGGTCCCTCCATTTTAAGGTCTAATAACTTGCCTATAGTTATACCTATTAATCATATTTTAGTATCAAAAGAGAGCACACAGAGAGACCTATCTTTTGAGCTATATATCAAGTCCATACCATGAAGTTTGCAGAATCTACAGAGCTCTAAAGGTGTAACCACAAGTAAAAATTAAATTAAAATAAAAAATGCCCTCCTTCAATTTTTCAGTTGAATGAAGTGTAGGCCTGGATAAAATCCACCATACCTTGAGACTTGTGCTTCCTAATGTTTCCAAATTTGAAAGACAATTTGTACAGATGTTTAGAAATGATATAAGCACACACAAAAAAAGGGTCAAATATTGAGGAAAAATGGGCCTTAAGTTGATTCTCGAGGTCATTATAATCAAGAAACAGATGAGTCTCATGAGGTGCATTTAGAATTTTCTGGAACCAAAATTGTTTGAGTCGACCTATTGTGTGCTGTTAGATACATAATATATTTGATTTGGACCTTTTTTGAAGATGAATTTCAAAGTTTGTTTTCCAATTTTTGTGGTTTTGAGGCCTGCCAGTTTACTACCTTAACATGAGACTCAAGGCATGGTGGAAGCGGATTAGCAGCTACTAAAGCATTTAGGCAGCTAACAATGTGAGTTTTTGAGCTATGATTATTTATATGGGAGTTTAAATGTGAATCAAACCAATCAATGGAGAACACTTCTTGATACATATGATTTTTTTTGACAGTGAGGTAGTTGTGTGTGCTAGATCATCAAAGTGGAGAAAACTCTCCTGCTCAATTTCAAGCTGAAATGGATTGGAAGGCACCAAGAATGGAAGCAAGTTCTAGAAGTCTGAAGATGCAAAGAGAAAGATGGCTAAATTCCAGATGAAATAACAATGCTATATGCAATAAAAGCAATTTTTTTTAATTTTAACTCCAGATGTGAGGTCCATTTTTTTATATGTCCATTTTTTATATTGCTGGTAGCAAAGGTATTCTTGCTGATATGATGGTTCAAAACTAATGGGATAAATTTAATATATATATAATATTGTTGACCAATTATTTAGCTGGCCTACCACATGGAAGTCTTATACATTGTCCTTTTTATTTTAATATTTAGTGCATACATGAAGTAGGGCATAACTGACTCTGGACTCACAATGATCCTTGTATGAAATCAAAACGGGGAAAAGGTGATAGCTTGCCCAAAGTACATCTTCATTATAGTCCTTTAAAAATCTTCATCAAGGTCTTTTAGAAGGAACTTCCCCTGGCAATCCATGATTATCAGATTCTCACTCCTCCACATATTGAATTCATAAGAAATCATTGCGAATCACTTCGGCTTGTTTACCATCCCTTTCCAACATAGCCAGTGTCTGGCAGGTCAACTCAACATGGATTAAGTGCCAGCACAGCTGGACATGCATTAAGTACCGGCATAGCCAGTGTCTTGCAGGTCAACTCAACATGGATTAAGTGCCAGCACAGCCAGACATGGATTAAGTGCCAGCACATCCGGACATGAATTAATGACAGACAAACAAACAAACAAACAAACATAAGTCATTTCTCATCCAAGGTATTAAGTGCCAGCACAGCTGGACATAGATTAAGTGCCAGCACAGCCGGACATGGATTAAGTGCCAGCACAGCCAGACATGGATTAATTACCAGCATAGCCAGTGTCTTGCTGGTCAACTCAACATGGATTAAGTGCCAGACATGGATTAACTACCAGCATAGCCAGTGTCTTGCAGGTCAACTCAACATGGATTAAGTGCCAGCACAGCCAGACATGGATTAAGTACCAGCATAGCCAGTGTCTTGCAGGTCAACTCAACATGGATTAAGTGCCAGACAGCCGGACATGCATTAAGTGCCAGCACAGCTGGACATGGATTAAGTCAGCAGCCAGACATGGATTAAGTGCCAGCACATCCGGATATGGATTAATGACAGACAAACAAACAAACAAACAAACATAAGTCATTTCTCATCCACGGTATTAAGTGCCAGCACAGCTGGACATAGATTAAGTGCCAGCACAGCCGGACATAGATTAAGTGCCAGCACAGCCAGCCGGACATGGATTAAGTACCAGCATAGCCAGTGTCTTGCTGGTCAACTCTGACATGGATTAATTGCCAGCAGGTCTAAAGATAGACAGCTGTAAACACGACATTCCAGTGCACTTGATGGCAGACTGCAACTACCAATATGACAGAGTCATAACACACCATTACATGATCAAGGAGTGGACCTTCAGAGCTCGTTAGCTAAATTTGTATGAGCAAAGGTAATAATGCACTTGTTCAGGACTAGGTTTTTTTGCTGGCATAAACATTACCAAGGATAATTGGTCACATGACGTTTATAACCACTGTGCAAACATTCTTCTAAGGTGTGCATGCATCCTAAAATACATCTTTTATTGTATGATAATCAATGTCTAACTTCTGCCAACAATTTTGTAAGGACCCAGGGACATGGAATATAGCTACCTCTGCATCCCAAATGTTGTTTCCTCCCTCCTATCTGACCATCAGATAAATAGGATTATGAGCGTCCGTACAAATCAAGAGAGCTGGGTTTAAATGATTTAATGTTGTATTGCTGAGCCTGTTAAGGCCATCACATATATAATACAGCACAGTGTGAAACTATTTAGTAACTAACCTAATAACAATCTATATTTTAAAAAGTCAACAGAATTTAATTAATAAAATTATCCACAATATTAAGTTACGAGTGTCCCGCTGCTCAGGAAGGGGGGGACAGGAGTGGACCAAAGATCATTTAAATTAATTATGAAAAGAGCTCTAAAAACTACCTAGCACTGACTGCATTGTTATATCTAGCAGATGACTGCAAACTTGCTCATCCAACTTAGGGACCTACTCTACACTGGCCCTTGGAAAGAACTCTTCCAAGTGAGCTCTCCCACATCACCATTCATCATAAAAAGGCAGAGACACACCTGGTTCCAACTGAGTCGCCTGCTAGATAAATTGGAAGCCAAAATTAGAGTCAACATGATAACCATTCCAGTTCTTTATCCAAAAGAGGTAGTAATGCTTACTAATAAATTATGCTGTCGTTTTTTGTCATAATTTTTTGCAGTTCTATGTCAAGTAACAGGGCGACTTCTGCTGCGAGAAGATTGAGTTTGTAAAATGGCCATCCATATCCATGTAACATAACTCTATTAAAAAAAAACTCGTTGTGGTTAAGCCATAAGATTACTTCGGCGCATTGGGGCGTTAACTACGTCGTAATGAAAAACTTTACAACGCATGCTATGAATGTGAGCGTATATGGTGTGCTCCATGAAGAGATGCAACGCACTTGCCCATGCTGTGAATGTGGGCGTGTATGGTGTGCTCCATGAAGAGATGCTGTGAATGTGGGCGTGTATGGTGTGCTTCATGAAGAGATAACACTACTTGCCCACTGCTGTCGTGGTATGGTGTGCTGCATGAAGAAAGTGACAACATTGGCGAAGTTTGAGACGGAATCTGAGGGGATCCAGTCCGGGAATAGATGCTTCTCCTCCGATTTTACTTAGGTGAATTAAATTCCTATATGACAGCACCCTTGAAGAGAACAAGACCATGTCTTCTTCCTGGGACGGAGCATCTTCTGCAAGTGTCACTAGTTTGAATGAGACCTCTATTGGTGGAGCTAATAGCCCATGTGATCATAAGATTTCAGGATTGCTTGCCCAATCATCAGGATTGCACGATGGAGATTCTGGGTCAAATGGGTTGTCACCATCATCACATGATCGGCACACTGGATCAGATGATACGTCAACAGCTCCTGCGTCCCCACATGATCCATCGCTTGAAAGTGTGACAAATGAAAGTGTGACAAATGAAGATTCAAAGATTTCCTCCAAAGTTAAAAGCAGAGTTTTTGCTGGCACAACAGATGTCATGCCAGTTACTCTTACTCTTGGTCTGGACAAGGCAGTAGCCAGGAAACTAAGGAGAGCTGTTCGGAGAGAAGAGGCCTCGTAAGTAATGGTGGATGTGGTCATTGTGTGTGTTACACCTCCTGATATGGTTGTTGAGAATGCATCATGACATTGCCGATCGATGCATTCTGGATTAACCTAATATTATATTGCATGTTTTAAATGATAAAAGATTTCGTCTTATTTTCCTAAAACTAGAAGTACAAATATATATATATCCTACATTCTGAATGCATTGACTGTAGCATCATGTAATCGACTTCTGAAAAGAAACGAGCTAGTAAGCCATGCATAGCATTGCTAGGCCTCTCCTATAGAGCTCCGTGTGAAGCACCTCTTTAAGAATTGTTGGATGAAGAAGAAAAAGAAAAAAACCCACAGAGCCACCTACTAGCCTAAGATATCTCTACTGCAATAGCAGTGAAAGAAAGTTATGTTGTGTTAGTAGGTTACCAAGGAAAGTGCCAAACCCTGTTCACTTGTCCGAACGTAGGGAGACACATTGCCAACACCATTTTGAAGTATATAGCTGCGCCACCTATGGAGCTTGTAGTGCTTGAGCAGTAGCCAATTAAATACTTATAATTGTATAGCTGGAAAATTTGACTGGATTCAATTTTCCAGAATAACAGAGGCACTGCCAAATTTTATTCTGCTAATATGTTGTCAATATCATTGATATCTGGTAGGTGTGGTCTTCTTATCTATAATATGGCGACGTTCAAGTCTTAGCTACGGAGAGGCGTCCAGCAAGTGTTGCTTTGTTATCAGACAAAGAAGAGCTGGTATTGTCCGTGGTATATGGTGGAAGGTGGTGTTCCTTCGCAATACTTCGGATCTTTGTTCTTGCCACTTGCTTACAGGGCAGTTCTTCACCAACGCTCGCATTCCAAACATTGTGATATCTCCTAACTGGATGCGCTCACCATGACGTATGTCATTGGAACACAAGTTTGTTCAGGTTCTGTTGCAGTGATATTCCGTTGGCGCTTCTGAGTGACATCGTTCTAACGCTATTAAGCTAGCCCAAAGGAATTTAGGGTGTATTTAACTTAAATCTTGATAACTTGAACAACATTGACTGAACTCTCAGCCAGTGACTTGCAGGGTTTTTATACCCTGCCAGCCAGAATGCATTACATCACTGGGAACAACATACACACAGTGAAGTCCAATATACTAGAATCCCATAGAGTCTCATAAGCTAATATAAATACAAGGTATTATGAAAACAATAGTCCTAACACATAACTATAATTAACTGTGGTCTATCTGGAGTGATCCTAGGCCTGGCTAGGCTGGGGTTGACCCTGGATTAATGTTGATGATGATAGTAATCAATTAGCAATAGTGATAATGATAGTAGTGATGATGATGATGATGATGATTATAATAATAATAATAGTAGTAGTAGTAGTAGTAGTATTACAGCTTAAGCTCACACCTTGTGATGTAGAGTTCGTCGCAAAGAGAAAGACAAACTCAAGAGGGAGCGAAGGAAGCTCAAGAAGAAGCTGATGTCAGGGGAGAAGAGACAGAATGAGGATTCTCTTGATGCACCGAAATGTAAGTGAGCTGGTGAGCAAATATTTGTCCTTTGCCACTGATGGTGGATAAATCCATGCATGCAATCTTCACATCCTCGACTATACCTGCTTTATAAACAAATCTTGATAGCCATTGCAAAAGAGAACTACACACTGGGTTTAAAGTGCAATCTAATTCAAGCTCTCTGCTAGCAAGGCTGCCTCTAGATTAACACATTGGTTGCTGAAATGCAGGTTTAAAGTGAGTAACCATATTGCTAGTTCTAGCTGAAGGTACCAAACAGTTAGAATTAGAATATGCAGGTTTAAAGAGAGTAACCATATTGCTAGTTCAAGCAAACAGTTAGAATTAGAATATGCAGGTTTAAAGAGAATAACAATATTGCTAGTTCTAGCTGAAGGTACCAAACAGTTAGAATTAGAATTGCAGGTTTAAAGAGAGTAACCATATTGCTAGTTCTAGCTGAAGGTACCAAACAGTTAGAATTAGAATATGCAGGTTTAAAGAGAGTAATCATATTGCTAGTTCTAGCTGAAGGTACCAAACAGTTAGAATTAGAATATGCAGTTTAAAGAGAGTAACCATATTGCTAGTTCTAGCTGAAGGTACCAAACAGTTAGAATCAGGTTTAAAGTGAGTAACTAGTTCAAGCAAACAATTAGAATTAGAATATGCATGTTTATCATATTGCTAGTTCTAGCTGGTACCAAACAGAATTAGAGGTTTAAAGAGAGTAACCATATTGCTATATCTAGCTGAAGGGGTACGAAATGATTAGAATTAGAATATGCATGGACTCGGAGACAGATTTCACTGCTTGCTCTACTCCAGCTTCATCGATCATTGTCCTAGTAGTAGCAAACAAACTAAAACTTATATAAAATACTTGTTTTAATCTTTGGCCTAAATGATAGTTTGGCAAAGGAAAAATACACAGATAGATATTTTTTGTCAATAAACTTTTGCATCAACAATTTTCATAACTTCGTACAATTAATATTATATTTTACAAAGAAAAGTTTCCACGCAATCTGTACAGTGCTGGAGAAGAGTCCCCTGGGGATGAGTGTGTCAAGCCTTGCTGTGTGAGAGGCTGTACAGTGCAGGCACAGCTGGAGAAAAGTCTCCTGGGGATGAGTGTGACAGGTCTTGCTGTGTGAGAGGCTGTACAGTGCTGGCACAGCTGGAGAAGAGTCCCCTGGGGATGAGTGTGTCAAGCCATGCTGTGTGAGAGGCTGTACAGTACTGGCACAGCTGGAGAAGAGTCCCCTGGGGATGAGTATGACAGGCCCTGCTGTGTGAGAGGCTGTACAGTGCTGGCACACTGGAGAAGAGTCCCCTGGGGATGAGTGTGTCAAGCCTTGCTGTGTGAGAGGCTGTACAGTGCTGGCACAGCTGGAGAAGAGTCCCCTGGGGATGAGTGTGACATGCCTTGCTGTGTGAGAGGCTGTACAGTGCTGGCACAGCTGGAGAAGAGTCCACTGGAGATGAGTGTGTCAAGCCTTGCTGTGTGAGAGGCTGTACAGTGCTGGCACAGCTGGAGAAGAGTCCCCTGGGGATGAGTATGACAGGCCGTGCTGTGTGAGAGGCTGTACAGTGCTGGCACAGCTGGAGAAGAGTCCCCTGGGGATGAGTGTGTCAAGCCTTGCTGTGTGAGAGGCTGTACAGTGCTGGCACAGCTGGAGAAGAGTCTCCTGGGGATGAGTGTGTCAAGCCTTGCTGTGTGAGAGGCTGTACAGTGCTGGCACAGCTGGAGAAGAGTCCCCTGGGGATGAGTGTGACAAGCCTTGTTATGTGACCCTATTCATTTCGAACCACGCTCAACAAAGATGGTCACGTGATAGTTCTGATTGGTCTGACGCTGCTTTTCAGATGCTGGATTAGGGGGGAAAGGTTCTAATCCAGCGTCTAAAACGCAACGTCGGACCAATCAGTATCCATCTTTGTTGTGATTCGAGGGTCAAAGGTCACTTGACAACATGCATTGCAACGCTCGGCCAGCATCGTGTTGTGAACCAGTCTTTCGTCAGCCTTTGTGTGTTAGGCTTTCCCTTAGGTCTAGCCAAGTGAGGTGCTATAAATTGTCAGTAGGGCAAGGTCACCGTGATGCGTGTTACGTTTTTTCGACTTTTTTCGACTTTACTTGCCTACTATTTTACTATGCTTCAATATATGAGCACCACTGAAATTCCCTTGTGAATATCAGGACATAGCTAAACTTTTAACCAATTTTCATAAAAAGTTTCACTGTAAGTTAGGAGCTAGAGCTTGATAAGTGATCGTGATGCGCGTTACGAAATTGTGACACAAAATTTCTTAACTCAATTTGTACATAAGTTTCTAGAAAAACGGCTCCTTCAATTTAGTTAATTCATATATATCTTCAGTAGAACTACGTTGACTAAACATCCTCCAAATGTGATATTTCAAACTTGACCGATGTGCGTAGGGGGCCCATCGGGGTACGACTGTGTCACGTGATGCGCGTTACATGATGCGTGTTACAAAAAAAAATCAGGACAAACTGACACAAATATTGCTATGTATTTAATCTACACCCCAAAAAGTACCTCACTGAGAAGGGGAGGATATGATGCATCGAGGCGGAAGGGGGGAGGGGGGGGGGGCATGATGCATCCGAGTGAGTGGTCTCCCGGAGGTTAGTTATGTACATATATGCATTCATGTGTATTCATCCAATCATGTCTATGTATTAGACAGAGGTAGGTATACAGGAAAATACATGAAACATAATCAATTATTTTTCTTCCATTCCCTGGTCCCTAAATTCATATCATTTTTATTCAATCCAAAGAATCGGGAGGAGTGGCAGATTGGTGCTGCCCGTGCCAGCACGTCCTCACGTGCGACAGGGAGCCGATCTGGCTTCATCGGCCAGTTGTATCTGCCAAGTCTGGCATTTTTCATAAAAGATATGTCCACATGTGTTGGCGTGCTGCCCTCCACAACACCAAGAAACGCTTTTCCATCATACACTAATGCCAGGAAGTCATTCTTGCTGAAAGTAGCAGTGATGAAGTTTTCCTCCACTTCCATATCCTGCACTTCCATATCTGGTTCAACCTCCTGAGCTACCTCAAAGTCTCTACAGAGACAAGCATGTTGTACTTTCCCAACCTTTCTGATGCAATGCATATTACGGATGCCATTTACCGCAGGTGAGGCTGCCCAGAATGCATCATCTAGCCCCATCTGATGATTTCGCTCCACTATCTCATCGTTGATGACATCAGTAACCATCACTGATGGCATTAAGGCTGCTGCAGCTGCGAATGAGGCAGAATCGCGGACAAGTGACTGGCGAGACTTGATCCTATTCCACACATATCGCTTCGTACTGCCTCCGGTACCGTCCACTGGGCCTTTCCCATGGCTGGTGGCAAAGTAGTTCCAAGTGAGGATGAGGGAATGTCTCTCCTCCAGCATAGGTAGAGCATCAACAATGTATCGACTCTTGAATTGGGCCGAGGTCCCATCTGACCAGATGTTGATGTCAGTAACCTGCATGGAATATGAGTGGGGCGTGGCCTTGAAATGATCTAAAATGTTGTATTATGTAGGTTGAATTACAGGGCTACAGAAAATGGCAGGAAGGTTGAAGACGAAACTGGGCTATCAGAATTTTTTTACCTCATTAGGTAGCGTTTCAAGGATCTTGTCCATGTAAGGCAGGATAGTGAACTTGGAATGGTCCTTGCAGTCAGAGGTGAGGACACCACTGTGATGCTCCCCGCCATACCACGTGAACAGTGATATGCCCGCATGAGTCCAGTGTGCTGACTGCACCTCATCCTGCTCTATACATTCAAAGTTCTCCGAGAATAAACTTGACAGAAAGTGAAACTACAAATGGTTACCTTGCCATGAAGTGATGTAGTGTTGACAGCACTGATGTGATGGAGAATAGAATAAATCTGAGAGCTAGATCTTCTAATCCACTGCACTGCCTGCCTTTGATGGGTTTTAAATAGAACTTATGAGCTGTGGTGCCACATGGAGACAGGGCAGACTATTGGCATACTCTGGCATCTTCATGAAGCCTTTGATGTGACAGATAGGCAGACCCCCCTCCCTACAATAATTTTTTTAATTTTTTTGTTTAGCCTTTGATGTATAGCATATTGAACACACCCTCTCTCCCCTGTGATGCATGTTACAAACTTTAATTGGAATATACAAGAAATATCCTCCTTCAATATGGGCCATCTTTGGTAGGCAGGAGGGGCTTATGTTAGGGAAGGAGACTACAAGATTTTATCAACATAGGTTTAAAACTGTGAGGGTAGCTTGAACTTATTGATGTTTTCCGTGATGCGTGTTACATGTGATGTCAGGTAATCAAAAATCTATCAAGCGCCCATATCATGTTGATAATAACAAAAAATCTTTCTCAATATAGAGTTGATTGAAATCCCACGCAAAAGTATCAACATATGTGGCATAGCTATATTTTAGGAAGGATTTTAGCTTTTGTACATTTTAGATATATTTACTCAAAAACGAGCCTCAAAATTATGTTCTCCTTCAGAGCAATGGTTCTGGGTAGTAAATGGAGATATCTGCCTAAACTCCACATTTTCTGAAGCAGTGAAGTCTACTTTCATATACATAAACTTTTATGGCAATACCATTGAGATTTTTTTCCCATCTCAAATGTCATGATTTCGTGACCTTGCCCAGTAGTTAAATTTCATGTATCAGCATTCTCTAAGTTATTGCAGCATACAGTTTGTTTTGTCTCAGTTAACAGAGAAATACACAAATGCCCCTTTTTCGTAAGGTTATTTGAACATGCTGCTGGTTGGCAACAAATAGAAAAGTAGGTAGGATCTTGGTGATGACACCTCGGCCACCAATTAACTCTTCCAAGGTCTCCGCCAACATGCGTACAAATTATCCAGCTCTCCACCCCACATTCCACCATCAATGTGTTGAAGATACTTACATACTTGGAGATGGTTGATAAAAGTGGCTATGCATCCAAGGTGAGCAACTTTATTGATTGTGTATGTGTTTCTGTTTAAGAATGGAATTTTCTTTATTGGGGAAGAACAAGAAGGATCTGACCCTCCGTGTGCCACTTCTGGAGAGCAGGCTGGCTCAGGCAACTCCTCCATTGCCTAAGCCTTGTCCAGTGCCTGTTTCAATGAAGTTGGCATCCATTGCTCCACCTACAGTACATGTACCTTAGTGCCAGACCACCTCCTTTCAGACTTGATTGTGGATTTGAAGGTGGCCACTCAAAAGTGGGACTACTACAATATTTTTTAATAGTTCTGAACATCTCCCCAATTAAGAGTAGAAATGTTTTTTTTGTTATTGTACTAGAAAGTACACAACAATCAATTAAATTAAAACAACATTGCATCAAAATCACCTTCTCAATAATCAACTTCAATTTTTATTCACTCGACGTTTCGACTATTTGCTCTAGTCTTCTTCAGGAATAATGGGCTTGCATCGATTATTTTTTAATGATCATGTAATCTATAGTGAGCGTACATGTATGTAAGTCTGCACACGTCTTACTTGCTGTTACTTGAGGAAGAATGAAGACTGACTCTGCGACTAAGAGAAGACTGGTGGAAAAACACTCGACGAATCAACCAAGGCCTACTAGCACACCACCACTTATTCCTGCGAAGTGCATGCGCTGCAGCCCCAGAATGCGAACAGTTCGCTTCCGTTATCTACCGTTTATTTCCTTGCCTTGGATTTTTAGCCGTTCGTTAGTTGAGTGTTTACGGCACGCGTTGTTTAACGTTATATGCAAGGCAACTGGCATGTGTACTTGTACTGTACCTTGCAGACAAGTCTTTGTGAGTAGCAGCAGTTGGATGATGTACGAGATAGTGAGCCTAGCAATGATAGAAATGGTACACTGTAGCAGTGATAATGGACCGCACTTGCCATATGGACCTCGCATCTTGAATCCACCACCTCTGCACCTCTCGGTTAATTTAAGCTACTTGTGTATCCACACACAGCCCCTAGGAGTGGAGATGATGTCATCGTGTGCATATCTATAAACTGAGGAGTGAAGCTGTTTCCATTTAAAATTGTGACCTGTAGCTGAGCAATGGAAGAGAGAGTGGGCGAGTCTTGAGAAGCATTGCATGCCCTCAGAGTAAGTCTGTCTCCTGACTCATAGATGAGAGGCCAGAAATCTTCAAACTACTCAGCATCTTATTTGCTCTGACAGTTTGAAGGGCTACTGCTGAAAAATCGTCTTCGGTTTAGACTTTGTGATATGAATCTTGGCAGACTAATGCGTGTTGCTATCTACTGTACATATAAGGACCTCGGCTTCCAACAGTTAACTTCAATCAAATTTTCGACTAATACAAACAGCAAAACCAACAGAAGAGTTCTTGTAATCATTTGTTAGTCACATTATAATCTGTTGGGATTTCCTGGGGGAAAGGGTGCCCCTACATATACACCTCTGCATGAAACATTATAATCTGTTGGGATTTCCTGGGGGAAGGGGGTGCCCCTACATATACACCTCTGCATGAAACATTATAATCTGTTGGGATTTCCTGGGGGAAGGGGGTGCCCCTACATGTACACCTCTGCATGAAACATTATAATCTGTTGGGATTTCCCGGGGGAAGGGTGTGCCCCTACATGTACACCTCTGCATGAAACATTATAATCTGTTGGGATTTCCTGGGGGAAGGGGGTGCCCCTACATGTACACCTCTGCATGAAACATTATAATCTGTTGGGATTTCCTGGGGAAGGGGGTGCCCCTACATGTACCTCTGCATGAAACTCTGCACTGAAATATTTCCTTATGCAATTTCATAAACTTGCAACAAATGAAATTAATTTGACTAAAAGAAGACAAATTACGGAACTCCATTTGCTATTGCTATTACTTTGCCAAACGACTATTTCAGGTGGATGGGCATTAATTGTTGGCTCCTGAACAGTAAAAGGACTTCGGACTTCAACAAAACTGAATGTTGTTCGTCGGATTTCAATTAGGGCCGTAGCAATGCTATAAGCCACACTGCAAGTTGCAGCTGCTGGTGGGAAACTCGTGCCATATAGCATGTGTTTACTTAGCGCCCCTAACTCTAGTTCAAGATGATGCACACCTCACCACTCACTCCTACACTTATTTAGTAAAATGTGTAGAAGTTGTAAAGTGTCTACAATACTTGTTGTAGAGGATCAACGAGTTGCCAGCACATGTTGTTGCTGTGCACTTGACACCACATGTTGTTGTTGTTGTTGTTGCTGTGCACTTGACACCACATGTTGTTGTTGCTGTGCACTTGACACCACATGTTGTTGTTGTTGCTGTGCACTTGACACCACATGTTGTTGTTGCTGTGCACTTGACACCACATGTTGTTGTTGCTGTGCACTTGACACCACATGTTGTTGTTGTTGTTGCTGTGCACTTGACACCACATGTTGTTGTTGCTGTGCACTTGACACCACATGTTGTTGTTGTTGCTGTGCACTTGACACCACATGTTGTTGTTGCTGTGCACTTGACACCACATGTTGTTGTTGTTGCTGTGCACTTGACACCACATGTTGTTGTTGTTGCTGTGCACTTGACACCACATGTTGTTGTTGTTGTTTTGTCAGTACTCCTTGTGAGAAGACTTGTTGTTCTATGTTTTTTTCAGCCAAGAAGAAGAGGATGTGTGAGAGTGAGTGCAGTGTTAGAGTTGCCGTCGACCTCAGCTACGACGACCTCATGAGTGAAAAGGTGAAGACATTGGTATGATGTAATGTGGACGTAAACATGTGTTTAGCACGGGCAAAGAAGAACAACAACCAAACAATAAGCTTGCACTCACTGTATGTTTATAAATAATCACCGGTGGAGGGAGAGATGATGAAGTGAGTGGAGTCGGTCTTTTTTACCTTATTGCACGCAAAGAATTCAGGTATTGTCACTCTGGTTGCTGGGATGCAGGCGTGTGAATTTGCATCATTTTTTAAACATGGACGTTCCGCAAAAACTACGTCCCGTACCAGAATATGAAGAAAAGTTTGATCATTTGAACTCTCATTAGGAGGCTAATCTTCAGACCTTCAGGTTCTCCTGCTCCCATCCTCCTCCCACACGGGACTTGAGGAGGACATGACGTGACACCATCTCCACTCCACTCCACCATCAGATGTTCTGTGGTGGCTGGCAGTTCTAAGCTTTCAAGGTCTGGACATCTTCTTCCCGAGTGTTCCAACATAACAAAGACAGCAATTTATATTTCTGGACTCAGTGATGAATCTTTGTAGAGAACTATTTATGTTCTGTTCAAGTATTGTCAGATATACATTATACACAAATACACACATACATGTACATGTAAATATACACATACATATACATAAATACATATATATATATACATATATACACATACATGTATATACACATACATATACATAAATACACATATATACACATACATGTATGTACATATACACAAATATATACATATACAAAATACATGCATATCTATACATAAACATACATGTACACATATACTTATACACAACTGTACATACAGTACATGTGTACATATATACACAAATACATACATATATACAAATACATACATATATACACAAACACATACATACATATACAAAAATACACATTCATACATGCATATACACTAATGCATACATTTATCCACCTACACATACATATACATACATGCATATACATAAACAAAAATACAGTACATACATATATACATACTGTATGCACATACATTACATACATATATACATACTGTATGCACATACATTACATATACACAAATACTTACATATGTACACACATACATACATGCATACAAATACATACATATACACACATGCAATGTGTGCATGCACATGCATGGCTGTATAAAGCTGTACTTTGCTGGCTTGCAAGAATTATAATCGTTGAGCAAAATGAGACGCTGTTTGATCATGATCATTTTGGCCTCAGGCGTATGTAGAGTGTACGAAGTTATTGGTGACTGTTCTCATATCATTTTTTTTTCACTCGCACATTGCCACGCCCCTTCGCTCGACACCTTGTGTATGTTTGAACGTTGCTAATAATGGATTAAATAATTTTGCTCTATTTTCTGTTGTTGCTGTTGTTTTGATTAGGATACAAACAAAGTGATGAGTCAATGTCAGAGATGTTATGCCAGTAACCGACGAGCTGAACTTCCACTTCAGGTAGAGCTATAATTATATCTGTATAATCTCTCTATATAACTATAATTATATCTGTGTATATATCTATATATATCTGTATATGTATCTATATATATATAGTCAATGACCATTCCCACGGACCAAAGCTAAGAAACAACAAGGGCAGGGTTTTGGGCCTGTAGTCCATGCCCCCTGGCCTTGCCACTCCCCCAAAGCATACTCCCCCAAAGCTTTAAAAGAGCCATAACAGCCAAACTATGTCAGACATGACTGGGGGAATGAAACTGAGACTAGTGCTAACTCAACCAGGAGAGGAGCATAACATAGGCAGGGTTTAGGCTATATCTCCTGGCTCCCAACGCAGCTATGCCAACCTAGGGTAGGTAAGGGTTGGCACCATTTTCTGTCTCTGTGATATCACGGATAGGGAGATACCCGAGGCCGGATCTCACGGGCAGGGGGAATGCCTGAGGCCGGGTCTCATGGACAGGGAGAACGTCTGATTTTTTTGCTTTTATATTTCTTTATTTATTATTATTATTATTAATAGTATTATTATTATTATTATTATTATTATTATTATTATTATTATTATTATTATTATTATTATTATTATTATTATTATTATTATTATTATTATTATTATTATTATTATTATTATTATTATTATTATTATTATTATTATTATTATTATTATTATTATTATTATTATTATTATTATTATTATTATTATTATTATTATTATTATTATTATTATTATTATTATTATTATTATTATTATTATTATTATTGTTATTATTATTATTACTACCACTACTTTACTACCACTACTATTATTATTGTTGTTCTTCTTCTTGTTGTTTGTTTGTTCATTTTTCAATTTTTTAAAATTATTCGCCATGTATCTAACTGACATGGTGAGTACAGCTTCAACCTTTTATTCCCTCCTTTGTCCCTTCATTATGAGGGTAGAACGAGGAGAGAGAGGTTTATGAGGAGGAAGTGGAGAGGAGGGGCATGGAGGTGAGAGGTGTGAATGTAAGGGATTGAAAAATGTGCTGTCAAGGGAAATGTTTGCTTTGATGAGGGTGGGTGGGTGTGGCAAGAAGAGGGAGTGAGTAGACGAGAGTGCCAGTGGGTGGAGGAGGGTTGGCTGGATTAGAAGCTACGTGAATATTTTTCTTTGTTGTATCGTTACTCAGTTCTACCTGACCAGCTTCACCGAGAGGACGAGGACTACATGGGATAAGCAATACAAGACCTACACCAGCTGGGATGTGAGTCAGCTTCTGGTGACAAACTTTGCCTTCAGTTAAACAACTGTTCTGTTGCACTAACAATCTTCACCTTCAGTCAACAACTGTTCTGTTGCACTAACAATCTTCACCTTCAGTCAACAACTGTTCTGTGGCACTAACAAACTTGACCTTCAGTCAGCAACTGTTCTGTTGCACTAATAAACTTTACCTTCAGTCAACAACTGTTCTGTTGCACTAACAAACTTTACCTTCAGTCAACAACTGTTCTGTTGCACTAACAAACTTTACCTTCAGTCAACAACTGTTCTGTGGCACTAACAAACTTCACCTTCAGTCAACAACTGTTCTGTTGCACTAACAAACTTTACCTTCAGTCAACAACTGTTCTGTTGCACTAACAAACTTTATCTTCAGTCAACAACTGTTCTGTTGCACTAACAAACTTTACCTTCAGTCAACAACTGTTCTGTGGCACTAACAAATTTTACCTTCAGTCAACAACTGTTCTATTGCACTAACAAACTTTACCTTCAGTCAACAACTGTTCTGTTGCACTAACAAACTTTACCTTTAGTCAACAACTGTTCTGTTGCACTAACAAACTTCACCTTCAGTCAACAACTGTTCTGTTGCACTAACAAACTTTACCTTCAGTCAACAACTGTTCTGTGGCACTAACAAACTTTACCTTCAGTCAACAACTGTTCTGTGGCACTAACAAACTTCACCTTCAGTCAACAACTGTTCTGTTACACTAACAAACTTTACCTTCAGTCAACAACTGTTCTGTGGCACTAACAAACTTTACCTTCAGTCAACAACTGTTCTGTGGCACTAACAAACTTTACCTTCAGTCAGCAACTGTTCTGTTGCACTAACAAACTTTACCTTCAGTCAGCAACTGTTCTGTGGCACTAACAAACTTTACTTTCAGTCAACAACTGTTCTGTTGCACTAACAAACTTTACCTTCAGTCAACAACTGTTCTGTTGCACTAACAAACTTTACTTTCAGTCAACAACTGTTCTGTGGCACTAACAAACTTTACCTTCAGTCAACAACTGTTCTGTTGCACTAACAAACTTCACCTTCAGTCAGCAACTGTTCTGTTGCACTAACAAACTTTACCTTCAGTCAACAACTGTTCTGTTGCACTAACAAACTTTACCTTCAGTCAACAACTGTTCTATGGCACTAACAAACTTTACCTTCAGTCAACAACTGTTCTGTTGCACTAACAAACTTTACCTTCAGTCAACAACTGTTCTGTTGCACTAACAAACTTTACCTTCAGTCAACAACTGTTCTGTGGCACTAACAAACTTTACCTTCAGTCAACAACTGTTCTGTTGCACTAACAAACTTTACCTTCAGTCAACAACTGTTCTGTGGCACTAACAAACTTTACCTTCAGTCAGCAACTGTTCTGTTGCACTAACAAACTTTACCTTCAGTCAGCAACTGTTCTGTGGCACTAACAAACTTTACTTTCAGTCAACAACTGTTCTGTTGCACTAACAAACTTTACCTTCAGTCAACAACTGTTCTGTTGCACTAACAAACTTTACCTTCAGTCAACAACTGTTCTGTGGCACTAACAAACTTTACTTCAGTCAACAACTGTTCTGTTGCACTAACAAACTTCAGCTTCTGTCAACAATATTCTGTTGCACTAACTAATTTCAGCTTCAGTCAACAACTGTTCCGTTGCACTAGCAAACTTCACCTTCAGTCAGCAACTGTTCTGTTGCACTAACAAACTTTACCTTCAGTCAACAACTGTTCTGTGGCACTAACAAACTTTACCTTCAGTCAACAACTGTTCTATGGCACTAACAAACTTTACCTTCAGTCAACAACTGTTCTATTGCACTAACAAACTTTACCTTCAGTCAACAACTGTTCTGTGGCACTAACAAACTTTACCTTCAGTCAACAACTGTTCTGTTGCACTAACAAACTTCAGCTTCAGTCAACAACTGTTCTGTGGCACTAACAAACTTTACCTTCAGTCAACAACTGTCAGCTCGTGGTTATTTCAACCAACTCTGCCCTGCACTAGTAACAAAAATGTATCCACAATATAAAAATTATAATTACCCCCCCCCGACAAACACATTAAAACGACCCTCACAAGTCACATGCACGTGCACACACACACCATATAGAGTGATATTTTTCGAATGGTTTAATAGTTGTGGTTTTCATAATCTTATAAATCACGCAATGCTTATTATTTAGAGCAAGTGTTTTTCCGTTTCCGCATAAAATGTACGGTGTTCGTGGAAAATTGACTCTGAAACAGAATGGAGAAGATGGGGGACTGGAGGAGGAGGCGGAGCAGAGGAGGGATGGGGGAATGGGGGGAGGAGGAGGGGACAGGGGGGGGAGAAGGGATGGAGGAGGGGGTTCACGGTTGCTTTGTATTGCATGCACATAATTGATTCATTTTTGCCACTCAACAAGGAGGGGGGGGGGGGGGGGGGGGGGGGTGCTGGGACTTCCATGGTAAAGTAAGCCAGAGGATCTGCACTAGTCTGAGAGCGAGCAAAACAAGTCCCGAGTGATCACTGCGCTGACAGATGCATTATTTTCTGCAGGTTTTGCGATCATAGCTTTGATTTTGTGCAAGTGGGTGCACTAACGACCAACTCAAATCCAAGAAACACAAGCACATAGACAGGGTTGTATACAGAAATTTTGCCAAGGGGGGGCGAACTTGAGATATGGAAAAATAAGGGGGGGCGGAGAGCCTGGATGGTGCGGAAAGGGGACGTGCACCCTGGGCTTCCGCGTGGAGTACGAAAGTGTTTTACCCACAGGTATTTTTGCAGTACTAACTGTATATATAGCTGCTACTTATGATGGCATGCACTTTTTCTAAAATCTTTAGTACAACATTCCATCTTAAATATTTGCTGAAGTTGCATGCTACGGCAATCAGCATATATAGATTAGATATAGTCACTTGTCACTCGTATAATGTAGGTGGGCTTTTGTGAAATCGAATTATGTTGCATTCCATGCATTTTCTTACAAAATCATGGACAACAGGTTTCATACACAATTTTTCTCTAGTTCTCTAGGGGGGGGGGGGGGGGTGGAAATGGTTGGTCACTTGGTGCTCTAATTTTTGTTAATATTTTCTTAACATGTTCATAAGTCGTAAAAGGGGGGTCTGGGGGGAAGATCCCCCCATATTTTTTTTTGCTTTTACAATGTCTGAGGATAGCTATTTTGACTGACTACCAATGGCATTATGCTATACCGAACTATGGCTAGACTGTATATATTTCTCATGATATTGTAGCTGCTTGGAAAAAGGAGAGCATGTGTCATGACACGATGACATCACACACCACCACGTGCTCTCCTTTGTAGGTTTGTCACTTCTTTTGTTTCTCCTTCTTTCCCACTCCCTCTCTCTCAGTATTTTTAACTCAGTCCATTATGTCATGGTCTTCAAGTCTAATCTTAGACATGATGTCATCACACGCCACCACGTGTTCTCCTTTGTAGGTTTGTCACTTCTTCAGTTCCCTCCTTCTTTCCCACTCTCTCTCAGTATTTTTAACTCAGTCCATTATGTCATGGTCTTAAAGTCATCACACACCACCACGTGTTCTCCTTTGTAGGTTTGTCACTTCTTCAGTTCCCTCCTTCTTTCCCACTCTCTCTCAGTATTTTTAACTCAGTCCATTATGTCATGGTCTTAAAGTCTCTATAAAAGAAACCTTACTAGCTGATTTCTCTTCATATTAATATGGATATTCGCTCATACTTTGCAAGTACTTCTCAAGCCTCTTCTCATGCTAATAGCAGCGATAGCGAAGATAGCAGAACAGATAGCTCTGAGCATGTCGAGGCATCTAGTCCTAGCCTTAGTCCTCCACCTTCAAAGAAAAGCAAGCAAAACAAACACCGCTCTTCTGTATCCACGAAGAGAAAATACTCTAAGAGCTGGGAGAAAGATTTCAGTTGGCTCTATTATGACGAGGATAGCGATGGTGCCTTTTGCAAGGTTTGCAAGCAATCTGGTCTGCAGCGTACTGGAGGAGTGTGGGTCACACAACCTTGCAGAAATTGGAAGAAAGCTGTTGAAAAAATGAAAGCTCATGCGAGAAGTGACTTCCATATCCATGCAACTCAAGCTCTTTTTGCAGCTAAAGGAGCAGCCAAAGGTGGAACAGTTGTACAGCAACTCCAGAATGTTTTAGCTCGCAAAAGAGCTCAGAACAGAGCTGCAGTGAAGTGCCTGATCCTACTCACTCATTTTCTTACGAAAGAACAAGTTGCACATTCGACAAAATTTGAGAAGCTGGTTGACGTGGTGGTTCGATGTGGCAGCCAACAGCCAACATTTGAAGCAATTCTTAGAAACTGCACCAAGAAATGCTGTGTACACATCAAGAGTGGCTGTGGTTGAATTCATCGAATCATTGGGGACATGGGTGGAGGAGTCGATTCTGAAGCGACTTCAAAAGGCACCTATGTACAGCCTCATGGCAGATGAGTGCACAGATGTCACCAACGTAGAAGAATTGTCTGTGTTTTGCCGCTGGGAGGAAGATGGTGTACCAGTAGAGTGCTTTCTGGAGCTTATTCCATTGAAGAAGGCTGATGCAGAGACCATCTATTCTAATCTCATCGATTGTTTAAAGAAGAAAGGTCTACAAGTCGGAAGAATAGTTGGATTGGGATTTGATGGAGCTGCAACTTTTTCTGGACGAAAGACCGGGGTTCAGGCACGTATCAAGAAACATACTCCTGACGCTCTGTTTATACACTGCCACTGTCACTTACTGCAGTTGGCTTGTGTGCAAGCTGCCAATAAAACTCCTGGAATTGCTCATGTTTACAGAACATTGACTACTCTTTGGAAGCATTTTCGCAATTCCCCCAAGCGAGCAGAGTGTCTGAAGGAGGTACAGCACGTTCTTGAACTTCCAGAAATGAAAGTGATCAAGCCATCTGGCACACGCTGGCTGGCACATGAAAGGTGTGTCAAAGCTGTCAAAGCAAGTTATTCTGCAATTGTAATCACCATTGGGAACATCTACGAGACGTCCCACGAGCCAGAAGCTCTTGGAATCCATGGTGCCCTCTGCAAATTGTCTACGATTGCAGCTATATATTTGCTTGATTTCACTCTACCACAAGTAGCCAAGCTCAGCAAAGCACTTCAGGCCGAGCAGCTTGACCTCTCGTTGATATCATTCCTTGTTGATGCTACTGTTAAATCCTTGGATGATGCAGTTTTTCCTGGAGCGAACTGGGTGTTGGAGCTTCTTGAAAACGTTGAAGACTTGAAGTCATCTACAAAGGTGTCTATTGACGCTGATAAAATACTTTCGTTCCAGAATGTTGTTGGTAAGCCTTCTGTTGCTGATTTAAAGGCCAACATAACAAGCCGATTTTCTTCATCCAACGCTGTTGTATCAGCATTGTCTATATTCGATCCACGGAAAGTTCCAGATTCAGTATCTTTTCCCACTTATGGAGACACGTCTGTTGAGAAACTGATTGCTCACTACGGAGAAGATAGAGATGCAGAAACATTGGATGGAGAAGAAACAGTGAAGACAGCCATGATTTCCACTGAAATACTTACAGAGTGGAAAACATTCCGCCAGCTGTTAGTCAAGCAACCACGGGATACTACTGCATCACAGCTGAAAGAACTTGTTTCAAACGACATGCTCAAGGCCATGTTTCCCAATTTGCACAAGATTGCCTCCATCTGCTTATCGATTCCAGTTTCTACTGCTTCTGTGGAGAGAAGCTTCTCACAGATGAAGATGATCAAGACTCGTTTGCGTAATTCTCTAAGTGACTGCAGCCTTTCTCACCTTATGAGGATTGCTATAGAGGCACCAGAAGTACTCTCTGAGAGCGACCTTGAAGAGATTGTGGACGTATGGCAGAGAAAACCAAGAAGAACCTCAGTTTGACATTCCTATCATTTGAACCTGATATCATAAGCTTATTACACCTTTCTTGTATTACACCTTTCTTGACATTATTTAAAAAAATATCTCTAATTTCAAGGGGGGGGGGGGCGAGAATGATACAAGGGGGGGGGGCGAATGCCCCCCCCCCGCCCCCCCCCTAAATACACCCCTGCATAGAGGATGTGATGCAAGAAAGCTCCTCTAGGGGGGGTGGGGGGGGGACAGATCTGGAGCAAAGCAGGTAACAATCAGAACTGTTCTCAAGTCTAAGAACCCCTGAGTGAGAGTTTCTCCTTGATTACTTCAAGACATGCACTCCAGCAGACATTCCGATGGAGAAGATGAGGCCTTTTATCCCAACACATTCCTAGAAGGCTGGCAGCTTGCCACAGGCTGGCAGCTTGCCACAGGCCAGGACTACTCTGTCAACGTATAAGGCTGGAGTTTTTAATAAAAGTTAATTTCAAAGCTCCACGAAGGGGGGCATGCATTGAGCTATGTATATTAAGTTGTCTGGTGTGTGCAAAATCAGTTGATAAACTTCTACAGCTCTTCTCTGAGCCCTTCATGTCTGAATACTTAATTGCCATCAAAATGGCCCCCCCCCCCCCCCCAAATTTTTTATATTTTTTATAACGGAATTAAGCAATTGAAACGGAAAATCACTGGTTAATCACTGGTTACAATTAGTGCATGGACAATTTTCCATGGACATGTGTTACCAAGGTTACCATGTATGCACAGGTCCACAGACACGAGGAAAGCTTTGTGGAGTTATTTGGTAGAGGAGATGTCGTTTTCCTGACCTCTGACTCGCCCAATACACTAAGTGGTGAGTGGAACAGATTTGTTATATTAATAATGTTTTATAATCACTTACAAGTGTGTTTTTATAATCACTTACAAGTGTGTTTTTATAATCACTTACTAGTGTGTTTTTATAATCACTTACAAGTGTGTTTTTATAATCACTTACAAATGTGTTTTTATAATCACTTACAAGTGTGTTTTTATAATCACTTGCAAGTGTGTTTTTATAATCACTTGCAAGTGTGTTTTTATAATCACTTGCAAGTGTTTTTTTATAATCACTTACAAGTGTGTTTTTATAATCACTTGCAAGTGTGTTTTTATAATCACTTACAAGTTTTTTTATACTCACCTACAAGTGTGTTTTTATAATCACTTACAAGTGTGTTTTTATAATCACTTACAAGTGTGTTTTTATAATCACTTACAAGTGTATTTTCATAATCACTTACAAGTGTGTTTTTATAATCACTTGCAAGTGTGTTTTTATATCACTTGCAAGTGTTTTTTATAATCACTTGCAAGTGTGTTTTTATAATCACTTGCAAGTGTGTTTTTATAATCACTTGCAAGTGTGTTTTTATAATCACTTACAAGTGTGTTTTTATAATCACTTGCAAGTGTGTTTTTATAATCACTTACAAGTGTGTTTTTATAATCACTTGCAAGTGTGTTTTTATAATCACTTACAAGTGTTTTTATAATCACTTGCAAGTGTTTTTATAATCACTTACAAGTGTGTTTTTATAATCACTTACAAGTGTTTTTATAATCACTTGCAAGTGTGTTTTTATAATCACTTACAAGTGTGTTTTTATAATCACTTGCAAGTGTGTTTTTATAATCACTTACAAGTGTGTTTTTATAATCACTTGCAAGTGTGTTTTTATAATCACTTGAAGTGTGTTTTTATAATCACAAGTATTTTTTTATAATCACTTGCAAGTGTGTTTTTATAATCACTTACAAGTGTGTTTTTATAATCACTTGCAAGTGTTTTTTTATAATCACTTTTATAATCACTTACAAGTGTTTTTATAATCACTTGCAAGTATGTTTTTATAATCACTTACAAGTGTGTTTTTATAATCACTTGCAAGTGTGTTTGTGTTTTTATAATCACTTGATAGTGTGTTTTTATAATCACTTACAAGTGTGTTTTTATAATCACTTACAAGTGTTTTTATGATCACTTACAACTTGTTTTTATAATCACTTACAAATGTGTTTTTATAATCACTTACAAGTGTGTTTTTATAATCACTTACAAGTGTGTTTTTATAATCACTTACAAGTGTTTTTTTGTTTCTCTGTCATTATTGTTGCCGTTTTATTTGTTTTTTATTTTGTTTGTCTAACTTTATATTGTTTGATGTTACAATAAAATTTAAAATAACAATTTAATAATTATTGACGATTGAAATTATAATAATAAATGTGTAATAAATAAATGGAATTATAACCAAGTATGATGCATTAGGTATTAACTTATTTTTTGTGTGTAATAAGCTTTCTGACGAAGGAAAATAGTTCGACTAGTTAAGTGCGGAAATAAAGGTTGCTATGCAGTCAAAACTATCAATCTGTCGGGTTGTATTGAATTATACAAGAAAATTTTAGGTGTGAATTTTTTAATGCAATTATTATGGAATTCACCATGGCAGTGGTTGTTGTTGTTGACTTGTGCAGATCTAGAAGATGACAAAGTGTACGTCATTGGAGGTTTAGTGGATCATAACCATCACAAGGTAATAGAACTAGTGGTGGGATGGGGGGGCCTGCATTATAAATCCCCCTTACCCCCAAAAGAAAACCTCACATGTTCTACCCCGAACTTATTCTGTTATATTTTGTTAACATGCCATGGTGGGAGCCCTGCGGTATAACCCCCCTCCCCCCCCCCCCCCCCAAAAAAAACCCTCATGTTTTCCCCCCAAACTTATTCTGTCATATTTTGTTAACTTGTCATGAACTTCGTTACATTTAGCTGCTTGTAAGTCTTGACCCTCAATAGAAATTCTCATAAAGTATGCCCAATTTTCACCTGGCAATCTATATCTGAGCCTGGTCTTTATCATCTTCATCTGGCTAATTGAATTTTGAACAGTTGCTGTTCCAACAGGAAGTGCCAGCACTTGAGTGTGAATATAAACTTGAGGGATAATTCCGTTGTGGGGGCAGGCATAGCCCTCTGAAAAAGAAGAGGCTTTTTATAGGCTTTTTGCAGCTATTAGTGCTTCTTGTATGGCCCTACGGAACGCACGCCACCCCGAAATTAGCTGGTCAGCTTCAAGAATAGTAGAAGACGTGAGTTTGATCCCTTACAAGCTCTGTGCCATGGAAATTAGCCATCAGTTTTATTTCCTTGCTTCCATATCTATTGAAAGCTGATCCCTTACATCACAGAAGTTGATCAGGATTGAAATTAAATGCTGCCATTGGAAATCTCATTCCCTCTTCTGCAAATGGATTTTCAACATTTTTAAACAAAATATCTATGTAAGGCATAGCAACTGAACCTCGAAAGCTTTTTAGGTTAGAGAAGGTGGAAAGGTTTCGAGTGGTTCCTACAGGTGTACCAACTATGATATCGTGTTTGTCTTGCAAAGCGGATATAACTTCAACCTCTTCTGAACACCAGCTTGCATAGATCTGTACTTTCAAAAGATTTTATCTGATCTAAAAATCTATCCAACATGATCTGGAACGGAAGCTGCTATGTATGTGAACTTCAAGAACTCTTCCACCTTGCTGTGCTGGCTCAGCCATTCTAGCTGCAACTGCCCCACCCAGTAATTATGAGTGTGTCACATGACAAACATTACGAGTGGGTCATGTGACAATAATTATGAGCCCGTCACATGCTGGAGATTTATTTTAATCGGTTGTTGCTTGCTTACTCACACTTAATTATTTGCCGGGAAAAGACACCAAAAGGTGATTGACAGATAAATGTTCAGGTCAACTAAAAATCACCAATAGAAATTATCAGATGTTTACAGTATATCCGAGCCACATGACCGCAATGTCACATGAACCTAAAGATATCACATGACCTCAATGTCACATGACCATAAATATGTCACATGAACCTAAATATGTCACATGACCACAATGTCACAAGACCATAAAGATGTCACAAGACCATAAAGATGTCACATGACCGCAATGTCACACGACCATAAAGATGTCACATGACCGCAATGTCACACGACCATAAAGATGTCACATGACCACACTGTCACACAGCCATAAAGATGTCACATGACCACAATGTCACAAGACCATAAAGCTAGCACATGATCCCAATGTCACACGACCATAGAGATGTCACACGACCATAAAGATGTCACATGACCACAATGTCAAATAGCCATAAAGATGTCATTTGACCACGATCTCACAACCATAAAGATGCCACATGACCACAATGTTACACAAACCTAAAGATATCACATGACCTCAATGTCACATGACCATAAAGATGTCACATGACCACACTGTCACATGAACCTAAATGTCACATGACCACAATGTCACAAGACCATAAAGATAGCACATGGCCACAGTGTCACACTACCATAACGATGTCACATGACCACGTCACATGACCACATTGATGTCATAACCTTTTATTCCTGATGACTTCTATAGGGCTACTGTTACAAGAAGGCTTTGGAGTTGGGCGTGGCACATGCACAGCTGCCTATTTCACAATACATCAAACTAAACTCACGGACTGTCTTGACCATCAATCATGGTAAGCCAGTCAAGTCCTTCAACAACAGGTTAACCCTCTATGAACTCTCAGTTGCCATAGTAGATTTGATGGGGGTGGGGGGGTGGGGTGGGGTGGGTGGGGTTACTCAGCCTCACCCACCACCGCACACACACACGCACACACTCCTCTTGGTACTCAAGATTGCCAGTTCAGTCCTGGATGGAATCATGACTTCCTCAATGACCATTCCACAACTTGTAACTTATTTCAGTCAGGAACAAATGTCCCTAGCAACCATGGTTGATATTATAGATTAATGTTGACATACATTGTGGTCAATAACAAGTTGCTTAGCAATCGACCACAAACAATGAATATCATTGTTTAAATTAGAGTCTTTGTCTTAATATGGATAGATTATTGGAGATTACAAAGGTAATGAGCACATACTCGCTATTTGCTCTATACTCCACTCAATACTATTCTAATATATACTAAATGTTTTTATTATGAAATGTTGAGCTGCATTTGCCAAATATAATTTCCAGAAATTTAGCTGGGGAACACAAAACAGTATCAAACAATAGAATACGCACACACACACACACACACACACACACACATACAGGTATCATCAACATATCTCTTACAAAACCTTGGTTTCAGGGGGACCGTTTGTATGCCAATTCCTCAAAGAATTCCATATAAAGGTTGGCTACCACTGCAGATACTGGAGAGCCCATTGCTGCACCCTCTTTCTGCTCGTAGTGTTTTTCTTGATACCTGAAGTAGGTGGATTTCAGGCACAACTCCAACAGTTCAGAAATTCTGTCAGCACCACGTGCCACGTGTGCCAGTTCTAGTCTTTTGTCAACATTCCAAAAATGACTTCCACTGCCTCATCAATGGGAAAAGAGAGGAAACATCAAAACTGACAAGACACTCATCCCCTGTCAAACATTCACATTGAATAAGCTCGAATAAGCTCGATTAAATGCTCAGAACCCTTGACATACATGTATGTACTCATATTTCCAGCTAGAGGTGACATCAACTGTACCTGGACTTAGAAAGATTATACGATGGTGCACGTACTACAAGACAGGGAAACATCAAGTTCATGGATCTTAGGGAGCCCATAATTCTGTTGGGCCTAATTCTATTGCATAAGGCATTGTTCTTTCTCCTGTTCTCTCCAAATTCTTTAGTCTACATGCAACTCACCTTGCTTTCCTGGATGTTCTTCGGTATTCCATATATTAGACTCCAGCATTCCTGTCGGCTTTGAATGTAACTTTCCTTTGTCATCAGAACTGTTGTCTTACCCTACTCTGCTGGTAGGATCATGATCTCTTCCATCCTCCTCAGCTCTACCACGGCTTTGTTCTGTTCTTTTGTCAGGTTGTCTTTACGTTACCTTACTCCTTTCAGAGTTCCACATATTCTTCCTCCAAGCTCCTCCAGCTTCTGACCATCTGTTCCACTGCAGCTATGGTGTCCATGAAAGGTAGACTCTTTGGAGCAGGGACAAAGTTAAGACCCAAAGCAAGCACTTCTTCCCGAGTTGGAGAAAGATTGTTCTCTGTCAGATTCACCATCCATCTGTTCATGCCTTGGGGATGAATCTTCACTTCTCTCAATCTCCTTGTCTCCAAAAGTGTCTCCAGCCTCTGATGGTTCTGCTCGGATTTGCGGTGTGGGTCTTCTCTGCTGCTCCCCCTACAGAGGGTCTAAATCCTCTGGTAGTCACTTCCCAGTGCGCGGTCCAGTTTGGCCCCCAGATCTTCACACTTGGCCTCCAGGTCTTCACACTTGGCCTCCAGGTCTTCACACTTGGCCTCCAGGTCTTCACACTTGGCCTCCAGGTCTTCACACTTGGCCTCCAGGTCTTCACACTTGGCCTCCAGGTCTTCACACTTGGCCTTCAGGTCTTCACACTTGGCCGGCAAGGCATTGCTTCGGACTGGCGAATTCTCTCCGACAGGAATGCTTTGTTGGCTCTCCTGTACCTTTCCCTAGTCTTAATGGGAGGCTTCATCCTTAAAACTTGCTAAATCTCATGCTGAACACAGAGGGATGTGTTAGGTAGTCACGCCACAAAGGACGTCCAAACAAACTGTGCAAACTAATGATTGATATAACTAATTAACTGCATATTGCTATAAATTGATGTAGACTAATTATAGGTTGTTGATGACAAAGAGGTGTTGATTGCATTGATTGTATGGGCTGACCTTGGGCTAATAAAAAGCAAGCTCCCCGACTATGTAGAAGTATTTTGCGAGGTGAATTATCTAACATCAAGACTAAAGGCTTGTTCACGATGCTGGCTGAGCCTTGCGTGTTGTGATTGACCCTCGAATCATGCTCAACAAAGATGGACACTGATTGGTCCCCACGCTGCATTTCAGACGCTGGATATAAAAAAAAGTTCTAATCCAGCGTCTGAAACGCAGTGTCAGACCAATCAGTGTCCATCTTGTTGGGCGTGATTCAAGGGTCAATTGACAACATGCAAGGCAACGCTCAGCCAGCGTTGTGTTGTGAACCAGCCTTATTAAAGCTAAGCATTAAGCTAGACCGATCACACTAACAGAATAAATTACTGACAATGAGTTGTCATACAAGATGTGCTGTGGTTCCTTCATTGTTATTTGTCGATGATAAGTTTGTGCCATTTGGCACTCGGGTGCTAGAATATACCTCAAAGTAATTTTTGCAGCATCAACAATCTTATGTTTTGTGAATGTGCCTTTGGTAAGTGCCGATGCTATTCCACTCCATTTTGAGAATGTCGTTGTCTTCACAATCCTTTCTGCAGTGTTTGAGATTCTACTGGAGTTTTACGTGCACAGAGACTGGGAGAAGGCATTTCACAAGATAATCCCCCCACGTAAAATGTGCCCCCTGCAACTTCAAGAAACTGCTTCCGCTTCCAGCGCTGATGATATGTCTGTTGGATACACAGAAGCTGACTCAGCAATAATTCTGAATGAATGTCCAACTGGCAAAGATGACAGCTAGCTAGATTAGGAATGACTTTCATCGTTTATTTTTTTTGCAAGATGTCACTCGTGTTGTTGTTCTGCTTGGCTTCAGAGCAGGAGTGTCAGAAATTCTATGTGTTTAAATAATGCGGGCTTCCTTCGCTCTCACAAATGACTGTCATGACAATTATTCTTCAGGTCCAATATATAATTTTATAACAATATTCATATTGTGTGCCACACCTACACAAGGCTATGAATGTAGCTGCTGTATGAAGGTGGTTTCCTCGAGTGTATGAATAGCATTAGAAAAGATGAATATCATTAGAAAAGCAATTAATATTGTTAGAAGGAATAAATATAGCTACATGTATGAGGGTGTGTGTCTAGATGAATGTGTGCAGGATATCTTGAGCACTTGAGGTGGTTATGACAAAGTACAGGTTAAAATACCTCGTCTACAATACACAGAGATGTGTGTGTGTGTGTGTTTCATGGAATTGTTGAAAAATCACATTCCTATGTCCTATATCTGGTGTTAACAGCCGGTATGTATTACAGAACTGCCTGCAAGCTCAGTTAAATACACTTGGAAGTGTTGCAAATAGGCATGCTCTTCGCCAAAGTTGTGACACTTTTCATGAGGCAGGGTTTCATTTAGAAAATTGTCCAAGGGGGGGGGGGCAACTGGAGGAATCTGGATTTTAACAAAGTTTCTAATGAATTTTTTAATAATATAATTTCCAAGGAGGGGGGGGGGGGGGCAAAAAGGTTCCAAGGGGGGCAGCCGCCCCCTAAATGAAACCCTGTGAGGCATCGCTCTTCAAATTCCTTAATAAAAAGGACCCAGTGTAGCTACTCTTAAATATATTAAAATAAATATTTTTTAGGCAAGCAAGCAAGATTGCAATCACTTCACAGCTTACAACAGATAGTCAAGTAACTCGGAGTAACAACTTTAGCATAAAAAAGTACAAAATATTATTTTAAAAAGTCAAAAAACTTGCATGAGCAAACGTCATGCCATACTTGGCAGTTTCATCTCAGCAATGGAGAGCATTTCAAAATCGATGTCCCAATATGGAGTTATCAGCACCTCTCGCGGCTTGACCCGTCCTAAGTAGTGGATCAGCGTCACCGCCCTGTGGGCCAACATGGTGAAAAATTGCACGACAATGATGAACCCGTACACGGCTAGAAACAAAAGTTGAAAAGCGCGAGGATCGATATTGTATTCCTGAAGCTGATCGAAGGTAAGGGATGCTAGAAGTACGATCCACATCAGGTTGACGACGAGCAGGACAGCAAGTGTCAGGTTTCGCAGGCTCTCGAGAGACTTCTGGATGTCTTTGATTTGCGTGAATTTGAGAGATAGTGGTTTGAGTTTGCGATGGATTAGCCTGTCCCAGAATTTAGCTTCCACCTCGTTTATCTCTCGGAGAGACGGGTATACGATTTGATCGACGATTCCTTTAGTTCGCCTCTTGTTTAATTCCACTATAGCAATACACAGACCATTACCATGACAACCATGCAGAGACTGTTACCACGACTACCATACAGAGACCATTACCATCACTACCATGCACATACCGTTAATATCACTACCATGCACAGACTTACCATGACTACCATGCACAGACTGTTACCATAACTACCATGCACAGACTGTTACCATAACTACCATGCACTGACTGTTACCATAACTACCATGCACGGACTGTTACTATCACTACCATGCACAGACTGTTACCATAACTACCATGCACAGACTGT
This sequence comes from Cladorhizidae sp. MBARI D1340-BT2, assembly GCA_028752905.1. Lineage (NCBI taxonomy): Eukaryota > Metazoa > Porifera > Demospongiae > Poecilosclerida > Cladorhizidae > Cladorhizidae sp. MBARI D1340-BT2. The sequence continues at coordinate 36,503,946 of JAQNBH010000004.1, read as the reverse complement.
TACCATCGCTACCATGCACAGACCGTTACCATCACTACCATGCACAGACTGTTACCATAACTACCATGCACAGACTGTTACCATAACTACCATGCACAGACTGTTACCATAACTACCATGCACAGACCATTACCATCACTACTGTGCACATGCTGTTACCATAACTACCATGCAGACCGTTACCATGACTACCAACACTAGTCATCTATATCTGTATTGCACTTTCAGTGGCAAAGGTCACCATCTTTAACTATTACCATCATCATCATCACCAACAACATTATCTTTACCAACATCCATCAACTTACCAATGGATGGCTTGGCTAAGTAGTTCAAAGCCATCCTCAGCCGGAACAGGTGTGCTAAGAAGGAAGGGGAAAGGGGAGGGGAGAGGGACCTTTAGCGCACTTCATTGAGCGTAAAAGAACTAATCTTATGTTGTGGGTGTGAGGGATTATTTTTATGCTGATGGCTAACCCAAAACATATTAAGAAATTATATACCACAAGATTGGAATTTTCAAGGTCTATATATCTTTGTTTGTTTTTGGATGTTTATGAGAGCAATATAATCTCCACAGATCAGTCACCTTGGGCAGAGCTTGGCTATACATCACTGACCTCTCTTGCAGATACATATATACCCATATCTTTCTTGGGCAGAGCTTAGCTATACATCACTGACCTCTCTTGCAGATACATATATATATACCCATATCTTTCTTGGGCAGAGCTTAGCTATACATCACTGACCTCTCTTGCAGATACATATATATATACCCATATCTTTCTTGGGCAGAGCTTAGCTATACATCACTGACCTCTCTTCGAGATACCCATGTCTTTGAGTTGCTGCTCATCCAGTTCCTTCAAGTTGACGATATCCTCAGCCTTCCTGTACCCTTCACGGTGGAACAGTTCTGCATAGTCACTGAGTTCTAGGTCCATCAGCCAAGAGACCACACTATTCTGCAAATACACAGTCATGCAAACATCATTTCTTATGGCCTCATGCTGTATGTACTTGCTGGCATATATACAAGTCACAGCAATGTGCTGCAGCCTCAAATTGGATTAGCTCTATCATGCATTATTGCACGTTTAAATCTCATGCTTTATTAACTGTTTGACCTTATAGGTCAAACTGGAACATATTATATAATAATTCTATAAAATAAACCCCACCCAGCTATCCGGTAAGCAACTGGTATTGTTTATTAAATTTTATTTGCACGTGCTCAGTAAAATACTTTATCATGATTAAAAAATATATATCTGAAAATATTTTATTTCTGCTTTGATAGAGTAAGGTAGGACGAAAGTGAGGTCAGAGGGGGGTGGGAGGGGCAGGGGATGGGGAAGGCGACAATCGCAACTACTACATATTACTGGATAGGTTTTTTTCCAGGCTTTACTGGTGTTTCTGCAAGCTCTTCTGTTAAAAAGAACTGGCAGAGTCATCTTGTTGACTGGGAGCACTGGACCACTTGCTCTTGAGAACTAGGCACCATTAGATGGATTTCTTTGCTGCCAGTTTTGTTCTGAACAGAGCCCAGCACTGTGGAGTTTGAGTGTCATTTTCTAATATAGTCTGGACAGAGCCCAGCACTGTGGAGTTTGAGTGTCATTCTAATATAGTCTGGACAGAGTCCAGCACTGTGGAGTTTGAGTGTCATTTTCTAATATAGTCTGGACAGAGCCCAGCACTGTGGAGTTTGAGTGTCATTCTAATATAGTCTGGACAGAGCCCAGCACTGTGGAGTTTGAGTGTCATTCTAATATAGTCTGGACAGAGTCCAGCACTGTGGAGTTTGAGTTCATTCTAATATAGTCTGGACAGAGCCCAGCACTGTGGAGTTTGAGTGTCATTCTAATATAGTCTGGACAGAGTCCAGCACTGTGGAGTTTGAGTGTCATTTTCTAATATAGTCTGGACAGAGCCCAGCACTGTGGAGTTTGAGTGTCATTCTAATATAGTCTGGACAGAGTCCAGCACTGTGGAGTTTGAGTTCATTCTAATATAGTCTGGACAGAGCCCAGCACTGTGGAGTTTGAGTGTCATTCTAATATAGTCTGGACAGAGTCCAGCACTGTGGAGTTTGAGTTCATTCTAATATAGTCTGGACAGAGCCCAGCACTGTGGAGTTTGAGTGTCATTCTAATATAGTCTGGACAGAGCCCAGCACTGTGGAGTTTGAGTGTCATTCTAATATAGTCTGGACAGAGTCCAGCACTGTGGAGTTTGAGTGTCATTCTAATATAGTCTGGACAGAGCCCAGCACTGTGGTGTTTGAGTGTCATTCTAATATAGTCTGGACAGAGTCCAGCACTGTGGAGTTTGAGTGTCATTCTAATATAGTCTGGACAGAGCCCGGCACTGTGGAGTTTGAGTGTCATTCTAATATAGTCTGGACAGAGTCCAGCACTGTGGAGTTTGAGTGTCATTCTAATATAGTCTGGACAGAGCCCAGCACTGTGGAGTTTGAATGTCATTCTAATATAGTCTGGACAGAGTCCAGCACTGTGGAGTTTGAGTGTCATTCTAATATAGTCTGGACAGAGCCCAGCACTGTGGAGTTTGAGTGTCATTCTAATATAGTCTGGACAGAGCCCAGCACTGTGGAGTTTGAGTGTCATTCTAATATAGTCTGGACAGAGTCCAGCACTGTGGAGTTTGAGTGTCATTCTAATATAGTCTGGACAGAGCCTAGCACTGTGGAGTTTGAGTGTCATTCTAATATAGTCTGGACAGAGCCTAGCACTGTGGAGTTTGAGTGTCATTCTAATATAGTCTGGACAGAGCCTAGCACTGTGGAGTTTGAGTGTCATTCTAATATAGTCTGAACAGAGCCCAGCACTGTGGAGTTTGAGTGTCATTCTAATATAGTCTGGACAGAGCCCGGCACTGTGGAGTTTGAGTGTCATTCTAATATAGTCTGGACAGAGCCCAGCTCTGTGGAGTTTGAGTGTCATTCTAATATAGTCTGGACAGAGCCCAGCTCTGTGGAGTTTGAGTGTCATTCTAATATAGTCTGGACAGAGCCTAGCACTGTGGAGTTTGAGTGTCATTCTAATATAGTCTGGACAGAGCCTAGCACTGTGGAGTTCGAGAGTCATTCTAATATAGTCTGAACAGAGCCCAGCTCTGTGGAGTTTGAGTGTCATTCTAATATAGTCTGGACAGAGCCCAGCACTGTGGAGTTTGAGTGTCATTCTAATATAGTCTGGACAGAGCCCAGCACTGTGGAGTTTGAGTGTCATTCTAATATAGTCTGGACAGAGCCTAGCACTGTGGAGTTTGAATGTCATTCTAATATAGTCTGGACAGAACTGTGGAGTTTGAGTGTCATTCTAATATAGTCTGGACAGAGCCTAGCACTGTGGAGTTTGAGTGTCATTCTAATATAGTCTGGACAGAGTCAGCACTGTGGAGTTTGAGTGTCATTCTAATATAGTCTGGACAGAGCCCAGCACTGTGGAGTTTGAGTGTCATTCTAATATAGTCTGGACAGAGCCTAGCACTGTGGAGTTTGAATGTCATTCTAATATAGTCTGGACAGAACTGTGGAGTTTGAGTGTCATTCTAATATAGTCTGGACAGAGCCTAGCACTGTGGAGTTTGAGTGTCATTCTAATATAGTCTGGACAGAGTCAGCACTGTGGAGTTTGAGTGTCATTCTAATATAGTCTGGACAGAGTCCAGCACTGTGGAGTTTGAGTGTCATTCTAATATAGTCTGGACAGAGTCCAGCACTGTGGAGTTTGAGTGTCATTCTAATATAGTCTGGACAGAGTCCAGCACTGTGGAGTTTGAGTGTCATTCTAATATAGTCTGGACAGAGTCCAGCACTGTGGAGTTTGAGTGTCATTCTAATATAGTCTGGACATAGTCCAGCACTGTGGAGTTTGAGTGTCATTCTAATATAGTCTGGACAGAGTCCAGCACTGTGGAGTTTGAGTGTCATTCTAATATAGTCTGGACAGAGCCCAGCACTGTGGAGTTTGAGTGTCATTCTAATATAGTCTGAACAGAGTCCAGCACTGTGGAGTTTGAGTGTCATTCTAATATAGTCTGGACAGAGCCCAGCTCTGTGGAGTTTGAGTGTCATTCTAATATAGTCTGGACAGAGCCCAGCACTGTGGAGTTTGAGTGTCATTCTAATATATATAGTCTGGACAGAGTCCAGCACTGTGGAGTTTGAGTGTCATTCTAATATAGTCTGGACAGAGCCCAGCACTGTGGAGTTTGAGTGTCATTCTAATATAGTCTGAACAGAGTCCAGCACTGTGGAGTTTGAGTGTCATTCTAATATAGTCTGGACAGAGCCCAGCACTGTGGAGTTTGAGTGTCATTCTAATATAGTCTGGGCAGAGCCCATCACTGTGGAGTTTGAGTGTCATTCTAATATAGTCTGGACAGAGCCCAGCACTGTGGAGTTTGAGTGTCATTCTAATATAGTCTGGACACAGCCCAGCACTGTCGAGTTTGAGTGTCATTCTAATATAGTCTGGACAGAGCCCGGCACTGTGGAGTTTGAGTGTCATTCTAATATAGTCTGAACAGAGCCCAGCTCTGTGGAGTTTGAGTGTCATTCTAATATAGTCTGGACAGAGCCCAGCACTGTGGAGTTTGAGTGTCATTCTAATATAGTCTGGACAGAGTCAGCACTGTGGAGTTTGAGTGTCATTCTAATATAGTCTGGACAGAGCCCAGCACTGTGGAGTTTGAGTGTCATTCTAATATAGTCTGGACAGAGTCAGCACTGTGGAGTTTGAGTGTCATTCTAATATAGTCTGGACAGAGTCCAGCACTGTGGAGTTTGAGTGTCATTCTAATATAGTCTGGACAGAGCCCATCACTGTGGAGTTTGAGTGTCATTCTAATATAGTCTGGACAGAGCCCATCACTGTGGAGTTTGAGTGTCATTCTAATAGCTATTATTCCTGCTAGCTAAAAATAACCACACACCAAGTCAAAGGTGAATTACCTTAATATATATGTATATATTATATTTCGTATAGGAAGCAAGCTAATCTGTAGCTGGATCACTGGATTCAGACAAGGCACACCATACACTGTAGCTGAATAGAATAGAAGAAATTTTCCGCACTCTGATTTCTGTTCTTTTCAGTGTAAGAAATGTAACCAGCAGCTTAAATCTATAGGTGTGGCTGGCACACATCTTGCCAGTTGTGCTAGATAGAGGTGTAGTTGACACACATCTTGCCAGTTGTGCTAGATAGAGGGTGTGGCTGGCACACATCTTGCCAGTTGTGCTAGATAGAGGGTGTGGCTGGCACACATCTTGCCAGTTGTGCTAGATAGAGGGTGTGGCTGGCACACATCTTGCCAGTTGTGCTAGATAGAGGTGTGGCTGGCACACATCTTGCCAGTTGTGCTAGATAGAGGGTGTGGCTGGCACACATCTTGCCAGTTGTGCTAGATAGAGGTGTGGCTGGCACACATCTTGCTAGATAGAGGTGTAGTTGACACACATCTTGCCAGTTGTGCTAGATAGAGGGTGTGGCTGGCACACATCTTGCCAGTTGTGCTAGATAGAGGTGTAGTTGACACATCTTGCCAGTTGTGCTAGATAGAGGTGTGGCTGGCACACATCTTGCCAGTTGTGCTAGATAGAGGTGTAGTTGACACACATCTTGCCAGTTGTGCTAGATAGAGGTGTGGCTGGCACACATCTTGCCAGTTGTGCTAGATAGAGGTGTGGCTGACACACATCTTGCCAGTTGTGCTAGATAGAGGTGTGGCTGGCACACATCTTGCCAGTTGTGCTAGATAGAGGGTGTGGCTAACACACATCTTGCCAGTTGTGCTAGATAGAGGTGTGGCTGGCACACATCTTGCCAGTTGTGCTAGATAGAGGTGTAGTTGACACACATCTTGCCAGTTGTGCTAGATAGAGGTGTAGTTGACACACATCTTGCCAGTTGTGCTAGATAGAGGTGTGGCTGACACACATCTTGCCAGTTGTGCTAGATAGAGGTGTGGCTGACACACATCTTGCCAGTTGTGCTAGATAGAGGGTGTAGTTGACACACATCTTGCCAGTTGTTGCTAGATAGAGGTGTGGCTGACACACATCTTGCCAGTTGTGCTAGATAGAGGTGTAGTTGGCACACATCTTGCCAGTTGTGCTAGATAGAGGTGTGGCTGACACACATCTTGCCAGTTGTGCTAGATAGAGGTGTAGTTGGCACACATCTTGCCAGTTGTGCTAGATAGAGGTGTAGTTGACACACATCTTGCCAGTTGTGCTAGATAGAGGTGTGGCTGGCACACATCTTGCCAGTTGTGCTAGATAGAGGTGTAGTTGACACACATCTTGCCAGTTGTGCTAGATAGAGGGTGTAGTTGGCACACATCTTGCCAGTTGTGCTAGATAGAGGTGTAGTTGACACACATCTTGCTAGATAGAGGTGTAGTTGACACACATCTTGCCAGTTGTGCTAGATAGAGGTGTGGCTGACACACATCTTGCTAGATAGAGGTGTAGTTGACACACATCTTGCCAGTTGTGCTAGATAGAGGTGTGGCTGACACACATCTTGCCAGTTGTGCTAGATAGAGGTGTGGCTGACACACATCTTGCTAGATAGAGGTGTAGTTGACACACATCTTGCCAGTTGTGCTAGATAGAGGTGTAGTTGACACACATCTTGCCAGTTGTGCTAGATAGAGGTGTGGCTGGCACACATCTTGCCAGTTGTGCTAGATAGAGGGTGTGGCTGACACACATCTTGCCAGTTGTGCTAGATAGAGGTGTGGCTGGCACACATCTTGCCAGTTGTGCTAGATAGAGGTGTGGCTGACACACATCTTGCCAGTTGTGCTAGATAGAGGTGTAGTTAACACACATCTTGCCAGTTGTGCTAGATAGAGGTGTGGCTGACACACATCTTGCCAGTTGTGCTAGATAGAGGTGTGGCTGGCACACATCTTGCCAGTTGTGCTAGATAGAGGTGTAGTTGACACACATCTTGCCAGTTGTGCTAGATAGAGGTGTAGTTGACACACAGCTTGACAGTTGTGCTAGATAGAGGGTGTGGCTGACACACATCTTGCCAGTTGTGCTAGATAGAGGGTGTGGCTGGCACACATCTTGCCAGTTGTGCTAGATAGAGGTGTAGTTAACACACATCTTGCCAGTTGTGCTAGATAGAGATGTGGCTGGCACACATCTTGCCAGTTGTGCTAGATAGAGGGTGTGGCTGGCACACATCTTGCCAGTTGTGCTAGATAGAGGTGTGGCTAACACACATCTTGCCAGTTGTGCTAGATAGGTGTAGTTGACACACATCTTGCCAGTTGTGCTAGATAGAGGTGTGGCTGGCACACATCTTGCCAGTTGTGCTAGATAGAGGTGTAGTTGACACACATCTTGCCAGTTGTGCTAGATAGAGGGTGTAGTTGACACACATCTTGCCAGTTGTGCTAGATAGAGGTGTTGCTGACACACATCTTGCTAGATAGAGGTGTTGCTGACACACATCTTGCCAGTTGTGCTAGATAGAGGTGTAGTTGACACACATCTTGCCAGTTGTGCTAGATAGAGGGTGTGGCTGGCACACATCTTGCCAGTTGTGCTAGATAGAGGGTGTGGCTGGCACACATCTTGCCAGTTGTGCTAGATAGAGGGTGTGGCTGGCACACATCTTGCCAGTTGTGCTAGATAGAGGTGTAGTTAACACACATCTTGCCAGTTGTGCTGGATAGAGGGTGTGGCTGGCACACATCTTGCCAGTTGTGCTAGATAGAGGTGTAGTTGACACACATCTTGCCAGTTGTGCTAGATAGAGGTGTTGCTGGCACACATCTTGCCAGTTGTGCTAGATAGAGGGTGTGGCTGGCACACATCTTGCCAGTTGTGCTAGATAGAGGGTGTTGCTGGCACACATCTTGCCAGTTGTGCTAGATAGATAGAAGGTGTGGCTGGCACACATCTTGCCAGTTGTGCTAGATAGAGGGTGTTGCTGGCACACATCTTGCCAGTTGTGCTAGATAGAGGTGTGGCTAACACACATCTTGCCAGTTGTGCTAGATAGAGGTGTGGCTGACACACATCTTGCCAGTTGTGCTAGATAGAGGGTGTGGCTGGCACACATCTTGCCAGTTGTGCTAGATAGAGGTGTAGTTGACAAACATCTTGCCAGTTGTGCTAGATAGAGGTGTAGTTGACACACATCTTGCCAGTTGTGCTAGATAGAGGTGTGGCTGACACACATCTTGCCAGTTGTGCTAGATAGAGGTGTAGTTGACACACATCTTGCCAGTTGTGCTAGATAGAGGTGTGGCTGACACACATCTTGCCAGTTGTGCTAGATAGAGGTGTGGCTGACACACATCTTGCCAGTTGTGCTAGATAGAGGGTGTGGCTGGTACACATCTTGCCAGTTGTGCTAGATAGAGGGTGTAGTTGACACACATCTTGCCAGTTGTGCTAGATAGAGGTGTGGCTGGTACACATCTTGCCAGTTGTGCTAGATAGAGGGTGTAGTTGACACACATCTTGCCAGTTGTGCTAGATAGAGGTGTAGTTGACACACATCTTGCCAGTTGTGCTAGATAGAGGTGTGGCTGGCACACATCTTGCCAGTTGTGCTAGATAGAGGTGTGGCTGACACACATCTTGCCAGTTGTGCTAGATAGAGGTGTGGCTGGCACACATCTTGCCAGTTGTGCTAGATAGAGGTGTAGTTGACACACATCTTACCAGTTGTGCTAGATAGAGGTGTGGCTGGCACACATCTTGCCAGTTGTGCTAGATAGAGGGTGTGGTTGACACACATCTTGCCAGTTGTGCTAGATAGAGGTGTAGTTGACACACATCTTGCCAGTTGTGCTAGATAGGTGTAGTTGACACACATCTTGCCAGTTGTGCTAGATAGAGGGTGTGGTTGACACACATCTTGCCAGTTGTGCTAGATAGAGGTGTGCCTGGCACACATCTTGCCAGTTGTGCTAGATAGAGGGTGTGGCTGGCACACATCTTGCCAGTTGTGCTAGATAGAGGTGTAGTTGACACACATCTTGCCAGTTGTGCTAGATAGAGGGTGTAGTTGACACACATCTTGCCAGTTGTGCTAGATAGGTGTGGCTGGCACACATCTTGCCAGTTGTGCTAGATAGAGGTGTGGCTGACACACATCTTGCCAGTTGTGCTAGATAGAGGTGTGGCTGGCACACATCTTGCCAGTTGTGCTAGATAGAGGTGTAGTTGACACATCTTGCCAGTTGTGCTAGATAGAGGTGTAGTTGACACACATCTTGCCAGTTGTGCTAGATAGAGGTGTAGTTGACACACATCTTGCCAGTTGTGCTAGATAGAGGTGTAGTTGACACACATCTTGCCAGTTGTGCTAGATAGAGGGTGTGGCTGACACACATCTTGCCAGTTGTGCTAGATAGAGGTGTGGCTGAGACACATCTTGCCAGTTGTGCTAGATAGAGGGTGTAGTTGACACACATCTTGCCAGTTGTGCTAGATAGAGGGTGTGACTGACACACATCTTGCCAGTTGTGCTAGATAGAGGTGTAGTTGACACACATCTTGCCAGTTGTGCTAGATAGAGGGTGTAGTTGACACACATCTTGCCAGTTGTGCTAGATAGAGGTGTGGCTGGCACACATCTTGCCAGTTGTGCTAGATAGAGGTGTAGTTGACACACATCTTGCCAGTTGTGCTAGATATAGGTGTAGTTGACACACATCTTGCCAGTTGTGCTAGATAGAGGTGTGGCTGGCACACATCTTGTCAGTTGTGCTAGATAGGTGTAGTTGACACACATCTTGCCAGTTGTGCTAGATAGAGGTGTGGCTGGCACACATCTTGCCAGTTGTGCTAGATAGAGGTGTAGTTGACACACATCTTGCCAGTTGTGCTAGATAGAGGGTGTAGTTGACACACATCTTGCCAGTTGTGCTAGATAGGTGTGGCTGACACACATCTTGCCAGTTGTGCTAGATAGAGGTGTGGCTGGCACACATCTTGCCAGTTGTGCTAGATAGAGGTGTAGTTGACACACATCTTGCCAGTTGTGCTAGATAGAGGTGTAGTTGACAAACATCTTGCCAGTTGTGCTAGATAGAGGTGTAGTTGACACACATCTTGCCAGTTGTGCTAGATAGAGGTGTGGCTGGCACACATCTTGCCAGTTGTGCTAGATAGAGGTGTGGCTGACACACATCTTGCCAGTTGTGCTAGATAGAGGTGTAGTTGGCACACATCTTGCCAGTTGTGCTAGATAGAGGTGTGGCTGGCACACATCTTGCCAGTTGTGCTAGATAGAGGTGTGGCTGGCACACATCTTGCCAGTTGTGCTAGATAGAGGTGTAGTTGGCACACATCTTGCCAGTTGTGCTAGATAGAGGTGTGGCTGACACACATCTTGCCAGTTGTGCTAGATAGAGGTGTGGCTGACACACATCTTGCCAGTTGTGCTAGATAGAGGTGTTGTTGACACACATCTTGCCAGTTGTGCTAGATAGAGGTGTAGTTAACACACATCTTGCCAGTTGTGCTAGATAGAGGTGTAGTTGACACACATCTTGCCAGTTGTGCTAGATAGAGGGTGTGGCTGGCACACATCTTGCCAGTTGTGCTAGATAGAGGGTGTGGCTGGCACACATCTTGCCAGTTGTGCTAGATAGAGGTGTGGCTGACACACATCTTGCCAGTTGTGCTAGATAGAGGTGTAGTTGACACACATCTTGCCAGTTGTGCTAGATAGAGGGTGTGGCTGACACACATCTTGCCAGTTGTGCTAGATAGAGGTGTAGTTGGCACACATCTTGCCAGTTGTGCTAGATAGAGGTGTGGCTGGCACACATCTTGCCAGTTGTGCTAGATAGAGGTGTAGTTGACACACATCTTGCCAGTTGTGCTAGATAGAGGTGTAGTTGACACACATCTTGCCAGTTGTGCTAGATAGAGGTGTGGCTGGCACACATCTTGTCAGTTGTGCTAGATAGAGGTGTAGTTGACACACATCTTGCCAGTTGTGCTAGATAGAGGTGTGGCTGGCACACATCTTGCCAGTTGTGCTAGATAGAGGTGTAGTTGACACACATCTTGCCAGTTGTGCTAGATAGAGGGTGTAGTTGACACACATCTTGCCAGTTGTGCTAGATAGGTGTGGCTGACACACATCTTGCCAGTTGTGCTAGATAGAGGTGTGGCTGGCACACATCTTGCCAGTTGTGCTAGATAGAGGTGTAGTTGACACACATCTTGCCAGTTGTGCTAGATAGAGGTGTAGTTGACAAACATCTTGCCAGTTGTGCTAGATAGAGGTGTAGTTGACACACATCTTGCCAGTTGTGCTAGATAGAGGTGTGGCTGGCACACATCTTGCCAGTTGTGCTAGATAGAGGTGTGGCTGACACACATCTTGCCAGTTGTGCTAGATAGAGGTGTAGTTGGCACACATCTTGCCAGTTGTGCTAGATAGAGGTGTGGCTGGCACACATCTTGCCAGTTGTGCTAGATAGAGGTGTGGCTGGCACACATCTTGCCAGTTGTGCTAGATAGAGGTGTAGTTGGCACACATCTTGCCAGTTGTGCTAGATAGAGGTGTGGCTGACACACATCTTGCCAGTTGTGCTAGATAGAGGTGTGGCTGACACACATCTTGCCAGTTGTGCTAGATAGAGGTGTTGTTGACACACATCTTGCCAGTTGTGCTAGATAGAGGTGTAGTTAACACACATCTTGCCAGTTGTGCTAGATAGAGGTGTAGTTGACACACATCTTGCCAGTTGTGCTAGATAGAGGGTGTGGCTGGCACACATCTTGCCAGTTGTGCTAGATAGAGGGTGTGGCTGGCACACATCTTGCCAGTTGTGCTAGATAGAGGTGTGGCTGACACACATCTTGCCAGTTGTGCTAGATAGAGGTGTAGTTGACACACATCTTGCCAGTTGTGCTAGATAGAGGGTGTGGCTGACACACATCTTGCCAGTTGTGCTAGATAGAGGTGTAGTTGGCACACATCTTGCCAGTTGTGCTAGATAGAGGTGTAGTTGACACACATCTTACCAGTTCTGCTAGATAGAGGTGTGGCTGACACACATCTTGCCAGTTGTGCTAGATAGAGGGTGTGGCTGGTACACATCTTGCCAGTTGTGCTAGATAGAGGGTGTAGTTGACACACATCTTGCCAGTTGTGCTAGATAGAGGTGTGGCTGGTACACATCTTGCCAGTTGTGCTAGATAGAGGGTGTAGTTGACACACATCTTGCCAGTTGTGCTAGATAGGTGTAGTTGACACACATCTTGCCAGTTGTGCTAGATAGAGGTGTGGCTGGCACACATCTTGCCAGTTGTGCTAGATAGAGGTGTGGCTGACACACATCTTGCCAGTTGTGCTAGATAGAGGTGTGGCTGGCACACATCTTGCCAGTTGTGCTAGATAGAGGTGTAGTTGACACACATCTTACCAGTTGTGCTAGATAGAGGTGTGGCTGGCACACATCTTGCCAGTTGTGCTAGATAGAGGGTGTGGTTGACACACATCTTGCCAGTTGTGCTAGATAGAGGTGTAGTTGACACACATCTTGCCAGTTGTGCTAGATAGAGGTGTAGTTGACACACATCTTGCCAGTTGTGCTAGATAGAGGGTGTGGTTGACACACATCTTGCCAGTTGTGCTAGATAGAGGTGTGCCTGGCACACATCTTGCCAGTTGTGCTAGATAGAGGGTGTGGCTGGCACACATCTTGCCAGTTGTGCTAGATAGAGGTGTAGTTGACACACATCTTGCCAGTTGTGCTAGATAGAGGGTGTAGTTGACACACATCTTGCCAGTTGTGCTAGATAGGTGTGGCTGGCACACATCTTGCCAGTTGTGCTAGATAGAGGTGTGGCTGACACACATCTTGCCAGTTGTGCTAGATAGAGGTGTGGCTGGCACACATCTTGCCAGTTGTGCTAGATAGAGGTGTAGTTGACACACATCTTGCCAGTTGTGCTAGATAGAGGTGTAGTTGACACACATCTTGCCAGTTGTGCTAGATAGAGGTGTGGCTGGCACACATCTTGTCAGTTGTGCTAGATAGAGGTGTAGTTGACACACATCTTGCCAGTTGTGCTAGATAGAGGTGTGGCTGGCACACATCTTGCCAGTTGTGCTAGATAGAGGTGTAGTTGACACACATCTTGCCAGTTGTGCTAGATAGAGGGTGTAGTTGACACACATCTTGCCAGTTGTGCTAGATAGGTGTGGCTGACACACATCTTGCCAGTTGTGCTAGATAGAGGTGTGGCTGGCACACATCTTGCCAGTTGTGCTAGATAGAGGTGTAGTTGACACACATCTTGCCAGTTGTGCTAGATAGAGGTGTAGTTGACAAACATCTTGCCAGTTGTGCTAGATAGAGGTGTAGTTGACACACATCTTGCCAGTTGTGCTAGATAGAGGTGTGGCTGGCACACATCTTACCAGTTGTGCTAGATAGAGGTGTGGCTGACACACATCTTGCCAGTTGTGCTAGATAGAGGTGTAGTTGGCACACATCTTGCCAGTTGTGCTAGATAGAGGTGTGGCTGGCACACATCTTGCCAGTTGTGCTAGATAGAGGTGTGGCTGGCACACATCTTGCCAGTTGTGCTAGATAGAGGTGTAGTTGGCACACATCTTGCCAGTTGTGCTAGATAGAGGTGTGGCTGACACACATCTTGCCAGTTGTGCTAGATAGAGGTGTGGCTGACACACATCTTGCCAGTTGTGCTAGATAGAGGTGTTGTTGACACACATCTTGCCAGTTGTGCTAGATAGAGGTGTAGTTAACACACATCTTGCCAGTTGTGCTAGATAGAGGTGTAGTTGACACACATCTTGCCAGTTGTGCTAGATAGAGGGTGTGGCTGGCACACATCTTGCCAGTTGTGCTAGATAGAGGGTGTGGCTGGCACACATCTTGCCAGTTGTGCTAGATAGAGGTGTGGCTGACACACATCTTGCCAGTTGTGCTAGATAGAGGTGTAGTTGACACACATCTTGCCAGTTGTGCTAGATAGAGGGTGTGGCTGACACACATCTTGCCAGTTGTGCTAGATAGAGGTGTAGTTGGCACACATCTTGCCAGTTGTGCTAGATAGAGGTGTAGTTGACACACATCTTACCAGTTCTGCTAGATAGAGGTGTGGCTGACACACATCTTGCCAGTTGTGCTAGATAGAGGGTGTGGCTGGTACACATCTTGCCAGTTGTGCTAGATAGAGGGTGTAGTTGACACACATCTTGCCAGTTGTGCTAGATAGAGGTGTGGCTGGTACACATCTTGCCAGTTGTGCTAGATAGAGGGTGTAGTTGACACACATCTTGCCAGTTGTGCTAGATAGAGGTGTAGTTGACACACATCTTGCCAGTTGTGCTAGATAGAGGTGTGGCTGGCACACATCTTGCCAGTTGTGCTAGATAGAGGTGTGGCTGACACACATCTTGCCAGTTGTGCTAGATAGAGGTGTGGCTGGCACACATCTTGCCAGTTGTGCTAGATAGAGGTGTAGTTGACACACATCTTACCAGTTGTGCTAGATAGAGGTGTGGCTGGCACACATCTTGCCAGTTGTGCTAGATAGAGGGTGTGGTTGACACACATCTTGCCAGTTGTGCTAGATAGAGGTGTAGTTGACACACATCTTGCCAGTTGTGCTAGATAGAGGTGTAGTTGACACACATCTTGCCAGTTGTGCTAGATAGAGGGTGTGGTTGACACACATCTTGCCAGTTGTGCTAGATAGAGGTGTGCCTGGCACACATCTTGCCAGTTGTGCTAGATAGAGGGTGTGGCTGGCACACATCTTGCCAGTTGTGCTAGATAGAGGTGTAGTTGACACACATCTTGCCAGTTGTGCTAGATAGAGGGTGTAGTTGACACACATCTTGCCAGTTGTGCTAGATAGGTGTGGCTGGCACACATCTTGCCAGTTGTGCTAGATAGAGGTGTGGCTGACACACATCTTGCCAGTTGTGCTAGATAGAGGTGTGGCTGGCACACATCTTGCCAGTTGTGCTAGATAGAGGTGTAGTTGACACATCTTGCCAGTTGTGCTAGATAGAGGTGTAGTTGACACACATCTTGCCAGTTGTGCTAGATAGAGGTGTAGTTGACACACATCTTGCCAGTTGTGCTAGATAGAGGTGTAGTTGACACACATCTTGCCAGTTGTGCTAGATAGAGGGTGTGGCTGACACACATCTTGCCAGTTGTGCTAGATAGAGGTGTGGCTGAGACACATCTTGCCAGTTGTGCTAGATAGAGGGTGTAGTTGACACACATCTTGCCAGTTGTGCTAGATAGAGGGTGTGGCTGACACACATCTTGCCAGTTGTGCTAGATAGAGGTGTAGTTGACACACATCTTGCCAGTTGTGCTAGATAGAGGTGTAGTTGACACACATCTTGCCAGTTGTGCTAGATAGAGGTGTGGCTGGCACACATCTTGCCAGTTGTGCTAGATAGAGGTGTAGTTGACACACATCTTGCCAGTTGTGCTAGATAGAGGTGTAGTTGACACACATCTTGCCAGTTGTGCTAGATAGAGGTGTGGCTGGCACACATCTTGTCAGTTGTGCTAGATAGAGGTGTAGTTGACACACATCTTGCCAGTTGTGCTAGATAGAGGTGTGGCTGGCACACATCTTGCCAGTTGTGCTAGATAGAGGTGTAGTTGACACACATCTTGCCAGTTGTGCTAGATAGAGGGTGTAGTTGACACACATCTTGCCAGTTGTGCTAGATAGGTGTGGCTGACACACATCTTGCCAGTTGTGCTAGATAGAGGTGTGGCTGGCACACATCTTGCCAGTTGTGCTAGATAGAGGTGTAGTTGACACACATCTTGCCAGTTGTGCTAGATAGAGGTGTAGTTGACAAACATCTTGCCAGTTGTGCTAGATAGAGGTGTAGTTGACACACATCTTGCCAGTTGTGCTAGATAGAGGTGTGGCTGGCACACATCTTGCCAGTTGTGCTAGATAGAGGTGTGGCTGACACACATCTTGCCAGTTGTGCTAGATAGAGGTGTAGTTGGCACACATCTTGCCAGTTGTGCTAGATAGAGGTGTGGCTGGCACACATCTTGCCAGTTGTGCTAGATAGAGGTGTGGCTGGCACACATCTTGCCAGTTGTGCTAGATAGAGGTGTAGTTGGCACACATCTTGCCAGTTGTGCTAGATAGAGGTGTGGCTGACACACATCTTGCCAGTTGTGCTAGATAGAGGTGTAGTTGACACACATCTTGCCAGTTGTGCTAGATAGAGGTGTAGTTGACACACATCTTGCCAGTTGTGCTAGATAGAGGGTGTGGTTGACACACATCTTGCCAGTTGTGCTAGATAGAGGTGTGCCTGGCACACATCTTGCCAGTTGTGCTAGATAGAGGGTGTGGCTGGCACACATCTTGCCAGTTGTGCTAGATAGAGGTGTAGTTGACACACATCTTGCCAGTTGTGCTAGATAGAGGGTGTAGTTGACACACATCTTGCCAGTTGTGCTAGATAGGTGTGGCTGGCACACATCTTGCCAGTTGTGCTAGATAGAGGTGTGGCTGACACACATCTTGCCAGTTGTGCTAGATAGAGGTGTGGCTGGCACACATCTTGCCAGTTGTGCTAGATAGAGGTGTAGTTGACACATCTTGCCAGTTATGCTAGATAGAGGTGTAGTTGACACACATCTTGCCAGTTGTGCTAGATAGGTGTAGTTGACACACATCTTGCCAGTTGTGCTAGATAGAGGTGTAGTTGACACACATCTTGCCAGTTGTGCTAGATAGAGGGTGTGGCTGACACACATCTTGCCAGTTGTGCTAGATAGAGGTGTGGCTGAGACACATCTTGCCAGTTGTGCTAGATAGAGGGTGTAGTTGACACACATCTTGCCAGTTGTGCTAGATAGAGGGTGTGGCTGACACACATCTTGCCAGTTGTGCTAGATAGAGGTGTAGTTGACACACATCTTGCCAGTTGTGCTAGATAGAGGTGTGGCTGGCACACATCTTGTCAGTTGTGCTAGATAGAGGTGTAGTTTACACACATCTTGCCAGTTGTGCTAGATAGAGGTGTGGCTGGCACACATCTTGCCAGTTGTGCTAGATAGAGGTGTAGTTGACACACATCTTGCCAGTTGTGCTAGATAGAGGGTGTAGTTGACACACATCTTGCCAGTTGTGCTAGATAGGTGTGGCTGACACACATCTTGCCAGTTGTGCTAGATAGAGGTGTGGCTGGCACACATCTTGCCAGTTGTGCTAGATAGAGGTGTAGTTGACACACATCTTGCCAGTTGTGCTAGATAGAGGTGTAGTTGACAAACATCTTGCCAGTTGTGCTAGATAGAGGTGTAGTTGACACACATCTTGCCAGTTGTGCTAGATAGAGGTGTGGCTGGCACACATCTTGCCAGTTGTGCTAGATAGAGGTGTAGTTAACACACATCTTGCCAGTTGTGCTAGATAGAGGGTGTAGTTGACACACATCTTGCCAGTTGTGCTAGATAGAGGTGTAGTTGGCACACATCTTGCCAGTTGTGCTAGATAGAGGTGTTGCTGGCACACATCTTGCCAGTTGTGCTAGATAGAGGTGTAGTTGGCACACATCTTGCCAGTTGTGCTAGATAGAGGGTGTGGCTGGCACACATCTTGCCAGTTGTGCTAGATAGAGGGTGTGGCTGGCACACATCTTGCCAGTTGTGCTAGATAGAGGGTGTAGTTGACACACATCTTGCCAGTTGTGCTAGATAGAGGTGTGGCTGACACACATCTTGCCAGTTGTGCTATATAGAGGTGTTGTTGACACACATCTTGCCAGTTGTGCTAGATAGAGGTGTTGCTGACACACATCTTGCCAGTTGTGCTAGATAGAGGTGTGGCTGGCACACATCTTGCTAGTTGTGCTAGATAGAGGTGTAGTTGACACACATCTTGCCAGTTGTTCTAGATAGAGGTGTAGTTGACACACAGCTTGCCAGTTGTGCTAGATAGAGGTGTAGTTGACACACATCTTGCCAGTTGTGCTAGATAGAGGTGTAGTTGACACACATCTTGCCAGTTGTGCTAGATAGAGGTGTAGTTGACACACATCTTGCCAGTTGTGCTAGATAGAGGTGTAGTTGACACACATCTTGCCAGTTGTGCTAGATAGAGGTGTGGCTGGCACACATCTTGCCAGTTGTGCTAGATAGAGGTGTAGTTAACACACATCTTGCCAGTTGTGCTAGATAGAGGTGTAGTTAACACACATCTTGCCAGTTGTGCTAGATAGAGGTGTAGTTGACACACATCTTGCCAGTTGTGCTAGATAGAGGGTGTAGTTGACACACATCTTGCCAGTTGTGCTAGATAGAGGTGTAGTTGACACACATCTTGCCAGTTGTGCTAGATAGAGGTGTGGCTGACACACAGCCAGTTGTGCTAGATAGAGGTGTGGCTGGCACACATCTTGCCAGTTGTGCTAGATAGAGGTGTGGCTGGCACACATCTTGCTAGATAGAGGTGTGGCTGGCACACATCTTGCCAGTTTTGCTAGATAGAGGTGTAGTTGACACACATCTTGCCAGTTGTGCTAGATAGAGGTGTAGTTGACACACATCTTGCCAGTTGTGCTAGATAGAGGTGTTGCTGACACACATCTTGCCAGTTGTGCTAGATAGAGGTGTGGCTGGCACACATCTTGCCAGTTGTGCTAGATAGAGGGTGTAGTTGACACACATCTTGCCAGTTGTGCCAGATAGAGGTGTAGTTGACACACATCTTGCCAGTTGTGCTAGATAGAGGTGTAGTTGGCACACATCTTGCCAGTTGTGCTAGATAGAGGTGTAGTTGGCACACATCTTGCCAGTTGTGCTAGATAGAGGTGTAGTTAACACACATCTTGCCAGTTGTGCTAGATAGAGGTGTGGTTGACACACATCTTGCCAGTTGTGCTAGATAGGTGTGGCTGGCACACATCTTGCCAGTTGTGCTAGATAGAGGTGTGGCTGGCACACATCTTGCCAGTTGTGCTAGATAGAGGTGTAGTTGACACACATCTTGCCAGTTGTGCTAGATAGAGGTGTGGCTGGCACACATCTTGCCAGTTGTGCTAGATAGAGGGTGTGGCTGGCACACATCTTGCCAGTTGTGCTAGATAGAGGGTGTAGTTGACACACATCTTGCCAGTTGTGCTAGATAGAGGTGTAGTTAACACACATCTTGCCAGTTGTGCTAGATAGAGGTGTGGTTGACACACATCTTGCCAGTTGTGCTAGATAGGTGTGGCTGGCACACATCTTGCCAGTTGTGCTAGATAGAGGTGTGGCTGGCACACATCTTGCCAGTTGTGCTAGATAGAGGTGTAGTTGACACACATCTTGCCAGTTGTGCTAGATAGAGGTGTGGCTGGCACACATCTTGCCAGTTGTGCTAGATAGAGGTGTGGCTGGCACACATCTTGCCAGTTGTGCTAGATAGAGGTGTAGTTGACACACATCTTGCCAGTTGTGCTAGATAGAGGTGTGGCTGACACACATCTTGCCAGTTGTGCTAGATAGAGGTGTGGCTGGCACACATCTTGCCAGTTGTGCTAGATAGAGGGTGTAGTTGACACACATCTTGCCAGTTGTGCTAGATAGAGGGTGTAGTTGACACACATCTTGCCAGTTGTGCTAGATAGAGGGTGTAGTTGACACACATCTTGTCAGTTGTGCTAGATAGAGGATGTAGTTGACACACATCTTGCCAGTTGTGCTAGATAGAGGGTGTAGTTGACACACATCTTGTCAGTTGTGCTAGATAGAGGGTGTTGCTGACACACATCTTGCCAGTTGTGCTAGATAGAGGTGTGGCTGGCACACATCTTGCCAGTTGTATCCATCAACTTCAACACTGGAAGTTTCAGAATAATTCCACAAGCTCATTGAGGTCATGTGCAGTGTTGGACTTGATCAATATCCTTCAGGTGTAAAATCCACCCCCTAATTAAAGTGGAAGTTTTTCGCTACACTTACTGTAGCTTACATGTGCTCATAATCGTCAATGTTTATATAACATGAAGGTCATCCAAGCTCACTTGCCCATACATATCTTCAACAAACATA
Source organism: Cladorhizidae sp. MBARI D1340-BT2 (assembly GCA_028752905.1). Lineage (NCBI taxonomy): Eukaryota > Metazoa > Porifera > Demospongiae > Poecilosclerida > Cladorhizidae > Cladorhizidae sp. MBARI D1340-BT2. The sequence goes on along the minus strand of JAQNBH010000004.1, from coordinate 36,483,852 downwards.
ATGCACACAATGTCAATCTTTCCCAGACGAGTCCATTAATTAAAGGCTAGTTCACAACACGACGCAAACAGCGAACGTCGCATCCTTATTGTCTAGATTTAGGACGCGGTGCGATGTTTAGATAGACTCGAGTTCTAATTTTGCATCGAGGTGTGAAGCATCCTCATCCGTCCAGCCAATCAGATTGCTTCTTCATCGCATGTGATTTTGTCAACCTGCGCATTATTTAGAAAGCTACGCTAAGCGGGGTTTCTAAGCAATGGATGTGCTCCACAGTCATCATCAGCTCTCAGAGCTGCCGGCGAAGGTCGGATTCCCGAGTATACGCCATCTTCAATAATGAGGTCAAAGGTCAGAATTCCGTTCACAACGCGCGTCTTGGAACAACATTGTGAACCATGCGGACGCAGAGAATACTTTTTATGAGAACACTTGAGGACGCGACGTAACTCGATGCATCAGAAAAAAGGTATTGTGAACCCCCTTAAGTAAACTTACCTGCCATCCCGTGGGTGTGGCCAAGTTACAACTTAATAAATGTATTAACAGGGTTTCATTTAGAAAATTGTCCAAGGGGGGGCAACTGCAGGAATCTGGATATTAAGGGAGGGGCATGATGGTTAAAGATGTGACAAAGTTTCTAATGAATTTTAATAATACAATTTCCAAGGGAGGGAGGAGGGAGGGGGCAAAAAGGCTCCAAGTGGCGGCAGCTGCCCCCACTAAATGAAACCCTGATTAATGTTCGTGATTATTCTCTTTCAGATAGGGAATTGGGGCATGTATGGATGTGCATACTCTACAGAATCTTCCACTCATTTCTAATGTTACGCTCACTGATATGACAAGCAGTGTGACTCTATTTAGCAATAACTCCAATTAGCAAACATTTAGCAATAACTCGATTTAGAAATAACTCCATTTAGCAATAAGAACAACAAGGGTGAAGTGAGTGAAATTACTAATGGCTACTCTTACTGGTATTTCTATATTGATAGGCAGGGATGGGAGTCTTTGAGCTGCCTTCTCCAGACGCAATCTAAACCCTTTCTTATCCACACCAATCAGCTCTAGCTCCTAGAGGCAACAATAACAACAACAACAACAACGACAACAGCAACAATATATTCATAACAGCATTCATAACACATGATATAAAGACGACGTATTGGGCAGGGGGAAGTGAACTATCTTCTTCCTTGTACTGGTCTGACCCTATTTTCAAAATGAGGGGGGAAGGGGGAGGGGGGGGGGGGGCAAAGACATTTATTTAAATCAATAACAACAACAAAGCTCACATATTAAAACTAACATCAGCAGATGTTTGCTACCTAAATGGTGCTTTTGTCTGACTTTCACTTCAAAACACTCTTAAACCCCTCCCTAAGGTAGTAAAGAGGCCTTCCGTAAGGTAGTAAAGAGGCCTTCCGTAAGGTAGTAAGAGGCCTTCCCTAAGGCAGTAAAGAGGCCTTCCCTAAGGTAGTAAAGAGGCCTTCCCTAAGGCAGTAGAGAGGCCTTCCCTAAGGTGGTAGAGAGGCCTTCCCTAAGGTAGCAAAGAGGCCTTCCCTAAGGTAGTAAAGAGGCCTTCCCTAAGGTAGTAAAGAGGCCTTCCCTAAGGTAGTAAAGAGGCCTTCCGTAAGGTAGTAAAGAGGCCTTCCCTAAGGTAGTAAAGAGGCCTTCCGTAAGGTAGTAAAGAGGCCTTCCCTAAGGCAGTAGAGAGGCCTTCCCTAAGGTGGTAGAGAGGCCTTCCCTAAGGTAGTAAAGAGGCCTTCCCTAAGGTAGTAAAGAGGCCTTCCCTAAGGTAGTAAAGAGGCCTTCCCTAAGGCAGTAAAGAGGCCTTCCCTAAGGTAGTAAAGAGGCCTTCCCTAAGGCAGTAAAGAGGCCTTCCCTAAGGTAGTAAAGAGGCCTTCCCTAAGGTAGTAAAGAGGCCTTCCGTAAGGTAGTAAAGAGGCCTTCCCTAAGGTAGTAAAGAGGCCTTCCGTAAGGTAGTAAAGAGGCCTTCCCTAAGGCAGTAAAGAGGCCTTCCCTAAGGCAGTAAAGAGGCCTTCCCTAAGGCAGTAGAGAGGCCTTCCCTAAGGTGGTAGAGAAGCCTTCCCTAAGGTAGTAAAGAGGCCTTCCCTAAGGTAGTAAAGAGGCCTTCCGTAAGGTAGTAAAGAGGCCTTCCCTAAGGTAGTAAAGAGGCCTTCCGTAAGGTAGTAAAGAGGCCTTCCCTAAGGCAGTAAAGAGGCCTTCCCTAAGGCAGTAAAGAGGCCTTCCCTAAGGCAGTAGAGAGGCCTTCCCTAAGGTAGTAAAGAGGCCTTCCCTAAGGCAGTAAAGAGGCCTTCCCTAAGGTAGTAAAGAGGCCTTCCCTAAGGCAGTAAAGAGGCCTTCCCTAAGGTAGTAAAGAGGCCTTCCCTAAGGTAGTAAAGAGTAAAGAGGCCTTCCCTAAGGCAGTAAAGAGGCCTTCCCTAAGGTAGTAAAGAGGCCTTCCCTAGGGTAGTAAAGAGGCCTTCCCTAAGGCAGTAAAGAGGCCTTCCCTAGGGTAGTAAAGAGGCCTTCCCTAAGGTAGTAAAGAGGCCTTCCCTAGGGTAGTAAAGAGGCCTTCCCTAGGGTAGTAAAGAGGCCTTCCCTAAGGCAGTAAAGAGGCCTTCCCTAGGGTAGTAAAGAGGCCTTCCCTAAGGTAGTAAAGAGGTCTTCCCTAAGGCAGTAAAGAGGCCTTCTCTAGGGTAGTAAAGAGGCCTTCCCTAGGGTAGTAAAGAGGTCTTCCCTAAGGCAGTAAAGAGGCCTTCCCTAAGGCAGTAAAGAGGTCTTCCCTAAGGTAGTAAAGAGGCCTTCCGTAAGGTAGTAAAGAGGCCTTCCGTAAGGTAGTAAAGAGGCCTTCCCTAAGGCAGTAAAGAGGCCTTCCCTAAGGTAGTAAAGAGGCCTTCCCTAAGGCAGTAGAGAGGCCTTCCCTAAGGTGGCTTCCCTAAGGTAGTAAAGAGGCCTTCCCTAAAGTAGTAAAGAGGCCTTCCCTAAGGTAGTAAAGAGGCCTTCCCTAAGGCAGTAAAGAGGCCTTCCCTAAGGCAGTAAAGAGGCCTTCCCTAAGGCAGTAAAGAGGCCTTCCCTAAGGTAGTAAAGAGGCCTTCCCTAAGGTAGTAAAGAGGCCTTCCCTAAGGTAGTAAAGAGGCCTTCCCTAAGGTAGTAAAGAGGCCTTCCCTAAGGCAGTAAAGAGGCCTTCCCTAAGGTAGTAAAGAGGCCTTCCCTAAGGCAGTAAAGAGGCCTTCCCTAAGGTAGTAAAGAGGCCTTCCCTAAGGTAGTAAAGAGGCCTTCCCTAAGGCAGTAAAGAGGCCTTCCCTAAGGTAGTAAAGAGGCCTTCCCTAAGGCAGTAAAGAGGCCTTCCCTAAGGTAGTAAAGAGGTCTTCCCTAAGGCAGTAAAGAGGTCTTCCCTAAGGTAGTAAAGAGGCCTTCCCTAAGGTAGTAAAGAGGCCTTCCCTAAGGTAGTAAAGAGGCCTTCCCTAAGGTAGTAAAGAAAGGCGTAAAGAGGCCTTCCCTAAGGCAGTAAAGAGGCCTTCCCTAAGGTAGTAAAGAGGCCTTCCCTAAGGCAGTAAAGAGGCCTTCCCTAAGGTAGTAAAGAGGCATTCCCTAAGGCAGTAAAGAGGCCTTCCCTAAGGTAGTAAAGAGGCCTTCCCTTCCCTAAGGTAGTAAAGAGGTCTTCCCTAAGGTAGTAAAGAGGCCTTCCCTAAGGTAGTAAAGAGGCCTTCCCTTCCCTAAGGTAGTAAAGAGGCCTTCCCTAAGGTTGTAAAGAGGCCTTCCCTAAGGTAACAAAGAGGCCTTCCCTAAGGTAGTAAAGAGGCCTTCCCTAAGGTAGTAAAGAGGCCTTCCCTAAGGTAGTAAAGAGGCATTCCCTAAGGCAGTAAAGAGGCCTTCCCTAAGGTAGTAAAGAGGCATTCCCTAAGGTAGTAAAGAGTCCTTCCCTAAGGTAGTAAAGAGGCCTTCCCTAAGGTAGTAAACTTCCCTAAGGCAGTAAAGAGGCCTTCCCTAAGGTAGTAAAGAGGCCTTCCCTAAGGTAGTAAAGAGGCCTTCCCTAAGGTAGTAAACTTCCCTAAGGTAACAAAGAGGCCTTCCATAAGGTAGTAAAGAGGCCTTCCCTAAGGTAATAAAGAAAGGCGTAAAGAGGCCTTCCCTTCCCTAAGGTAGTAAAGAGGTCTTCCCTAAGGTAGTAAAGAGGCCTTCCCTAAGGTAGTAAAGAGGCCTTCCCTTCCCTAAGGTAGTAAAGAGGCCTTCCCTAAGGTTGTAAAGAGGCCTTCCCTAAGGTAACAAAGAGGCCTTCCCTAAGGTAGTAAAGAGGCCTTCCCTAAGGTAGTAAAGAGGCCTTCCCTAAGGTAGTAAAGAGGCATTCCCTAAGGCAGTAAAGAGGCCTTCCCTAAGGTAGTAAAGAGGCATTCCCTAAGGTAGTAAAGAGTCCTTCCCTAAGGTAGTAAAGAGGCCTTCCCTAAGGTAGTAAACTTCCCTAAGGCAGTAAAGAGGCCTTCCCTAAGGTAGTAAAGAGGCCTTCCCTAAGGTAGTAAAGAGGCCTTCCCTAAGGTAGTAAACTTCCCTAAGGTAACAAAGAGGCCTTCCCTAAGGTAGTAAAGAGGCCTTCCCTAAGGTAATAAAGAGGCCTTCCCTTCCCTAAGGTAGTAAAGAGGTCTTCCCTAAGGTAGTAAAGAGGCAGACCCAGAAAAATAGAAAGTGTGAACCAGTCTTCAAAGATCTTCTACGAATATATATATGCATCCATCTCTCTCTGCCCCCCCCCCCCCCCCCCCCCCCCCACCTCGCATACAATAAGTCCATTCATAGAACTTTTAGTTCCACATAACTCTGAATGTTCTATGCACATCCATGACTAATCCATTTCTAAGTGGCAGAATGAAGCAGTCGGTAAGGATCATCTAGTAGGTTCACCAATGATGCAACCAACAAGTGCTGTACAATAAGCAGAATGAATGGCCTGCACTTCAGCAATAGCAACAAGAAACATCTGGGATGTGGTGTGCACAATCGAGTTAGAAAATGTATTAAAACAAAAGAAAATCAACAAACAGAAAAGAGGGGACTTAAACGTTGTTCACATCCAGTTTGGTGACCCTTTACCATTTAAAATCATCAAGTAGACGGTTGGCGTATATGGTAAAGGGTTATCTAACATGTTCTCCACATGACCTTTTCTTTCAAGTAAATCCGAAAATTTTAAATAAATTTTTTTTAAACACCTTTACTCTGGTGTATATATAACATCATGTACTTTAGTACTAAACATGGCAGAGAATAATTGCATCATCTGCTGGGATTCGGTTAGTTTCGGAGTTCTTCTTGAAGGAGTCTGCTCGACCACAATACTCGTAGAGAGGTAGGAATAAATATATAATAAATGATTAACTGTGTTGGGGTTGGTCGGGAGTCACTCCTAGTTGAACTCGTCATTAGTTATATTTAGTAATTATTTATTTATTAGTTATGTACACTCGTTAGTTATTTATTATTAATGGTTTTGTATGGTAATGGTTTTGTATGGTAATTGTTATTATTAAATTTTCTATTATTAATATAGTAAATAACAATAACAAATAAATAAACAAATAAATAAATAAAGAGAACGTTTTATTTTAAAAACAAATAATTTATCAAGACGTTATCAACGTAGACCACATTGACACGACCTTTGACCTTTTCAACTAATGGAATACCACTCTTTTTTCATACTTGGTGTCATTAAGTAATTACCGGTGTGGTCCATATTGTTTCCTTTTTTTTTTGACAGGTCAATTTTTAATAAATGTTAAAAAAATCAAAAAAATATCATTTTTTATATTTTTAATGCAGTGGGGGTGCAGTGGGGGGAGATATAATTTCCCCCTCCCCCCACTGCAATAAAATAAATCATCCCCGCCCCCTCCCTCTTCCCACTGCAAGCAAGATAGCTCTGTATGGACCACAATGCAATTTTGACTGCAGGAGAACAAATGTGGAGGTCTCTGCCTAATATAGTAGAGATAGCAGCTGCTCTAGGACTTCTAACCCGGAATCATCTTTGATGTAAATCACCTGGCTAAATGCAGCCATCAAAGAAGCCATCAAAGAAGCCATTAATGGCTCCCAAGCCTCCAGCAAGCTCTCTGCCGACCACTCCTCGATTCTCTCCTCACGAAAAAAAGGCAAGACTGTTGGCATAGATCAGGTCCTGAATTTCTGAAAGATTGTGTGGCTAAGACTATTCCTAAGAGATTGCCCGGACAAAACTGACGCCCTGGCGTCTGGAGGAGTCACGGTGAACCTGAAATCAAAGAAACCCCAGACACAATCCGAACAGTTATGACCTTAGTCACCACTTACAGTAGCATCATATACATGCTGATGGAATGATTAGCATCATATACATGTCACCCTCACCTATTATTACAGTGTTAAGTTACACCTGAGAGCATGCTCTTTTAAGCTACATACATACATCTGTTTTTCCTGTGTCTAACCACACTTATTATCACTGATGTCGACAACCCCAGAAGACCAAGGCTATACCCATGGAGATATCCCAGAAGACAAGGCTATACCCATGGATACACCCCCCAAAGACCAAGGCTGTAACCATGGAGACAACCACCGAAGACCAAGGCTGCACCCATGGAGACACCGCAGAAGACCAAGGCTGTACCCATTGTGACAACCCCAGAAGACCAAGGCTGTACCCATTGAGACAACCCCAGAAGACCAAGGCTGTACCCTCCCAGAAGACCAAGGCTGTACCCATGGAGACACCCCAGAAGACCAAGGCTGTACCCATGGAGACACCCCAGAAGACCAAGGCTGTACCCATTGAGACAACCCCAGACCAAGACTGTACCCCATGGAGACAATCCCAGAAGACCAAGGCTGTACCCATGGAGACACCCCAGAAGACCAAGGCTGTACCCATGGAGACACCCCAGAAGACCAAGGCTGTACCCATGGAGACAATCCCAGACCAAGACTGTACCCACAGAAGACCAAGGCTGTACCCATGGAGACACCACAGAAGACCAAGGCTGTACCCATGGAGACACCCCAGAAGACCAAGGCTGTACCCATGGAGACAATCCCAGACCAAGACTATACCCATGGAGACAATCCCAGAAGACCAAGGCTGTACCCATGGAGACACCCCAGAAGACCAAGGCTGTACCCATGGAGACACCCCAGAAGACCAAGGCTATACCCATGGAGACAATCCCAGAAGACCAAGGCTGGTACCCATGGAGACACCCCAGAAGACCAAGGCTGTACCCATTGAGACAACCCCAGGCCAAGACTGTACCCATGGAGACAATCCCAGAAGACCAAGGCTGTACCCATGGAGACACCCCAGAAGACCAAGGCTGTACCCATGAAGACACCCCAGAAGACCAAGGATGTACCCATGGAGACACCCCAGAAGACCAAGGCTGTACCCATGGAGACACCCCAGAAGACCAAGACTGTACCCATGGAGACAATCCCAGAAGACCAAGGCTGTACCCATGGAGACACCTCAGAAGACCAAGGCTATACCCATGGAGACAATCCCAGAAGACCAAGGCTGTACCCATGGAGACAATCCCAGAAGACTAAGGCTGTACCCATGGAGACACCCCAGAAGACCAAGGCTGGTACCCATGGAGACACCCCAGAAGACCAAGGCTGTACCCATAGAGACACCCCAGAAGACCAAGGCTGTACCCATGGAGACAATCCCAGAAGACCAAGGCTGTACCCATGGAGACACCTAAGAAGACCAAGGCTATACCCATGGAGACAATCCCAGAAGACCAAGGCTGTACCCATGGAGACAATCCCAGAAGACTAAGGCTGTACCCATGGAGACACCCCAGAAGACCAAGGCTGGTACCCATGGAGACACCCCAGAAGACCAAGGCTGTACCCATGGAGACAACCCCAGAAGACCAAGGCTGTACCCATGGCGATACTCCTGAAGACCAAGGCTGTACCCATGGAGACACCCCAGAAGATCAAGGCTGTACCCATGGTGACACTCCAGAAGACCAAGACTGTAGCCATGGAGACAACCACCGAAGACCAAGGCTGTACCCATTGAGACAACCCCAGAAGACCAAGGCTATACCCATGGAGACACCCCAGACGACCAAGGCTGTACCCATGGAGACACCCCAGAAGACCAAAGCCAGAAGACCAAAGCCGTACCCATGGAGACACCCCCGAAAACCAAGGCTGTGCCCATGGAGACAACCCCCAATGACCAAGGCTATACCCATGAAGACACAGGTTGACCTAAGTTTATACACAAGGAAAGCTACATATCATACACCTAATTAAAAGGCAGCATAATATTGTGCATGGAAAGATTTTTTTAAACATGTTTTGTTTCCCTCACAAGTCACTACAAAGCTTGGGTTTTGGGTGTTTTTTTTGGTTTTTTTAAAATTTCCAGCCTAAAATAGCGCGTGCCAATACGCTGGCCTGACTAGCATCAGGTAGAGACTGAGCCAGGTGGAAGTGCAAGGAGAAAGCCTACACAAGCATACACCACAGACACTGCCAAGACCTGTAGTTTCTTACATAGGCTACTTGTAGTTCAAGTATTGCAATAATTCCATGATTAACTGATTACTCACTGTAAGAGGATATACCCACAAACTCGATATCGGTCTCACAAACACATAAAAAATAAATGAACTAATCACCAGATATTTGTTTATCCCTTGCACATGCCCAGTAAACTGCTCGAGTGGTGTGAAATAATCTTGAAGCTTTGCCCCTAGCTTTGAAGTGGTTAACGAGCAAAACGAAGAAGAAAAATTAAAATGGGTGACAGTTGCTGCCATCGTGAGCGGTCTCTTCCTAGCTGTTACTATAGTTTCTGGAAGCCTTTCTTTGGAGAGTAGCTGCACGGCTTATGTGAAACCATGCTGAATCCCTTTTGGTGAGCTGCTCCTGATGGATTTCCTTAGCTGTGCACTTTGCTGTGGACATCGAGCTATCATAGCGATGTATGTGTGGCTTTTCTTTGCTTACCTCAATGGAGCTGGTTACCATACCAAACTGAGCTGGTTCACATACCAAACTGAGCTGGTTCCCATATGAGGTTTCCATACCAAACTGAGCTGGTTTCCATACCAAACTGAGATGATTCCCATACTAAACTGATCTGGTTCCCATACCAAACTGCAGCGTATTGCATCTGAAATCTAATGCATTCCCATAACAATATTCAAGAAGAGAGTTGGAGCCATAAATAAATAGAACTCTTGTCAGATAAAGTCCGTAGCAGTCAACAAGTTAATTAAGAGATACATACTATAGATAACAACCCCTTGAGTCAACAATAACAACAATATGAATAAGCACACACACACACATATACAAACAGGCACACACACACACATGCATGCACCATGCTCACATACACCACACACACACATTACACGCATCACACACACACACAATTTTAGGATCTCACGATAATTTAAGTCATCCGAATAGGCCACATATGTCCTCTACCTTAGCTTTGATGCCAGCAATGAAATGTTGGTTAATATAGCCATGTCTGGTGAAGTTCTCCTCGTAGCACTGCAGAATAAAAGCAAGACTAATAACAACAGCACCCACACTCCACTAACAAAGTCTGAATCCAGCTGGTCACATGACACTAACCTGACACTCATTTGCACGCAGCCAGTCACATGACACTAACCAGGCACTCATTTGCATGCAGTCAGGTCACGTGACACTAACCTGACACTCATTTGCATGCAGCCAGGTCACATGACACTAACCAGACACTTATTTGCATGCAGCCAGGTCACATGACACTAACCTGACACTCATTAGCATGCAGCCAGGTCACATGACACTAACCAGACACTCATTTGCATGCATCCAGGTCACATGACACTAACCTAACACTCATTTGCACGCAGCCAGGTCACATGACACTAACCTGACACTCGTTTGCATGCAGCCAGGTCACATGACACTAACCTGACTCTCATTTGCATGCAGCCAGGTCACATGACACTAACCTGACACTCATTTGCATGCAGCCAGGTCACATGCCACTAACCTGACACTCATTTGCATGCAGCCAGGTCACATGACACTAACCTGACGCTCATTTGCATGCAGCCTGGTCACATGACACTAACCAGACACTCATTTGCATGCAGCCAGGTCACATGACACTAACCTGACACTCATTTGCATGCAGCCAGGTCACATGACACTAACCTGACACTCATTAGCATGCAGCCAGGTCACATGACACTAACCAGACACTCATTTGCATGCAGCCAGGTCACATGACACTAACCAGACACTCATTTGCACGCAGCCAGGTCACATGACACTAACCAGACACTCATTTGCATGCAGCCAGGTCACATGACACTAACCAGACACTCATTTGCACGCAGCCAGGTCACATGACACTAACCAGACACTCATTTTCATGCAGCCAGGTCACATGACACTAACCTGACACTCATTTGCACGCAGCCAGGTCACATGACACTAACCTGGCACTCATTTGCATGCAGCCAGGTCACATGACACTAACCTGACACTCATTTGCATGCAGCCAGGTCACATGACACTAACCTGACACTCATTTGCATGCAGCCATGTCACATGACACTAACCAGACACTCATTTGACACTAACCTGACACTCATTTGCATGCATCCAGGTCACATGACACTAACCTGACACTCATTTGCATGCAGCCAGGTCACATGATACTAACCAGACACTCATTTTCATGCAGCCAGGTCACATGACACTAACCAGACACTCATTTGCACGCAGCCAGGTCACATGACACTAACCTGACACTCATTTGCATGCAGCCAGGTCACATGACACTAACCAGACACTCATTTGCATGCAGCCAGGTCACATGACACTAACCAGACACTCATTTGCATGCAGCCAGGTCACATGACACTAACCAGACACTCATTTGCACGCAGCCAGGTCACATGACACTAACCAGACACTCATTTGCATGCAGCCAGGTCACATGACACTAACCGGACACTCATTTGCACGCAGCCAGGTCACATGAAACTAACCTGGCACTCATTTGCATGCAGCTAGGTCACATGACACTAACCTGACACTCATTTGCATGCAGCCAGGTCACATGACATTAACCTGACATTCATTTGCCTGCAGCCAGGTCACATGACACTAACCTGAGACTCATTTGCACGCAGCCAGGTCACATGACACTAACCTGACACTCATTTGCATGCAGCCAGGTCACATGACACTAACCTGCCACTCATTTGCATGCATCCAGGTCACATGACACTAACCTGACACTCATTTGCATGCAGCCAGGTCACATGACACTAACCTGACACTCATTTGCATGCAGCCAGGTCACATGACACTAACTTGATGCTCATTTGCATGCAGCCAGGTCACATGACACTAACCAGACACTCATTTGCATGCAGCCATGTCACATGAAACTAACCAGACACTCATTTGCATGCAGCCAGGTCACATGACACTAACCTGACATTCATTTGCATGCAGCCAGGTCACATGACACTAACCTGACACTCATTTGCACGCAGCCAGGTCACATGACACTAACCTGACACTCATTTGCCTGCAGCCAGGTCACATGACACTAACCAGACACTCATTTGCATGCAGCCATGTCACATGACACTAACCACACTCATTTGCATGCAGCCAGGTCACATGACACTAACCTGACACTCATTTGCACGCAGCCAGGTCACATGACACTAACCTGACACTCATTTGCACGCAGTCAGGTCACATGACACTAACCAGATACTCATTTGCATGCATCCATGTCACATGACACTAACCAGACACTCATTTGCACGCAGCCAGGTCACATGACACTAACCTGACACTCATTTGCACGTAGTCAGGTCACATGACACTAACCAGATACTCATTTGCATGCAGCCATGTCACATGACACTAACCAGACACTCATTTGCACGCAGCCAGGTCACATGACACTAACCAGACACTCATTTGCATGCAGCCAGGTCACATGACACTAACCAGACACTCATTTGCATGCAGCCATGTCACATGACACTAACCAGACACTCATTTGCATGCAGCCAGGTCACATGACACTAACCTGACACTCATTTTCACGCAGTCTGGTCACATGACACTAACCTAACAATCATTTGCACGCAGCCAGGTCACATGACACTAACCTGACACTCATTTGCATGCAGCTAGGTCACATGACACTAACCTGACACTCATTTGCACGCAGCCAGGTCACATGACACTAACCTGACGCTTATTTTCATGCAGCCAGGTCACATGATACTAACCAGCCACTCATTTTCATGCATTCAGGTCACATGACACTAACCTGACACTCATTTGCACGCAGCTAGGTCACATGACACTAACCTGACACTCGTTTGCACGCAGCCAGTCCTTCGTCTTCTCATCCATGGAAATATCTTTGACCACAACTATTGATGAAATATAGCACATTAGGACATCATCAACATCAACCCCTTACCGGCTAAATCCCTTGTTGCATTATACGTACATATAAGATTCACCAGTTCACTGGATCTAATGCAGATATGAAAATATCACTGCTCAGCATATATACAAGTGCTTCAGTGTGCGTGAGTGTGGGCGTGAGGGAGTGAGTATGTGTAAGTGAGTGTGCGTAAGAGTGTGAATGTATGTCAGTTGTATGCGTGAGTGAGTTTGTGAATGTGTGAGTGTGTGAAGTATGTCAGTGAGAGTGTGTGTGTGTGTGTGTGTGTGTGTGTGATGAAGACTGAAGCATTCATTTGGCAAGAAATGAAGCCAACTGAAAGATAGCAAACAAAGTTGTCTTAAAATTACAGCACAAGTTTGAATGAAGGAAATGGAGAAGCTTGGAAGTTTAGAAGGAACAGTTGACGCCTCCTTTTTGCATATATATATTACTAATGCAGAGCAAGTCTTGGGTGGCCAGCTACCAGGCCAGCTACCATGGCAGGTAGATACAGTCTAACTGAGTACTTTCTTCAAGGAGGTGGGGGGGGAGGGGGAGGGATAGAAGGGTAAAGATGTTCCTCTTTTGGAGGGACACACGACGCACTCTCACGCACTATTCCATCACACATAAGTAATTGTCACATCAACTTTGTATGTGAACTTCAACCTGCCTCAACCCAGGGTGACGTTGGTCCAGTGTGTGTCCCCATAGAGCTATAGTCAGCCTACATCTACCCAGGGTGACGCTGGTCCAGTGTGTGTCCCCGTAGAGCTATATAGTTAACCTACATCTACCCAGGGTGACGCTGGTCGAGTGTGTGTCCCCGTAGAGCTATTATATAGTTAACCTACATATACCCAGGGTGACGCTGGTCCAGTGTGTGTCCCCATAGAGCTATAATCAGCCTACATCTACCCAGGGTGACGCTGGTCCAGTGTGTGTCCCCGTAGAGCTATATAGTCAACCTACATCTACCCAGGGTGACGCTGGTCCAGTGTGTGTCCCCGTAGAGCTATATAGTCAACCTACATCTACCCAGGGTGACGCTGGTCCAGTGTGTGTCCCCGTAGAGCTATATAGTCAACCTACATCTACCCAGGGTGACGCTGGTCCAGTGTGTGTCCCCGTAGAGCTATTATATAGTCAACCTACATCTACCCAGGGTGACGCTGGTCCAGTGTGTGTCCCCATAGAGCTATAATCAGCCTACATCTACCCAGGGTGACGCTGGTCCAGTGTGTGTCCCCGTAGAGCTATATAGTCAACCTACATCTACCCAGGGTGACGCTGGTCCAGTGTGTGTCCCCGTAGAGCTATATAGTCAACCTACATCTACCCAGGGTGACGCTGGTCCAGTGTGTGTCCCCGTAGAGCTATATAGTCAACCTACATCTACCCAGGGTGACGCTGGTCCAGTGTGTGTCCCCGTAGAGCTATATAGTCAACCTACATCTACCCAGGGTGACGCTGGTCCAGTGTGTGTCCCCGTAGAGCTATATAGTCAACCTACATCTACCCAGGGTGACGCTGGTCCAGTGTGTGTCCCCGTAGAGCTATATAGTCAACCTACATCTACCCAGGGTGATGCTGGTCCAGTGTGGGACCAGCGTGTGTCCCCGTAGAGCTATATAGTCAACCTACATCTACCCAGGGTGATGTTGGTCCAGTGTGTGTCCCCGTAGAGCTATATAGTCAACATGCCTCTACCCAGGGTGACGTTGGTCCAGTGTGTGTCCCCGTAGAGCTATATAGTCAACCTACATCTACCCAGGGTGATGTTGGTCCAGTGTGTGTCCCCATAGAGCTATATAGTCAACATGCCTCTACCCAGTGCGATGTTGGTCCAGTGTGTCCCCATAGAGCTATTGTCAACCTACGTGTACTTCAACCTGCAGCATGGTGTTGGTCCAGTGTGTTCCCATAGAGCTATAGTCAGCCTACTTCAACCTGCAGCATGGTGTTGGTCCAGTGTGTGTCCCCATAGAGCTATAGTCAGCCTATTTCAACCTGCCTCAATCCAGTATGGTATTGGTCCAGTGTGTGTCCCCATAGAGCTATAGTCAGCCTATTTCAACCTGCCTCAACCAAGATGGTATTGGTCCAGTGTGTGTCCTCATAGAGCTATAGTCAGCCTACTTCAACCTGCCTCAACCCAGTGTGGTATTGGTCCAGTGTGTGTCCGCATGGATGGAGCTACATGTATAGTCAGCCTACTTCAACCTGCCTCAATCCAGTATGGTATTGGTCCAGTGTGTGTCCCCATAGAGCTACAGAGTCAGCCCACTTCAACCTGCCTCAGCCCAGTATGGTGTTGGTCCAGTGTGTGTCTCCATAGAACTACAGAGTCGGCCTACTTCAACCTGCCTCAATCCAGTATGGTGTTGGTCCAGTGTGTGTCCCCATAGAGCTATAGTCAGCCTACTTCAACCTGCCTCAACCCATGGTGATGAGCTGCACTTTCTGGAATATTATAATGTCCAGATATTATGCATGGCAAGAGCCAACAAGCTTACCAGGAGGATTTGAGAGATATTCTATGGCCAGCACCAGTCGCTGTAGATGAGCTATAGAGGAGGAGAGACAGAGAAAAGTTTGAAACAAACAAACAAACTTCCACGTATATTTGGCATGTAACCACTGTGACAGGACTGGAGAGAAAAATGAACTGTATTGCTTTCCGGTATCTATGGTAACACTAGAAGCTAAGTAGAGGCTTCCTTGTTGTCCTGGAAGGATTTGATTCCAGTTCCATCTGTAGATAATTCTGTGCTCTTTGAAATGACTCGAAATCAATTACCAGAAATTAATTACCACTTTATTCTTCAACGTGTGCTATTGTTTGGTTGACTTTAGGAAATCTACTTTCCATCTAAAGGGATGAGCTGCAGCTGGTGAGCAACGCTCCATTTGTTGATAAGGTAAAAAAGTTTTTTTTTAAATACTCAAGAACTCGCAGTTGACATTACCAATTACAATGAGCTTATCAACTTGAAATTTACTATCTCGTCCGTCAATGTTTCGGCAAGATGCTCTAGCCTCCATCAGGAATAAATTATTCCTAGATGCTCTAGCCTCCATCAGGAACATGATGCTCTAGCCTCCATCAGGAACAAGATGCTCTAGCCTCCATCAGGAACAAGATGCTCTAGCCTTCATCAGGAACAAGATGCTCTAGCCTTCATCAGGAATAAATTATTCCTAGATGCTCTAGCCTCCATCAGGAATAAATTATTCCTAGATGCTCTAGCCTCCATCAGGAATATATTATTCCTAGATGCTCTAGCCTTCATCAGGAATAAATTATTCCTAGATGCTCTAGCGAATAAATTATTCCTAGATGCTCTAGCCTCCATCAGGAATATATTATTCCTAGATGCTCTAGCCTCCATCAGGAATAAATTATTCCTAGATGGTCTAGCCTCCATCAGGAATAAATTATTCCTAGATGCTCTAGCCTCCATCAGGAATAAATTATTTCTAGATGCTCTAGCCTCCATCAGGAATAAATTATTCCTAGATGCTCTAGCCTCCATCAGGAATATATTATTCCTAGATGCTCTAGCCTCCATCAGGAATATATTATTCCTAGATGGTCTAGCCTCCATCAGGAATAAATTATTCCTAGATGCTCTAGCCTCCATCAGGAATAAATTATTTCTAGATGCTCTAGCCTCCATCAGGAATAAATTATTCCTAGATGCTCTAGCCTCCATCAGGAATATATTATTCCTAGATGCTCTAGCCTCCATCAGGAATAAATTATTCCTAGATGATCTAGCCTCCATCAGGAATATATTATTCCTAGATGCTCTAGCCTCCATCAGGAATAAATTATTCCTAGATGCTCTAGCCTCCATCAGGAATAAATTATTCCTAGATGCTCTAGCCTCCATCAGGAATATATTATTCCTAGATGCTCTAGCCTCCATCAGGAATAAATTATTCCTAGATGCTCTAGCCTCCATCAGGAATAAATTATTCCTAGATGCTCTAGCCTCCATCAGGAATAAATTATTCCTAGATGCTCTAGCCTCCATCAGGAATAAATTATTCCTAGATGCTCTAGCCTCCATCGGGAATAAATTATTCCTAGATGCTCTAGCCTCCATCGGGAATAAATTATTCCTAGATGCTCTAGCCTCCATCGGGAATAAATTATTCCTAGATGCTCTAGCCTTCATCAGGAATAAATTATTCCTAGATGGTCTAGCCTCCATCAGGAATAAATTATTCCTAGATGCTCTAGCCTCCATCAGGAATAAATTATTTCTAGATGCTCTAGCCTCCATCAGGAATAAATTATTCCTAGATGCTCTAGCCTCCATCAGGAATATATTATTCCTAGATGCTCTAGCCTCCATCAGGAATAAATTATTCCTAGATGCTCTAGCCTCCATCAGGAATAAATTATTCCTAGATGCTCTAGCCTCCATCAGGAATAAATTATTCCTAGATGCTCTAGCCTCCATCAGGAATATATTATTCCTAGATGCTCTAGCCTCCATCAGGAATAAATTATTCCTAGATGCTCTAGCCTCCATCAGGAATAAATTATTCCTAGATGATCTAGCCTCCATCAGGAATATATTATTCCTAGATGCTCTAGCCTCCATCAGGAATAAATTATTCCTAGATGCTCTAGCCTCCACCAGGAATAAATTATTCCTAGTGCTCTAGCCTCCATCAGGAATAAATTATTCCTAGATGCTCTAGCCTTCATCAGGAATAAATTATTCCTAGATGCTCTAGCCTCCATCAGGAATAAATTATTCCTAGATGCTCTAGCCTCCATCAGGAATAAATTATTCCTAGATGCTCTAGCCTCCATCAGGAATAAATTATTCCTAGATGCTCTAGCCTCCATCAGGAATAAATTATTCCTAGATGCTCTAGCCTCCACCAGGAATAAATTATTCCTAGATGCTCTAGCCTCCATCAGGAATAAATTATTCCTAGATGCTCTAGCCTCCATCAGGAATAAATTATTCCTAGATGCTCTAGCCTCCATCAGGAATAAATTATTCCTAGATGCTCTAGCCTCCATCAGGAATAAATTATTCCTAGATGCTCTAGCCTCCATCAGGAACATGATGCTCTAGCCTCCATCAGGAACAAGATGCTCTAGCCTCCATCAGGAACAAGATGCTCTAGCCTTCATCAGGAACAAGATGCTCTAGCCTTCATCAGGAATAAATTATTCCTAGATGCTCTAGCCTCCATCAGGAATAAATTATTCCTAGATGCTCTAGCCTCCATCAGGAATATATTATTCCTAGATGCTCTAGCCTTCATCAGGAATAAATTATTCCTAGATGCTCTAGCGAATAAATTATTCCTAGATGCTCTAGCCTCCATCAGGAATCAATTATTCCTAGATGCTCTAGCCTCCATCAGGAATAAATTATTCCTAGATGGTCTAGCCTCCATCAGGAATAAATTATTCCTAGATGCTCTAGCCTCCATCAGGAATAAATTATTTCTAGATGCTCTAGCCTCCATCAGGAATAAATTATTCCTAGATGCTCTAGCCTCCATCAGGAATATATTATTCCTAGATGCTCTAGCCTCCATCAGGAATAAATTATTCCTAGATGCTCTAGCCTCCATCAGGAATAAATTATTCCTAGATGATCTAGCCTCCATCAGGAATATATTATTCCTAGATGCTCTAGCCTCCATCAGGAATAAATTATTCCTAGATGCTCTAGCCTCCATCAGGAATAAATTATTCCTAGATGCTCTAGCCTCCATCAGGAATAAATTATTCCTAGATGGTCTAGCCTCCATCAGGAATAAATTATTCCTAGATGCTCTAGCCTCCATCAGGAATAAATTATTTCTAGATGCTCTAGCCTCCATCAGGAAAAAATTATTCCTAGATGCTCTAGCCTCCATCAGGAATATATTATTCCTAGATGCTCTAGCCTCCATCAGGAATAAATTATTCCTAGATGCTCTAGCCTCCATCAGGAATAAATTATTCCTAGATGCTACCTCCATCAGGAATAAATTATTCCTAGATGCTCTAGCCTCCATCAGGAATAAATTATTCCTAGATGCTCTAGCCTCCATCAGGAATAAATTATTCCTAGATGCTCTAGCCTCCATCAGGAATAAATTATTCCTAGATGCTCTAGCCTCCATCAGGAATAAATTATTCTTAGATGCTCTAGCCTCCATCAGGAATAAATTATTCCTAGATGATCTAGCCTCCATCAGGAATATATTATTCCTAGATGCTCTAGCCTCCATCAGGAATAAATTATTCCTAGATGCTCTAGCCTCCATCAGGAATAAATTATTCCTAGTGCTCTAGCCTCCATCAGGAATAAATTATTCCTAGATGCTCTAGCCTTCATCAGGAATAAATTATTCCTAGATGCTCTAGCCTCCATCAGGAATAAATTATTCCTAGATGCTCTAGCCTCCATCAGGAATAAATTATTCCTAGATGCTCTAGCAGGAATAAATTATTCCTAGATGCTCTATCCTCCATCAGGAATAAATTATTCCTAGATGCTCTAGCCTCCATCAGGAATAAATTATTCCTAGATGCTCTAGCCTCCATCAGGAATAAATTATTCCTAGATGCTCTAGCCTTCATCAGGAATAAATTATTCCTAGATGCTCTAGCCTCCATCAGGAATAAATTATTCCTAGATGCTCTAGCCTCCATCAGGAATAAATTATTCCTAGATGCTCTAGCCTCCATCAGGAATAAATTATTCCTAGATGCTCTAGCCTCCATCAGGAATAAATTATTCCTAGATGCTCTATCCTCCATCAGGAATAAATTATTCCTAGATGCTCTAGCCTCCATCAGGAATAAATTATTCCTAGATGCTCTAGCCTCCATCAGGAATAAATTATTCCTAGATGCTCTAGCCTCCATCAGGAATAAATTATTCCTAGATGCTCTAGCCTCCATCAGGAATAAATTATTCCTAGATGCTCTAGCCTCCATCAGGAATAAATTATTTCTAGATGCTCTAGCCTCCATCAGGAATAAATTATTCCTAGATGCTCTAGCCTCCATCAGGAATATATTTTTCCTAGATGCCATCAGGAATAAATTATTCCTAGATGCTCTAGCCTCCATCAGGAATAAATTATTCCTAGATGCTCTAGCCTCCATCAGGAATAAATTATTCCTAGATGCTCTAGCCTCCATCAGGAATAAATTATTCCTAGATGCTCTAGCCTCCATCAGGAATAAATTATTCCTAGATGATCTAGCCTCCATCAGGAATATATTATTCCTAGATGCTCTAGCCTCCATCAGGAATAAATTATTCCTAGATGCTCTAGCCTCCATCAGGAATAAATTATTCCTAGATGCTCTAGCCTCCATCAGGAATATATTATTCCTAGATGCTCTAGCCTCCATCAGGTATAAATTATTCCTAGATGCTCTAGCCTCCATCAGGAATAAATTATTCCTAGATGCTCTAGCCTCCATCAGGGATAAATTATTCCTAGATGCTCTAGCCTCCATCAGGAATAAATTATTCCTAGATGCTCTAGCCTTCATCAGGAATAAATTATTCCTAGATGGTCTAGCCTCCATCAGGAATAAATTATTCCTAGATGCTCTAGCCTCCATCAGGAATAAATTATTTCTAGATGCTCTAGCCTCCATCAGGAATAAATTATTCCTAGATGCTCTAGCCTCTATCAGGAATATATTATTCCTAGATGCTCTAGCCTCCATCAGGAATAAATTATTCCTAGATGCTCTAGCCTCCATCAGGAATAAATTATTCCTAGATGCTCTAGCCTCCATCAGGAATAAATTATTCCTAGATGCTCTAGCCTCCATCAGGAATAAATTATTCCTAGAGGCTCTAGCCTCCATCAGGAATAAATTATTCCTAGATGATCTAGCCTCCATCAGGACTAAATTATTCCTAGATGATCTAGCCTCCATCAGGAATATATTATTCCTAGATGCTCTAGCCTCCATCAGGAATAAATTATTCCTAGATGCTCTAGCCTCCATCAGGAATAAATTATTCCTAGTGCTCTAGCCTCCATCAGGAATAAATTATTCCTAGATGCTCTAGCCTTCATCAGGAATAAATTATTCCTAGATGCTCTAGCCTCCATCAGGAATAAATTATTCCTAGATGCTCTAGCCTCCATCAGGAATAAATTATTCCTAGATGCTCTAGCAGGAATAAATTATTCCTAGATGCTCTATCCTCCATCAGGAATAAATTATTCCTAGATGCTCTAGCCTTCATCAGGAATAAATTATTCCTAGATGCTCTAGCCTCCATCAGGAATAAATTATTCCTAGATGCTCTAGCCTCCATCAGGAATAAATTATTCCTAGATGATCTAGCCTCCATCAGGAATATATTATTCCTAGATGCTCTAGCCTCCATCAGGAATAAATTATTCCTAGATGCTCTAGCCTCCATCAGGAATAAATTATTCCTAGATGCTCTAGCCTCCATCAGGAATATATTATTCCTAGATGCTCTAGCCTCCATCAGGAATAAATTATTCCTAGATGCTCTAGCCTCCATCAGGAATAAATTATTCCTAGATGCTCTAGCCTCCATCAGGAATAAATTATTCCTAGATGCTCTAGCCCTCCATCAGGAATAAATTATTCCTAGATGCTCTAGCCTCCATCGGGAATAAATTATTCCTAGATGCTCTAGCCTCCATCGGGAATAAATTATTCCTAGATGCTCTAGCCTCCATCGGGAATAAATTATTCCTAGATGCTCTAGCCTTCATCAGGAATAAATTATTCCTAGATGGTCTAGCCTCCATCAGGAATAAATTATTCCTAGATGCTCTAGCCTCCATCAGGAATAAATTATTTCTAGATGCTCTAGCCTCCATCAGGAATAAATTATTCCTAGATGCTCTAGCCTCCATCAGGAATATATTATTCCTAGATGCTCTAGCCTCCATCAGGAATAAATTATTCCTAGATGCTCTAGCCTCCATCAGGAATAAATTATTCCTAGATGCTCTAGCCTCCATCAGGAATAAATTATTCCTAGATGCTCTAGCCTCCATCAGGAATATATTATTCCTAGATGCTCTAGCCTCCATCAGGAATAAATTATTCCTAGATGCTCTAGCCTCCATCAGGAATAAATTATTCCTAGATGATCTAGCCTCCATCAGGAATATATTATTCCTAGATGCTCTAGCCTCCATCAGGAATAAATTATTCCTAGATGCTCTAGCCTCCATCAGGAATAAATTATTCCTAGTGCTCTAGCCTCCATCAGGAATAAATTATTCCTAGATGCTCTAGCCTTCATCAGGAATAAATTATTCCTAGATGCTCTAGCCTCCATCAGGAATAAATTATTCCTAGATGCTCTAGCCTCCATCAGGAATATATTATTCCTAGATGCTCTAGCCTTCATCAGGAATAAATTATTCCTAGATGCTCTAGCGAATAAATTATTCCTAGATGCTCTAGCCTCCATCAGGAATATATTATTCCTAGATGCTCTAGCCTCCATCAGGAATAAATTATTCCTAGATGGTCTAGCCTCCATCAGGAATAAATTATTCCTAGATGCTCTAGCCTCCATCAGGAATAAATTATTCCTAGATGCTCTAGCCTCCACCAGGAATAAATTATTCCTAGATGCTCTAGCCTTCATCAGGAATAAATTATTCCTAGATGCTCTAGCCTCCATCAGGAATAAATTATTCCTAGATGCTCTAGCCTCCATAAGGAATAAATTATTCCTAGATGCTCTAGCTCCATCAGGAATAAATTATTCCTAGATGCTCTAGCCTCCATCAGGAATAAATTATTCCTAGATGCTCTAGCCTTCATCAGGAATAAATTATTCCTAGATGCTCTAGCCTCCATCAGGAATAAATTATTCCTAGATGCTCTAGCCTCCATCAGGAATAAATTATTCCTAGATGCTCTAGCCTCCATCAGGAATAAATTATTCCTAGATGCTCTAGCCTCCATCAGGAATAAATTATTCCTAGATGCTCTAGCCTCCATCAGGAATAAATTATTCCTAGATGCTCTAGCCTCCATCAGGAATAAATTATTCCTAGATGCTCTAGCCTTCATCAGGAATAAATTATTCCTAGATGCTCTAGCCTCCATCAGGAATAAATTATTCCTAGATGATCTAGCCTCCATCAGGAATAAATTATTCCTAGATGATCTAGCCTCCATCAGGAATAAATTATTCCTAGATGCTCTAGTTATTCCTAGATGCTCTAGCCCTCCATCAGGAATAAATTATTCCTAGATGCTCTAGCCTCCATCAGGAATAAATTATTCCTAGTGCTCTAGCCTCCATCAGGAATAAATTATTCCTAGATGCTCTAGCCTTCATCAGGAATAAATTATTCCTAGATGCTCTAGCCTCCATCAGGAATAAATTATTCCTAGATGCTCTAGCCTCCATCAGGAATAAATTATTCCTAGATGCTCTAGCCTCCATCAGGAATAAATTATTCCTAGATGCTCTAGCAGGAATAAATTATTCCTAGATGCTCTATCCTCCATCAGGAATAAATTATTCCTAGATGCTCTAGCCTTCATCAGGAATAAATTATTCCTAGATGCTCTAGCCTCCATCAGGAATAAATTATTCCTAGATGCTCTAGCCTCCATCAGGAATAAATTATTCCTAGATGCTCTAGCCTCCATCAGGAATAAATTATTCCTAGATGCTCTAGCCTCCATCAGGAATAAATTATTCCTAGATGCTCTAGCCTCCATCAGGAATAAATTATTCCTATTCATGCTCTAGCCTCCATCAGGAATAAATTATTCCTAGATGCATCAGGAATAAATTATTCCTAGATGCTCTAGCCTTCATCAGGAATAATTATTCCTAGATGCTCTAGCCTCCATCAGGAATAAATTATTCCTAGATGCTCTAGCCTCCATCAGGAATAAATTATTCCTAGATGCTCTAGCCTTCATCAGGAATAAATTATTCCTAGATGCTCTAGCCTCCATCAGGAATAAATTATTCCTAGATGCTCTAGCCTCCATCAGGAATAAATTATTCCTAGATGCTCTAGCCTTCATCAGGAATAAATTATTCCTAGAGGCTCTAGCCTTCATCAGGAATACATTATTCCTAGATGCTCTAGCCTCCATCAGGAATAAATTATTCCTAGATGCTCTAGCCTTCATCAGGAATAAATTATTCCTAGATGCTCTAGCCTTCATCAGGAATAAATGAATTCTAGATGCTCTAGCCTTCATCAGGAATAAATTATTCCTAGCCTCCATCAGGAATAAATTATTCCTAGATGCTCTAGCCTTCATCTGGAATACATTATTCCTAGATGCTCTAGCCTTCATCAGGAATACATTATTCCTAGATGCTCTAGCCTTCATCAGTATTCCCAGATACTCTAGCCTTCATCAGGAATACATTATTCCTAGATGCTCTAGCCTCCATCAAGAATGCATTATTCCTAGATGCTCTAGCCTTCATCAGGAACAAGATGCTCTAGCCTCCATCAGGAACAAGATGCTCTAGCCATCATCAGGAATACATTATTACCGGCAGAGGATAGAGCATCAGCTGAAACGTCAGGAGAGTAAATTTCAAGTTGATTATTGAGAGTCATTGCAATAATAATAAGCAAGCCATGACCACAAGGTCAAAGATCACCCACAAAAGACTGTCACACTGATGAAGACAAACACACCGCATGGCAGACGCAGGTCTATACTTACCCCGTCTACTCACTCCCATGGCTTCCAGCTGAGCTTTGTCAAGCTTCTTCAGACTGGGAATGTCTGCACTCCATTTGTAGCCTTCAAAGTGGAAGAGTTCTGTGTACTCCTCCAACTCTATGCTCCTGAGCCAGTCACGCACATCATGCTGACACACAAGGAATGAGAATGACAAATTCATGTTAATTATAACCTTTAATTAGAGGAGTCATGCAGATTCTTGTCCACTTATTAAAGGAGATATCGCACACTCAGTACACCTATGTAGTTGAGTGATAAAGAAAAACCCAGCTTAGCTCTTCCCTAGACTTGGTTGCTGCATGATCACCATAAGCTTCCATCTCTGCAGCAACAGAAAGCTGCACTCCACTCACTGCTCCGTGGTGGCCAGGCTCCACATCTGGGTCTGTGATTGCTACTTCATGAATCTCATTATAGTACTTCCTGTAGTGTGCTACAAACTTCCTGTAGTATACTAGACTCTTCCTTTAGTATACTAGACATTTTCTGTTGTATACTAGACACCTACTGTGGTATACTAGACATTTGCGTAGTATACTAGTATACTAAACACTTCTGTAGTATACTAGTATACTAGACACTTGTTGTAGTATACTAGATGCTTGCTCTATTTACTAGACTCTTCCTGTAGTATATTAGACACTTGCTCTAGTATACTAGACTCTTCCTGCATAGTACACTAGACTTCCCTGTAGTATTTTAGATACTTTCTGTAGTATACTAGACACTTGCCGGAGTATACTAGGCACTTGCTGCAATATACTAGACACTTGCTGTAGTATACTAGACAGTCGTAGACAGTCGTGTAATAATCCTTTAAAGTTGAGACTTACAACAGCAAAAATAACATTTAAAATACTTTCAGTATTCTGTCAAAAAAAGCAAAACCACACCCACCAAGTTCCATCACATACCGATGCCATCTAGTTAAAAGGAGTACACACGACTTTTTATAGCCACCAGGACAAAGGTCGACATCAAAAACATGAGATTGATATGAGTCACTTAAAAAGGAAATGTTTGTCACACTGGTGTGCATTATTAAGAACTGATACTTGTGTTCTTCAGCTTATAACAGTAATCAGTCTCTTCTTGATAAGTGCCAGGCCTTGCACTGGACTCCATGCAATGACTCTAGGCCTTGCATTACACCCCATGCAATGACTCTAGGTGCTGACTGAACAAGTGCTAGTCCTTGCATTACACCCCATGCAATGACTCTAGGTGCTGACTGAACAAGTGCTAGGCCTTGCATTACACCCCATGCAATGACTCTAGGTGCTGACTGAACAAGTGCTAGGCCTTGCATTACACTCCATGCAATGACTCTAGGTGCTGACTGAACAAGTGCTAGGCCTTGCATTACACCCCATGCAATGACTCTAGGTGCTGACTGAACAAGTGCTAGGCCTTGCATTACACCCCATGCAATAACTCTAGGTGCTGGAACAAGTGCTAGGCCTTGCATTACACCCCATGCAATGACTCTAGGTGCTGACTGAACAAGTGCTAGGCCTTGCATTACACCCCATGCAATGACTCTAGGTGCTGACTGAACAAGTGCTAGGCCTTGCATTACACCCCATGCAATGACTCTAGGTGCTGACTGAACAAGTGCTAGGCCTTGCATTACACTCCATGCAATGACTCTAGGTGCTGACTGAACAAGTGTTAGGCCTTGCATTACACTCCATGCAATGACTCTAGGTGCTGACTGAACAAGTGCTAGGCCTTGTATTACACCCCATGCAATGACTCTAGGTGCTGACTGAACAAGTGCTAGGCCTTGCATTACACTCCATGCAATGACTCTAGGTGCTGACTGAACAAGTGCTAGGCCTTGCATTACACTCCATGCAATGGCTCTAGGTGCTGACTGAACAAGTGCTAGGCCTTGCATTACACTCCATGCAATGACTCTAGGTGCTGACTGAACAAGTGCTAGGCCTTGCATTACACTCCATGCAATGACTCTAGGTGCTGACTGAACAAGTGCTAGGCCTTGCATTACACCCCATGCAATGACTCTAGGTGCTGACTGAACAAGTGCTAGGCCTTGCATTACACCCCATGCATTGACTCTAGTTGTTAAATAGTTTAATAGTGTAATTTCTGTCAGTGTGAATAGGCTTTAGAATCACACCCATCACATGTTCTAGCAAACGAAACTAGCTTGAACCAACATACATACACACATATGTACCTCATGTGTGTGTGTCTCCGAGGGTATGTATGTCTGTGTGCATGTGTGTGTGTATGCATGTGTTTGAGTGTGTGTGTGTGTGTGTGCATGTGTGTGTATGCATGTGTTTGAGTGTGTGTATGTATATACGTCCACACACCTGTGCAGGGGTGTATTTAGGGGGGGGGCGGGGGGGGGCAGGCATTCGCCCCCTTGTATCATTCTCGCCCCCCCCCTTGAAATTAGAGATATTTTTTTAAATAATGTCAAGAAAGGTGTAATACAAGAAAGGTGTAATAAGCTTATGATATCAGGTTCAAATGATAGGAATGTCAAACTGAGGTTCTTCTTGGTTTTCTCTGCCATACGTCCACAATCTCTTCAAGGTCGCTCTCAGAGAGTACTTCTGGTGCCTCTATAGCAATCCTCATAAGGTGAGAAAGGCTGCAGTCACTTAGAGAATTACGCAAACGAGTCTTGATCATCTTCATCTGTGAGAAGCTTCTCTCCACAGAAGCAGTAGAAACTGGAATCGATAAGCAGATGGAGGCAATCTTGTGCAAATTGGGAAACATGGCCTTGAGCATGTCGTTTGAAACAAGTTCTTTCAGCTGTGATGCAGTAGTATCCCGTGGTTGCTTGACTAACAGCTGGCGGAATGTTTTCCACTCTGTAAGTATTTCAGTGGAAATCGTGGCTGTCTTCACTGTTTCTTCTCCATCCAATGTTTCTGCATCTCTATCTTCTCCGTAGTGAGCAATCAGTTTCTCAACAGACGTGTCTCCATAAGTGGGAAAAGATACTGAATCTGGTTTTGGAACTTTCCGTGGATCGAATATAGACAATGCTGATACAACAGCGTTGGATGAAGAAAATCGGCTTGTTATGTTGGCCTTTAAATCAGCAACAAAAGGCTTACCAACAACATTCTGGAACGAAAGTATTTTATCAGCGTCAATAGACACCTTTGTAGATGACTTCAAGTCTTCAACGTTTTCAAGAAGCTCCAACACCCAGTTCGCTCCAGGCAAAACTGCATCATCCAAGGATTTAACAGTAGCATCAACAAGGAATGATATCAACGAGAGGTCAAGCTGCTCTGCCTGAAGTGCTTTGCTGAGCTTGGCTACTTGTGGTAGAGTGAAATCAAGCAAATATATAGCTGCAATCGTAGACAATTTGCAGAGGGCACCATGGATTCCAAGAGCTTCTGGCTCGTGGGATGTCTCGTAGATGTTCCCAATGGTGATTACAATTGCAGAATAACTTGCTTTGACAGCTTTGACACACCTTTCATGTGCCAGCCAGCGTGTGTCAGATGGCTTGATCACTTTCATTTCTGGAAGTTCAAGAACGTGCTGTACCTCCTTCAGACACTCTGCTCGCTTGGGGGAATTGCGAAAATGCTTCCAAAGAGTAGTCAATGTTCTGTAAACATGAGCAATTCCAGGAGTTTTATTGGCAGCTTGCACACAAGCCAACTGCAGTAAGTGACAGTGGCAGTGTATAAACAGAGCGTGAGGAGTATGTTTCTTGATATGTGCCTGAACCCCGGTCTTTCGTCCAGAAAAAGTTGCAGCTCCATCAAATCCCAATCCAACTATTCTTCCGACTTGTAGACCTTTCTTCTTTAAACAATCGATGAGATTAGAATAGATGGTCTCTGCATCAGCCTTCTTCAATGGAATAAGCTCCAGAAAGCACTCTACTGGTACACCATCTTCCTCCCAGCGGCAAAACACAGACAATTCTTCTACGTTGGTGACATCTGTGCACTCATCTGCCATGAGGCTGTACATAGGTGCCTTTTGAAGTCGCTTCAGAATCGACTCCTCCACCCATGTCCCCAATGATTCGATGAATTCAACCACAGCCACTCTTGATGTGTACACAGCATTTCTTGGTGCAGTTTCTAAGAATTGCTTCAAATGTTGGCTGCCACATCGAACCACCACGTCAACCAGCTTCTCAAATTTTGTCGAATGTGCAACTTGTTCTTTCGTAAGAAAATGAGTGAGTAGGATCAGGCACTTCACTGCAGCTCTGTTCTGAGCTCTTTTGCGAGCTAAAACATTCTGGAGTTGCTGTACAACTGTTCCACCTTTGGCTGCTCCTTTAGCTGCAAAAAGAGCTTGAGTTGCATGGATATGGAAGTCACTTCTCGCATGAGCTTTCATTTTTTCAACAGCTTTCTTCCAATTTCTGCAAGGTTGTGTGACCCACACTCCTCCAGTACGCTGCAGACCAGATTGCTTGCAAACCTTGCAAAAGGCACCATCGCTATCCTCGTCATAATAGAGCCAACTGAAATCTTTCTCCCAGCTCTTAAGAGTATTTTCTCTTCGTGGATACAGAAGAGTGGTGTTTGTTTTGCTTGCTTTTCTTTGAAGGTGGAGGACTAAGGCTAGGACTAGATGCCTCGACATGCTCAGAGCTATCTGTTCTGCTATCTTCGCTATCGCTGCTATTAGCATGAGAAGAGGCTTGAGAAGTACTTGCAAAGTATGAGCGAATATCCATATTAATATGAAGAGAAATCAGCTAGTAAGGTTTCTTTTATAGAGACTTTAAGACCATGACATAATGGACTGAGTTAAAAATACTGAGAGAGAGTGGGAAAGAAGGAGGGAACTGAAGAAGTGACAAACCTACAAAGGAGAACACGTGGTGGCGTGTGATGACATCATGTCTAAGATTAGACTTGAAGACCATGACATAATGGACTGAGTTAAAAATACTGAGAGAGAGGGAGTGGGAAAGAAGGAGAAACAAAAGAAGTGACAAACCTACAAAGGAGAGCACGTGGTGGTGTGTGATGTCATCGTGTCATGACACATGCTCTCCTTTTTCCAAGCAGCTACAATATCATGAGAAATATATACAGTCTAGCCATAGTTCGGTATAGCATAATGCCATTGGTAGTCAGTCAAAATAGCTATCCTCAGACATTGTAAAAGCAAAAAAAAATATGGGGGGATCTTCCCCCCAGACCCCCCTTTTACGACTTATGAACATGTTAAGAAAATATTAACAAAAATTAGGGCACCAAGTGACCAACCATTTCCACCCCCCCCCCCCCCCCTAGAGAACTAGAGAAAAATTGTGTATGAAACCTGTTGTCCATGATTTTGTAAGAAAATGCATGGAATGCAACATAATTCGATTTCACAAAAGCCCACCTCCATTATACGAGTGACAAGTGACTATATCTAATCTATATATGCTGATTGCCGTAGCATGCAACTTCAGCAAATATTTAAGATGGAATGTTGTACTAAAGATTTTAGAAAAAGTGCATGCCATCATAAGTAGCAGCTATATATACAGTTAGTACTGCAAAAATACCTGTGGGTAAAACACTTTCGTACTCCACGCGGAAGCCCAGGGTGCACGTCCCCTTTCCGCACCATCCAGGCTCTCCGCCCCCCTTATTTTTCCATATCTCAAGTTTGCCCCCCCTTGGCAAAATTTCTGTATACAACCCTGCTGTGTGTGTGTGCATGTGTGTGAACGCACATACATGTATACACAAGTGTGTGCACATCTACATGTGTGTATGTGCGTCTGCATGATATGTATGTGTGTAAGTGTCTGTGTGCAGTGTGCATGTGTGTAGAGAGAGAGATCCAATCAATTAACCTTTAACCTTTCCACTTTATACAGTGTGATCTGTAATTAACAGAACCCACAAAATGGTGGCCAGCTACTTCCCCACCCCACAAGACTCTTAGCTGTGCTCACCGGGTTTCCATGCTGAAGAGGTAATGGAGCCAGCATCTTGATTTCCCTCTGGAGTCTCAGTCTGTAGCCTCTCTTGGATATACCGATAGCAACAAAGTCCTACAGTGTACACGTACCAATTCATAGGTATCATCCTCCACCTCACAATAAGTTAGTACTTAAGTGCAATACTGCAAGTGTGAACTACTGGAGTGTGCTGACCTCTGGGGTCATGCTGGCGATGAAGTGGTAGTTGGTATAGCCATGCATCTCAAAGTTCTCCAGGTACATCTGCACGAAGGAAAGTCTGAACAGTTGGCAGTGCACTTCATTGTTAGTGCTGGATAGAATCTTGGAGTGCCAACATATATAACCACACCCAATAGCACATAATTAATTACCTCAACCCAGTGTGATGTTGTCCAGTGCGTGTTCCCTTGTCAAGCTACAGTACTTCAACCTGCCTCAACCCAGTGTGATGTTGGTCCAGTGTGTGTTCCCTTGTCAACATACAGTACTTCAACCTGCCTCCACCCAGTGTGATGTTGGTCCAGTGTGTGTTCCCTTGTCAACCTACAGTACTTCAACCTGCCTCAACCCAGTGTGATGTTGGTCCAGTGTGTGTTCCCTTGTCAACCTACAGTACTTCAACCTGCCTCAACCCAGTGTGATGTTGGTCCAGTGTGTGCTCCCATAGAGCTATTGTCAACCTACTTCAACCTGCCTCAACCCAGTGTGATGTTGGTCCAGTGTGTGCTCCCATAGAGCTATTGTCAACCTACTTCAACCTGCCTCAACCCAGTGTGATGTTGGTCCAGTGTGTGTTCCCTTGTCAACCTACAGTACTTCAACCTGCCTCAACCCAGTGTGATGTTGGTCCAGTGTGTGTTCCCTTGTCAAGCTACAGTACTTCAACCTGCCTCAACCCAGTGTGATGTTGGTCCAGTGTGTGTCTCCTTGTCAACCTACTTCAACCTGCCTCAACCCAGTGTGATGTTGGTCCAGTGTGTGTTCCCTTGTCAACCTACAGTACTTCAACCTGCCTCCACCCAGTGTGATGTTGGTCCAGTGTGTGTCCCCGTAGAGCTATTGCCAACCTATTTCAACCTGCCTCAACCCAGTGTGGTGTTGGTCCAGTGTGTGTTCCCTTGTCAACCTACAGTACTTCAACCTGCCTCAACCCAGTTTTGGTGTCCCCACAGAGTTCTGGCTAGCATCGCAAATCTGGAGTACTTTGTGTTTGAAATAAACCATTTGAATTTTTGCCATTGGACAAGAGATCCATGAATATAAAAATCTGTCCATTCTGACCATGGGCCAAGACATTTCAGCCTCCTGCCTACTACATCATTCCAAAGAGAAACCAGTAAAGCTAATCTGAGACTTAAAGTCACTTCTTGGCTTAAAGTTAGCTAATCTCCTTACTTGTTGAGCGTCAATCAAACAGCACCTAGCCATATAATCATCTCAAAGTAATTTTAAAAATCTCTCAATCAATTCTCATTTGACATAACAATCACCTTCTCGATAATCAACTTGAAATTTACTCTCTGGACATTTTCGACTAGATGCTCAAGAGCAACCACAGGTATAATGAGATGCCAAGACTCATGTGAGCCTGCTATACACCGGTAGCTAGTTATCCACCATGATACAAATCTTAGCACCTCACTATTCCTGATGAAGGCTAGAGCATCTAGTCGGAAATGTCCAGAGAGTAAATTTTCAAGTTGATTATTGAGAAGGTCATTCTAAAAAAAATATTTGTGGGTTTTTTCCATAACAATAACAGGAAAGAACTTCCGATATACAATACTCCAGGAAAATCTCCCCTTGTGGTACAGCGAGTCTGGAGTAATCTCGGGACCCTACAGCAGTGAAATCATGTGAGTCAAGAGGGAGAGAGAGCACTCCACGAGGGACTCCATGTTGTTGCAGTGTAGTACTTTCAGTGTCACTGCTACAATGCAATCATGACCACAACAGCCCTGCCACAAGAGCAAAGTGATTGTCAGGCTATCTCCCTGCTGAGCCAGCAATCTGGGCTCACCACACAATACCGTGCTGATACCTTAGTCAGGATACCCATTGTCTAGCTTGCAGATGTCGGTGTGCAGGTAGTGCCACAATGCAGCATTGCAGCTTCCCGTCCAGCTGATGCAAGCTCACACCAGACATGCCAACGCTTTGCGGGCCATAGTGCGAGACACGTGGACACACGCACGCCTTTCTAGGGGGTCTGAGGAGGGGGAATTTGAAATCAAAAGTTTACAGTGTCTTTTAATGCATCCTTCCACAGCAAATCCATTCATTGCATGGTCAATGAATGCACTGATTGATTTGTAAGGCCGAGTCCATTCTAGCTTCACAGAGCAAGCAGCGACACTTGCTTCCAGATGCCAAAACCCTTCCCGTATCTGGCATTTTCAGAATCTGATCCTTCCACAAAAGGTGGATATTTATTCGGTCACAGCGAATCCTCCTCCAGTGTTGGCACCTGCAGTAGTTCATGCTGCTCTCTAGGTGCAGCTGTGAAACCTGACTGGGATTCACGGTCTGAATCGGACCTATTGACTGACTTGAATGTCTGGTACAAGAGAATGAACTGCTTGGAGGCAGTTCTAAAAATCCAGCCGGTAGTTCTACGCTGGGCTATATTAATGCTAGTAGCTAAAGTGCGAAGGTCACACAGATTGCTATGATAGGAGCTGGCCTTTAGCTAGCTACACTAGCTGGTGGAGACCCATCATTCAGCACAGGCTTCTCACTAACTATCTATGTAGTAGCCAGGTCTCAGGGGGAGACCCATCATTCAGCATAGGTTTCTCACTAACTATCTATGTAGTAGCCAGGTCTCAGGGGGAGCCCCATCATTCAGCATAGGTTTCTCACTAACTATCTATGTAGTAGCCAGGTCTCAGGGGGAGCCCCATCATTCAGCATAGGTTTCTCACTAACTATCTATGTAGTAGCCAGGTCTCAGGGGGAGCCCCATCATTCAGCATAGGTTTCTCACTAACTATCTATGTAGTAGCCAGGTCTCAGGGGGAGACCCATCATTCAGCATAGGTTTCTCACTAACTATCTATGTAGTAGCCAGGTCTCAGGGGGAGACCCATCATTCAGCATAGGTTTCTCACTAACTATCTATGTAGTAGCCAGGTCTCAGGGGGAGCCCCATCATTCAGCATAGGTTTCTCACTAACTATCTATGTAGTAGCCAGGTCTCAGGGGGAGCCCCATCATTCAGCATAGGTTTCTCACTAACTATCTATGTAGTAGCCAGGTCTCAGGGGGAGACCCATCATTCAGCATAGGTTTCTCACTAACTATCTATGTAGTAGCCAGGTCTCAGGGGGAGCCCCATCATTCAGCATAGGTTTCTCACTAACTATCTATGTAGTAGCCAGGTCACTGGTGGAGACCCATCATTCAGCATAGGTTTCTCACTAACTATCTATGTAGTAGCCAGGTCGCTGGTGGAGACCCATCATTCAGCACAGGCTTCTCACTAACTATCTATGTAGTAGCCAGGTCTCAGGGGGAGACCCATCATTCAGCACAGGCTTCTCACTAACTATCTATGTAGTAGCCAGGTCTCAGGGGGAGACCCATCATTCAGCATAGGTTTCTCACTAACTATCTATGTAGTAGCCAGGTCTCAGGGGGAGCCCCATCATTCAGCATAGGTTTCTCACTAACTATCTATGTAGTAGCCAGGTCACTGGTGGAGACCCATCATTCAGCATAGGTTTCTCACTAACTATCTATGTAGTAGCCAGGTCGCTGGTGGAGACCCATCATTCAGCACAGGCTTCTCACTAACTATCTATGTAGTAGCCAGGTCTCAGGGGGAGACCCATCATTCAGCACAGGCTTCTCACTAACTATCTATGTAGTAGCCAGGTCTCAGGGGGAGCCCCATCATTCAGCACAGGCTTCTCACTAACTATCTATGTAGTAGCCAGGTCTCAGGGGGAGACCCATCATTCAGCATAGGTTTCTCACTAACTATCTATGTAGTAGCCAGGTCTCAGGGGGAGCCCCATCATTCAGCATAGGTTTCTCACTAACTATCTATGTAGTAGCCAGGTCTCAGGGGGAGCCCCATCATTCAGCATAGGTTTCTCACTAACTATCTATGTAGTAGCCAGGTCTCAGGGGGAGCCCCATCATTCAGCATAGGTTTCTCACTAACTATCTATGTAGTAGCCAGGTCTCAGGGGGAGCCCCATCATTGAGCACAGACTTCTCACTAGCTAGCTACTAGCCAGATTGCAAGGGGAGACCATTCATTCGGCACAGATTTTTTCCAGTCCATAGCTGACCAATGCTGTATAAAACATTCAAAAATGAACTGGTTGGAACTGCTACTACGTACCTGAAGCACGGGCAAGCAAAATGCGCGACAGTTGGCATATCTGCGATACACCCACACACACAGTCACAGAAAAGGATCATAAAAATGCACACACATACCTAACCTACCCATTACTGCCACACCCTTTTCTAGAACACTGGGGATTCTCTTCCCCCCCCCTGGAGGGCGGGGAGTGAGGGAGATAATTTTGTCCAATGTTTAAATTAACACATCATAGATAGAATATCCCTAGACTAGAGTGGGTGTGGTCAGGTGACATCATAACAGTACATCCTGCCACTGAATACTAAACATGACTTCATCATTCCACATGTGCACCAACAAAGGTCTGATGGCTGATGGAAGGCGTCAAACTCGCAAGACCTATGCCAATTTGTAGCAGGCAGAGGTTCTTGGACTGTGCACGTTTGATTTGCATGTGTGAAACCTCGTCCTGTGGAAGAGCAGCTACTGATTATATATCAGGTGTCAGGTGGTGTACGATGAACAACATGGTTTCGCAGGAATCATGGGATAGGGTCACGGTGAAGGCCGGGAGGTGCATTTGTAGGCCATGCATGCACAACATCTCCATGCCACATCACTGCAGGTCAGTTACCATGACAACAAGAATGTGCTGGGGAAATACGGACACACAGCACTGCAAAGTGATTAATTAACACACGATCCACCTGGATGCCCCGGCACAGTGCTCTATATTCACAGAGAGAGAGTTTTGACGGGACGTTGTTTGTGCTGACTCACCGTGGTATATATTGCACATGCAACAAGGACTAGGTGGAGCTTAATGGCCAATGCATAATGAGAAGAACTCTGGCCAGCACCATCGAGAGGGTAAATGCTTTTTCAACAATGCATTGCATCGGCAGTAAAATGCGTTCAAGGCTTCATTTCATGGCTTCATGGCTTCAAGGCTTCAAAGCTTCATTTCAAGGCTTCATGGCTGCTTGGCTTCATGGCTTCAAGGCTTCATTTCAAGGCTTCATGGCTTCAAGGCTGCTTGGCTTCATGGCTTGTTGGTTTTTGCAGAGCCGGCAGTCAGAAGTGAAATTGAACTTCACAATTCTGTCTGGACAGACCCGTGGGGGATTTCAAATCCTCCATAGAATCTGATGGTCTAATACCCACTTACACACACACTCACACACAAACACTCACACACACACTCATACATACTTGCTGACACACACTCATTCACACACGCACTCACTCACACACACACACACTCACACACACACACACATACACACACACACTGACTCATACACACACACACTCACTCATACACACACACTCATACATACTTGCTGACACACACTCATTCACACACGCACTCACTCACACACACACACACTCACACACACACACACATACACACACACACTGACTCATACACACACACACTCACTCATACACACACACACTCACTCATACAATCACACACTCACTCACATACGCACTCACTCATACACTCACACACTCACTCACTGATACACACACATACACACTTACATACACACTTACATACATACACTCACTAACTCACACTCACTCACACACACATGTATACATACTCACCCATACTCACCTTCACACCCACTCACTCACACATACCCTCATGCACACACACACTCACTGTTCGCTATCACCGAGGTGGTTTGTTTGATAATAAACATCACACAGTCAAACTTCTGGGATCTTCTTCGTGCAACTCGCACGAGTTCATTCCACAGCTAGCTTCACTAGCAGCCTCACGAGGGTGTGGCTGGGTGTGGCTTGCTACAACAATGCTTCACCAATCATAACCCTCCCGTCAAAATCCGGTATCTCACTTTGCATCGACATATATATAATACATTGATATCTAAACAATGTATATATATATATATATATATATGTTCCATCCAATTTATGAATTCATAGATTGGCATCCAATCTATGAATCTGCCCAATCTATAGATTGTGCAGCACAATCTATGAATTCATAGATTGCTGCAAAATCTATGAATGCCCATTATTGCCTGCCAATAAATACACTTCAAACATGGTAGTATATTAACACCCTTTGCAACAGATTCATAGATTGGATGGAACATATCGACCAGTACTTATTATCGACTAGTTATACTGAGCGAGTGTGCAAGCCAAATATCCAAACCCACCCACACAATATGGGCTAGTCGACGGGAATTTACAAAGCCCGCGCTACTCCCACGAAAAGAGAAGAAGGGAGAAGAGCTGTTAGTGAGGCAAGTTTCTCTACATTTGGGGACTATAGCAGTTGTGCGGGTGTTCGTGGGTATTACAAACTGTGCATTATATATATCTTTTTTGACAGAGCAATATTCCGCAAATACCTTTTTTTTGGCTCTAGCTACACTTGCCATGTCACTAGTTCTTTATCTGTCAAGTCCAACTTTTTCTCAGTATCACTTTTTTCCACTCTCAGTTGCAATCATCACTTTCTCTGTTGCAAAGGGTGTTAATATGCTACCATGTTTTGAAGTGTATTGATTGGCAGGCAATAGATGGGCATTCATAGCACAATCTATAGATTGGGCAGATTCATAGATTGGATGGAACATACATGTAATATACATTGATAGCTATCAATGTATATATATATACATTATACATGCATAGCTATCAATGGAGTGCCACACCTCCTCTTGGTGTTGCTAGCCAATCAATTAACCCAATAAGGACTGGTTACATAATTAATTGAGTACTTTAGTGGGCAACAGGCGGAGGAAAATATATTCAAAGACGACTTTACTGTCATGTACACACGCGTCTTTCAGGGGTTAATTTATTTGTTATGTAGTTATGTGCTTTTTAATTAAGTAATGAGTCTTTCAGGGTTTAATTTATTTGTTATATACTTGTTATATACTTTTTAATTAGGAGTTAATTAATAATGAGTCTTTCAGGGGTTAATTTATTTGTATATACTAGGTAATGAGTCTTTCAGGGGTTAATTTATTGATTATATACTAATTAGGAGTTAATTAATAATGATATTGCAACTTACATCACAATCGATATGAGTCAGCCATTGCTTCATCTCATCATCCAGGACAGCATGTCTCACGACAGCTACACCATCAGGAAACAACAACAACAACAACAAATAATAAATAAGAACAAATACAGCAATTAAGACACAAATGTGACATGTCACATGTTGAGTAATCACAATCAAAGAGTACAAAGTGCATATAAATTAACCCACTCACCAGTGTAAGCATGTGTGATCGGATTTGAACTAAATGTGGTGAACATTATTGAGAGACATGTACATACAGACATACATGGCAGTTTTATTTTTATTTTTGGCAAGATAATAATGATTTTTTTCCTTATTGCGCCAACTTATTGTGCCAAAGACTAAAGTTATCCTTCAGTTATCAACCTATGGCAGTGATAAGCCGCCAGGCGCTAGTTCTAGAGGACAAAATAGGCCTTTGCAGTGAGCTAGGAGGTCGATGCACTCCCTGCGTGAATGGAGCATTGTTATCTAGTGCACCAAGTCGGTGCACTTTCTTCAGCTGCCACGCTTCCTTCTGCTGTCAAGTTAGCCTTGAATGACAGATATGACTTGTGTGGAAGACATTAGCTAGTGCTCTAACTGAAGACGTCCAGGGGAGGCCTCGAAATGGTGAGAAGCTCCAACAGTTACATATTCTAATAAAGTTAGTAGCATACAGCTTCACCTCGGAAGTATACATGTTCACGTCCCCCACACCCCTAGCAACGCATTTGAAATGTAATAACTAGTTTCTCAGTGCTTGTGGAGGATAACTGGTTCATACACCTCACTAGTAACACACACAGAGAGTTCCAAACTTTCAGGACAAGATCTTAACCGTTTCCCCGCCATAAACGCCTACAGGCGCAAACTCGACATCGCTCGCGTAAACATTAATTAAAAATTATACGAACATGCTACAGATTTTTTTTTTTAACAGGGGGTGCGCGAAAGATAGCTCTAAAAGATAAAAATACAACCAAAGAAAAATTCAAGGTAGCACGTGATTCCGAACTGGTCACGGCAACAAAAATATATTAATTTTTTTGACAATGATGACTTTACTTGACTGTGACCATCCCGATAGCTTCCGGAGACTCTTCTTCGTTGGAAAGCTGCAGAGCCATCTACTGCAGACTCGCTATCAATTCAAAATCCTACGGAGTAGAGGAAAAAAGTCGCTCCTGGATGGATATCTGTTGTTAGTGACTTTTTTTTACTGTTGTAGACATAGAGATTCGTAACTTTTGTTTGCCTGTTTCAATAGAGTTAATTCATATACCAAGTTATAGCTCTTTCGATTTGCAATCGAATGATATGCTTTGTTTCAAAATTTATTGGTTATAAAAAAAGTTATGAAATTCAAAAATGTTTTAAAAAAATTTAAAAAAGGTGTTAGGCTAAAGTTGGCGATGAAAAAGTTAAGGCATCACAGGTGCCAATAGTAAAAAATATCTTACTTTTGATGCTTAAATCAAACACAACAGAAATACAAAGTTAATTTTGACCTGTGACCCGTACTGTAATGCAAGGATTGTGTTCCTATATAATGCACACCAACCCACTCAGAAACACATACATACATAGCAAGTTTTGAAAGTGGTCGGAATAGGATGTGGGAGTGTGTTAAAATAATGACAGAGCTGCATCAGATTCAGTGGTCCTTTCTATTGATGCTATATAACCCTCCTATTGCTATGGCAGTCCCACAAAGAGCTCACTGGCTAAACACTACAAAGAATTAGCAAGTTGAATGAGATTCACATCATTATGGTTTTTGGTTTGTTTCTATGGCAACATAAACCATGATGTTGGTCAATACAAATGCTATCACATATGGTATGTGGTTAGGGACTCTTTTCCCAAAAGACATTGCTAGTGATACTAATAAGTGATGAATAAGCCCTGTGTGTATGTGTGTGCATGTTGTGTGTATACATACATGTGTGTCATGTGTATGGTTTATATATGTATATGTGTGTAATGTACATATATACCGTATTCACTCGAATATTTATAAGTCGCGACTTGTATTTATTTCAGCCAAATCAAGTTGCGAACGTCAAGCATTGTGCTTAAGCAGTGCCAAGCCAGTCTTGCGCTATTGTGCTAACGCAATTTTTTGGGCTGAATCTTGTGGTTGTGATCGTTTCATTTCAAACATTGAGCTAGGTAGTAGTTGGCTGACAAGAGTTCCTAATCGCTATCGTTATCTACAACGAGTTCGTTATGTTCGATCTGTTCTTCATCCTCTTCGTCCAGGGAAGTAAATGGATCTTCTCCACCGCTGTCACTTCCTTCCAACAGCTGGCGAGCAGCTTGAGTAATGGCTGGGATAGCTAAAGCTGCTACTTTATCGTCTTTGAGGCAGTGAATTTCTCCATCTTCAGACCCGTCCACCTTCACAGTGATACAAGCACGGAATGATTTCTTATCAACTCGGCGGACACGCTATCTTAGCTAATGATAAACGACGGCGTGTGTGCAAGAGCGGTGTGTAATTAACTTGGTGTGCTACATTTGGTGTGCGGCTTTCAGAGCGACTTCTATTCA